>LPNX010496139.1:559161-616139 GCA_001517045.1 Pseudotsuga menziesii | reverse complement strand
TCTAATCCAAATCCAAACCAGATATAAGTAGCACTACTATTGTTATTTAATTACTATTCATTAGTTTAACTTCATTGTAATATTGTTACTTTTTATGTTCTCTCTCTCTCTCTCTCTCTCAAAGTATGTCTTTTGACAACTTGTCCTTACAACGAGAAGAGATGGCTCAAAATGTCCGAGTCTAATCCAAATCCAAACCAGATATAAGTAGCACTACTATTGTTATTTAATTACTATTCATTAGTTTAACTTCATTGTAATATTGTTACTTTTTATGTTCTCTCTCTCTCTCTCTCTCTCAAAGTATGTCTTTTGACAACTTGTCCTTACAACGAGAAGAGATGGCTCAAAATGTCCGAGTCTAATCCAAATCCAAACCAGATATAAGTAGCACTACTATTGTTATTTAATTACTATTCATTAGTTTAACTTCATTGTAATATTGTTACTTTTTATGTTCTCTCTCTCTCTCTCTCTCTCAAAGTATGTCTTTTGACAACTTGTCCTTACAACGAGAAGAGATGGCTCAAAATGTCCGAGTCTAATCCAAATCCAAACCAGATATAAGTAGCACTACTATTGTTATTTAATTACTATTCATTAGTTTAACTTCATTGTAATATTGTTACTTTTTATGTTCTCTCTCTCTCTCTCTCTCTCAAAGTATGTCTTTTGACAACTTGTCCTTACAACGAGAAGAGATGGCTCAAAATGTCCGAGTCTAATCCAAATCCAAACCAGATATAAGTAGCACTACTATTGTTATTTAATTACTATTCATTAGTTTAACTTCATTGTAATATTGTTACTTTTTATGTTATGTACATTGGAATTGATAATTCATCTCAAGGACCAACTTTAATGGAGTGTCCAGTAGATAGTTAAAGTTGAAAGAGATGAAAATTATTTTTGAATTTATTACAAAAATACTTTTCTAGATATACATTTGTTTTTAATTATGTTTATGCATTAAAGTATAAAATTTTAAATTTTCTTATATCAAATCAGAGGCCAGGTATACCATGAAGGGGGCATATCTAGTAGTTGTATTCTTCATTGGAAATTGTAGATTCATAAATTCTTCTTTAGGTACTAGGTTCCACGTTTTTTACCTAACCATCCCCCTTAGGTTAGTTAATAACCATAGCTAGTGGTGAAAGTTCCCTATCGACACCTACATTACAACTTGGAGGCCAAAAATACCTTCAATGACTCATGTATGGTGGTATGGGGTGTTGTTAATTTAATTAGATGCCTAAAATATTACTATGTAGAATAATACTGGAGTTTCTTTTCCATACATCCCTATCCATACAATCATCATGATCCCAATGTTATCCCCATGCAGAGGACAAGGAAACATTGAAAGGTTCTAATTATTTGGACATGATGATTCCTTTTTTCTAAATTTTTCAATGTCTAAGCATAATCAAAATATCTAATATTTCATGGAAAACAATAACAATAAACCTCACTATTGATTCAAGACATACTCCATGAGAAATACATGGTGAGATGTAATATTAAATGATGTTTCCCATGGTGCAGGTATAACCAAACATGTATTTTTCAAATCTGTCTTCCTTGAGCGAGGGGAGTTTAGGAAGACTAGAGGAAAGTGAGACATCCAGAAGGTATACAACAGGTATATCAGCTAGATGTCAAAAGATCGTAAGAAAATTCAAAAAACACATGGAATTGTTTCTCACTAAAGGGGGGTCAGGTTCTTATGATGATGAGACCATATGTGACATTGAGGTGTCCTTGATGTACAAACATCTAGTGAAACAATGGGTACCCAAGGATCTTCCTCAACTAAACACCATTTTTTGTGTGAACGAGAGGATATATCGAATTGCACCATCGTCATTACATGGTTTGGGGTTGTTTTGCATGGATGACATAAAGGTCGGTTACGGTAGATGTAAATAATTAATGGAGTATGTTGGACCCTATTACAACTATGGAGATTGGATTCAACTGGTCCAATATAAATGAAGTATGTGCAGATATGGAGCTGCAAATTATTCACAGCTAAAAGACAAGGATTGCAATAAAGGAGCAATGATGTACATTGTTGAAAGGCTAAAAGCTACAGAGAATATTGTAGGTTTTATAAACAATACACAACCCGGGTCTACAATTAAGCAACCCAATTTCATATTTGAGGGGCTTGAAGGAAACCGTTTTTTATATGCTATTAAATCAATAGCTGCAGGGGAAGAGTTGTTTATTAATTACAATTTGAATTGAATAGATACAAATGTGGTTACTATGGGAGTGGCACATATAAATATTTAAACAACCTTTAATTAATGAATCTAATATATTATGTATTTTTTGTTAGTATATTGTTCTAATTTCATTAAAATTTTATATATTTAAGACGTAGGGTAGAGATCGGGGCATATCCCCAACAACTGATCAGAGGAGTACACCATCCTTGAGGCAACATGTATACATTATTGTAATTGTACAAACATAATATGAACAATGTTTATTTGTTATGTTTTTTCATGAGTATATCCATTTTGTTTAAATAATTTTATCTATATTTTTGTTACAGGGTGCTAATCGGGGTAGCTCCCTACCAGTAGATCAGATAGGACTTGCCTTGAGGAAGCGGGTATACCTCATTGTAATTTTACTACTATAAAAAAATTGTTTTTATTATTTATTTTCACCAGTATATTGCTTTCATTTCGATAATAAATTATGTATTTTTCATCACATGCTAGTGATCGGGGCATCTTTCCGATAGTTGATCAAAGGAGTAGATCATCCTCAAGGCAGTAGGTAATCATCATTGCAATTTTACTACTATAATATGCACAATATGTTTTTATTATTATTTCTTTTCATGAGTATATTGGTTTCATTTCAATAAAGAATTATGTATTTTTCATCATAGACAAGTGATCAAGGAATCTCCCCAACAGTTGATTAGAGGAGTACACCATTCTCAAGGAAACAAGTAATCCTCATTGCACAAATATAATTATATGAACACTATGTTTTTTTCTTAGTTTGTTTTGGTGAGTACAACGGTCCCATTTCGATGATGTTTTATGCAATTAATTGTTGCAGGGAAATAATTGGGGCAAGTACCCAACCATTGATCAGATGAGTACATGCTCCTCGAGTCAACATGTATACCTCTTTCTACTTGCACAAATATAATATGACCAATATTTTTTTTTGTTATGTCTTTTTCTTGTGTATATTGGTTTCATTATGATAATGTTTTCTACATTTTTGTTGCATGGTGATGATTAGGGAAAGGCCCCAGCTATGGATCAGATGATTCGATCATCGAGGAAGTAGCTGGTATACCTAATTATAAATTTTTGAAATTGAACATAAGCAATATGTCTTTTATTATGTTTTTTTCCTCAGTATATTGCTTTCATTTTAATAATGTTATATATATTTTTGTTGCAGGCTATTGATTCAGCTTTTGATATAGCATCAAATAAATCAATAGATATTGATGTGTATGAGATCATGCGTGATGCTCACATTGGATCTTCGCTAGAACCGATTAAAATTAGACCTTAAAAAAAATTAATGGGGGTATCCTTCGTATGTTATTCATTCAACCACATACAAACGAGATTAGAGAAAAGGTTGATGTTTTGGTGATTATATCTAAGGCCTTGAAATTAAGTTATAGGATCTTGAATTAGAAGATAAATTCATTTATGGTCTTATAATTTGTACTTGTATATGATCGTGAACTAAAAATTTGTTTTTATTTACAGTATTTTTTGCGCCCACACATTAGTGGTGAAGACAATGTTGGTACTAGTGATGCTTGTGGAGATTTGGCACATGATCATATGAATCCACATATATCTCATGTTCCATTGTTGTTGAATGAATATTCAGAAACACATTCCTTGACACCCCCTGAAGCTATATGTGCGTGCACCCGCTAGTGTCCAGCGCATGCCAGATCATATAGAACAAGGGGTCAATGTAGAGATTAGTAATGATAATGCTCAAGAAACATTTCCTGGATCTTCCTGTGTCACTAGCATAAGTACACTACATATAACATTTTTGGTCGACGAAAAATCTTGTTCCCATAAATATAGAGAAGATCCCAGGTATTTATAAATTGGTTAAGTTATTGTTTATAGTTTGATTGTAATATACTTAGAAAACATTGTTTTTCAACTAATGATGACATGATTGTCTTACAGGAAATTACTTTTTTATAAACATATAAATGATATGTCACTGGATATATTTGGGCCCACCATCTGTACAAGGTGGTATAAACAAACTAAAAATTTAAAAGATGATCTCACTAATCACTTGGTTGGAATGTTTGACAACGATACCTTCAATTGAGCAGAGGTCCTAAAGAAGGATGTCCAACGTATGAAGATTGTGAGGGACCAATTTATGGTTCATATAGAAAGGAACCCTAGGTATGAGCACCCTCCAATGATTCTAGGAAGAGAGTGGAAATCCCTAGGGGAATATGGAAAGGATAGGGCTTTGATAAAAGAAGGAAAGAAACAATTAAGCACAGGAAGGTATGCAATAGTTTCACAAATGTAATTATGAACCTTCTTATTATTATTTTTTATGTCAAATTTGAAACATCTAACATATTTCAACCTTTTCATAGGCTTTCAGACACATCAAAGGACACAAAGGCTAGACAAGAAAAAAATTGACAACACAAATTGGGCCTGGTGGTTATTTAAATTTGGCGGAAAAAAATTGTAAGTATCAAAAAAACAATATTACATCCAAATAATAAATTGCAAATTATTTTTGTTTTATTGAACTATAAAAGGTAAATTCATAACATTATGCAAATATGCGGGACGATCGATTCAATGAAGTGCCCACAGAGTAAGACTTGAAGCTTGGGTTCTAACATGACTTTAGAGTTGTTGTTGAACGCCGAAAAATATTGTCTAGGCAAACACTGTTTTCTGGTGATCCATCTCGTGCATAGGTATATAAAATAAATGAATTTTATTTAATATTGATTATCTGTGCAATCTATTCATTATAAATATTTGCAATAAAATATTGACTCTGTTTGAGCTGGTAATCAACGATCCACCTAATGTCGAGGATGGAGAACAACCTATTGAAGGTCATGTTTTGATCCTGGTAATGAATAAATTCTTATGCTACAATTTAAAATATTGCATTTCAAATGGTGAATATTAATTTTATTTTTTCATTTTTCGACTGCAGAGAATGCAGACTATCATACTATACAAGATGAGCCTAGACAGGAACACAAAGTACATGATGTGGTCACATCAGGTAAAAAACACCTATGTAATATTTTTTTAGAAAATTATTTATCATTATAATAACAAAAGATATCAATGTAACATTTTACATTATTGTAGAAAATATCAACCCCTTGCAACAACATCTACATCGCAAGTACTCTACTAGGAATATAGTACGATAAGTTGTAGATGGCACAAGAACAGAATGGCAAGTTGTAGAAGATGGGTTGTTTGCTGATTTTGTCAAAAGAAAAACACCTTGAAAGAAATGATTGAATAAACACTATGAATACTTATTTTTTATAATAAATTAAATCCACATGTTTGTGTTAAAAGTATTGTAACTTCGGAAGATATTCTATTGTACTTTTGTTGTATTCTCCTTTGGAGATGTTATTCCTCCATTCGGATATGTCCTTGATGTAATTAGTCATGTAAAAGTCATGAGGTAAACCCTCCATTGTAAGTCGGGGAAATAGTACCCACATAAGTATTATATGAAATGTATTTTGAGTCTTCCAAGGTAGGTCGGCCTTAATTAGGGAACCTTCCTGACCTAGTTAGTTAGTTGAGGCACTCACCTAATGAATATAAATAGGTGAGGCACCTCTCTCATTGATACACATCTTACACTCAAGTATTGTGCTAGAGAGAGAGAGAGAGAGAGAGAGAGTCTACTGTGAAAGATAAGCAACTATTCTTATTGGTAGGGTTTTAAACTGTCTTGGTCAAATTATATACTGAGGAAGTTTTGTGGGGTTTTCTCCCTTGTGGTTTCCCTAAGGAAAATCTTTGTGTTCTCTTATGTTCTCTTGTGTTATTGCATTTGTCTTTCTTTCAATGATCCTTTACTTATGGTTATGATGCTAAATGTTTTTATATATTGTATAACCATTAAAAATATAACATGGTATCAGAGATACCCTAAAATAAGTCTTTGTGCAGCCGAAACAATGCTACAGCTACAACTATTGAAGATTAGGGTTTCAAGCTTGAAAACCCTAAAATACCAAAACTAGTAATTTTGGGACTTTCGCCATATATCGATATTGGAGAATTCTAAGGAGACGAAACTTTTACAAGACGAATATAAATTCCTGATGTAACCTGTGTAAATGTTTTAGTCTCATATTCACTATAATTTAGAAGATATGATTCCTCCAACTCAGGGTTCTAGCCTCTCCCAGATTTCAACCTTAAACAGGTGACCTAGGGAGAATCGATATATCTCGGGATAGGAATGTCCAAATGATATTTATTAAGATATTCTGAAAAGGCCATAGATTTTAGTTTATGTGGTAAAAATTTCAGACCCCGAACGTGAATGAGTGATACGTGTCAGTCCGTACAAGTTCGCTATGATGAAAAATCCTGAAATAAATCACCTTGGGAAAATTAGCATAAGTCCAAATTGGTGAAACCAATTATGCTCTAACATGTGGTTCTATAAAAAAGATAGGTGAGGCTACCTTAGTGAAAAGTTTCTGATACAGAGGAATAGTACTTTCAGAGATATCACAGAAACAATATCAGTCATTTATGTAGAAGAAACCATAAAGAAAACTAGGGATTCCTATTCCGGGAACTTCCATCCACCAATTAGTTGAAGAAGGAGGACCATCAAATTCTCCCTGTGAATGTGCATATCTCTATGTAATAAGTTTCTCATTCTGTGAATTTTCATTTTTTGACCTAACACTGCTGCTGGAGAAAACTAGGGCATTAAATATTTTGCAGTTTTGTCCATAGTTTTGGGAAAATAAGTATATAGCTCAGCTTTCCTTGATGAGGCACATATTTCTATCCAATCAGATATGAAAGATACCTAAGTTAAAAATTAGGGTTTCTCTATCAAACCCTAGATCCACCAGAAGCAGTCTTTTAAAATATCCTTCAAGCAAACATCAAGTTGAAGCATTCTCACTGGTAAGTTTCATCCTCTATATTTCCATTTTAGGTTCTCGTTTTTATCATGATGACAAACAGTATCAAGCTTGAGGGAAAGATTGAAAGAGTCGAGAACTTCTAAGCCTGGAATTATAAGAGCGCTTACCATACTTGAAGAAGCATGAAGAATTATGTCAAAGAAAGAGCTGCATATTGAGATAGAGATGAAGTCAAAGCAAAGAAAAAGAAAGACCTAATCAAAACAAAGATGAGTATTTCCATCTCCATTGGATCTCACATGTATCATCCTTGAAGACTCCTAAGGATATGTCCGATGAAATGATTAACATGTAAGAAGACAACCTTGAGAACTCAACTCAAGAATGTGAAGGTGCAATGTTAGAAAAAATTCAATGATTACTTCACAAGAAGATCTCATCTCAAGGAGCAATTAGAAGTCGTCGAAGACAATGTCAAAGAAGTAAAAGCATAAATTACAACTCTGAATGGTATTCCAATTTTAGTGAAAAGAATTGTTCTAGTAGGAAGATCACATATGGAGAAATGTACGATTGATTGAAGAAGAGATGAGAATCAAGCCCTAACAACTTAGGCCAATAAGAGAAAGAAAAAGAATGAAGACCATTCCCGCCAAGAATAGAAGGACATCTCACAACTTAATAGTTCAGTTTTGATGTGAAAGGACACTTTGTGAAAGAATGTCCTAAGAAGGAAGAACAAAAGGATGATATGTTCTAGAAGTACCAATCAATCATACAGAATGATGTTTGGATATGAGTTCAAGACATGAAGGGAATTTTTTATGAAGAATATCGAGTACACTGCCGATCGAAGTATCAAAAGATACAAAGCAAGGTTCATGGGTTCTATCAAAAGAGAGATTCAAATTTGGAAAGAAATTTCCCTATGTGCTAGACGCACCTCTTCAGTAATAGATATTACACTAAACAATTGGTGTAATAAAAGTAAAAGAACAGATCAAGCAAACTATATAGTTTGAGACTCTCTATAGAGAACCGCCTACATATAGAAGGATTTGTACAAGATTAGTAGGCACCCATGGGATATCACATACAGTCACATGAGAAACTCGAGGATCAACTAGAGTGATGGAGATCCCAACCTTTAATACAAGGTTGAAGATAGAATCCTATAAAGAACAAGAGAAAACTTGCAACAAAGTTCAATATGAATGATCCTGATATCTACTAACATAGATGGATACAAAGAAGACTAACAACATAGGAGACTACCTATCACCCCAATTTTCTAATACAGATGCATAGGGAGGATGGTGCTCCACCTAAGAGGGAGTGACTACGATAGATCTCAAAGTTAAAGAATCTTGACATGATTCTTGAGATTAGAAGCATGATGAAATCCAAAAGAAATTTTACTTATCCAAGTAAAATATACAGAGAAAATGGTGTGGTACCTAAAGGGTACTGCAAAGGCATCATGACTTTAATTGAGTTGGTAGTACTATGTACTCCAACATATTTCAGAAAGCAAAGTGTTTCTCTAAATGCAACCAAGGATGAATATATTGAAGCTAAGAAGAAAGCAAGTAAAGATTCCTCAAGTAATGAGGAATATGATCCAGAAGAATTATACCAATTAATATGAAGATTATACTCTTATCCATTCCATCATTGGATAAAAAGGGGTGCATTGGTAGGACACACAGACATAGTTCTATGTGATCTATGATGTAAGAAGACTTGTTCAGTATTTCCTATCATGAGCAAGATAGGAACAGGTCATCAGATTCAAACGATGAAGTTGAACACATTTGGCAGTGACTCCTACAATTCAAGAAGGCAAAGATCAAGATGGAGTCTACCAAACAAACAAAGATAAGTATTTTATTTGTCATTTCCTATATATCTAGTTATTCAAGATGTGTACATAGATATGTTTCTAGATTTTGGAAATTTATTATGCATACTAGAATATTTGTAGTATACTAATAATATGCAGGTGATGGGTAAGTGGCTTATGATGTTGTACAACGTTCAATTGCTACTTATGAAATAATGTCTTGGCAAGATGAAAGACATATAGAAAGCTACTATATATAAATGTTTGTTGCATTAGTGAAAATAGTTGCATGGCTATATGACATATATCTTTATGTATGTCATAGGTTACAAAATATTTCTAATCATACAATTGTATTTTATTGGTAGGAAGGATTGTATGCAATCACCCACAAAAGAAGAATGATGCAAGTTACGAATGTACAATACCATTGTGGATGTATAAGAGAAGAATGATGCATTTATAGATGCACAAAAGAATAAAGATGCAAGTTACAAATGTATGATACCATTGATGTACAAGAGAAGAATGATGCAACAGATGCACAAAATAAGAATGATGCAAGTTGTGAGTGTAAGATACCATTGTGGATGTACAAGAGAAGAATGATGCAGCTACAAATGCACAAAAGAAGAATGATGCAAGTTGTAAATGCAGTTGTGAATGTACACAAAGAGAATGTGAAAGAACAAGTTGCAAAAAGGAGTTGTAAAGCTCAAGTATGTTCCTACAAAGGAACAAGTGGCAAATGTGTTGACTAAGCCTCTATCTCGTGTAAAGTTTGAATACTTTCGAGACATGCTTGGTGTAGTCTGAAAGGACCTCTCTTGAAAGAGGGAGTGACAATAGATGGAAGAAGGATGTAGTGGTGAGTAGCTCAATCTAGAGTAGGGTAAGTCTGGCAAGGACAGTTTGGCCTGAAAGGGTTAGTTAGATGAGGCATGTTGATACTAGGGGGATTAGTATGTCTGGTTATATCAGTTTAACTCAAGTGGGTTTGTAATCTAGGACAAGGCTTATTGGTCCCCAGGAAGATCCATTTGTCTAACTAGGCTTGTTGGCTTGAAAGGGTTAGTAAGTTAGACAAAATGCCCAGGTGGATCTACTAGATAACTCACCGTGATGCTGCTCTGAGATAGTTAGAGGGCAGGATGGTTGTTATAATATTGTTATACTATTGAGATGTGTAGTTCAGTATTATTATACTGATGACTATTTAGCTCAGTATTTTTATATTGATGGCTGCTAAGATGACTGGTTCAACATTTATATTCTGAGATGTGTAGTTCAGTATTATTATATTGATGACTGTTTAGCTCAGTTATGTTATACTAATGAGCTCAGTATTGTTATACTGATGGCTACTGAGATGATTGGTTCAACATTGATATGTTGATTGTTGAGATGGTTTATTTAGTATTATTATACTGACGATAGTTTCAATATTGTTATACTGATGAATGATGAGATGTGTGCTTCAGTATTGTTATACTGATAGTTGGGATGATAGTTTCAGTGTTGTTACACTGATTGTTGAGATGATTATTTCATTGTTATCACACTTATGATGGTTGATTGTTGAGATATTTTATTGCAATAGTTTCAGTGTTGCTACATTGATGATTGATTATTGTTGAGATGTTCTCAGTGTTGTCACACTGATGATTGTTAAGATGATTGTTGAGATAGTTTTCAGTATTCTTATACAGATGTAGCAGGTTCTGTATTCTCATACTGATGATTGTTGATTGATGAGATGATTGATAGTTTCAGTATTCTTCTACTAATGTAGCAAGTTCAATATTTATATACTGATGTTGATAAGATAGTTTCAATATTTCTATACTGATGATGGTGAGGTAATTTCAGTATTTCCATACTGATATTGATGATGTTGTTGCTTCAACATTTGTATGATGATGTTGATGATGTGGTTATGGTCCCAACACCTTGTGTTTTTGCTGATATGATTGTGGTCCCAACACCCTGTGCTGTTAATGTTGATGCAGTTGAAGTCACAACACTTTGTATTGATGGTGATGATGTTGTTTCAACATTTCTATGTTGATGGTGATGATGTTTCCCCAACATGTCTATGCTGGTAATGCAAATGATGATCTAGCACTATAGATGATTTGGATTTTATCACTAACATGCAAATGGTATTGTTGATTGTTTTATTATTTAAATACTATTGATGCAGATGATGATGTTTCATTATTTCTATATTGAAGATACAGATGATGATGTTTCAGTATTCCCATACCGAAGATACAAATGATGGTACTTATGATGCAGATGGTGATGCTTTCAGTATTCACATACTGGAGATATAGATGATGATAGTTCAGTATTCACATACTGAAGATGCAGATGATGATAGTTCAAATGATGATGTTATAAGATGATGATTCAACATTTACACACTGATGTTGGCAAGTAGATGATTTAGAAGATGTTGATATTGCAAATGATGGTTCAATGTTTACACACTAATGCTGACAAGTAGATGATTCATAAGAAGATTCAGTATTCACATACTGATATGGAAGAAGAATGTTCAATATTCACATACTGATGTTACATAAGAAGGTTCAGAATATGATCCAGTATTCACATGCTGATGTGGCAGAATATGATTGAGTATTCACATACTGATGTTACCGAAGAAGGTTTAGTATTCATAAGATGATTCAGTATTCATATACTGACACGACAAAAGATGATTCAGTATTTACATATTGATGCTAGAGAGGATGATTCAGTATCCACATACTGATACTATAAAAGGTGATCTAGAATATGATTTACTACTTATATTTTGATAGAAGATGATTCAACACATACAAAAGATGATTCAGCATTTACATACTGAAATTACGGAAGATGATCTAGCTGAGATCAATGATGAAGATGTATGATGATGTTCCAAAACTTCCTATGACATATAGAGATTCACCAGTCAGTTGTACATTTGTAATAATGGTTGTTGCTGATGTAGAATACATTCCTAGTTAAGAGGGAGTGTTAAAATTATTGTAACTTCAGAAGATATTCTATTGTACTTTTGTTGTATTCTCCTTTGGAGATGTTATTCGCCCATTTGGAGATGTCCTTGATGTATTTGCTCATGTAAAAGTCATGAGGTAAACCCTCCTTTGTAAGTCAGGGCAATAGTACCCACAAAAGTATTATATAAAATGTATTTTAAGTCTTCCAAGGTAGTTCAGCCCTAATTAGGGAACTTGGCTGACCTAGTTATTAGTTGAGGCACTCACCTAATGAATATAAATAGGTGAGGTGCCTCTCTCATTGACACACATCTTGCACTCAAGTATTGCACTAGAGAGAGAGAGAGAGAGAGAGAGAGAGAGAGAGAGAAAGAGTCTACTATGGAAGATAAGCAACTATTCTTGTTGCTGGGGGTTTACAATGTCTTGGTTGAATTCTATACTGAGGAAGTTTTGCGGGGTTTTCTCCCTTGTGGTTTCCCCAAGGAAAATAATTGTGTTCTCTTGTGTTGCTGCATTTTTCTTTCTTTCAGTGATCCTTTACTTATGATTGTGATGTTATGATGCTAAATGTTTTTATATATTGTATAACCATTAAAAATCTAACAGTTTGCATATAAATTTAATATGTTTTTTCAAGTACATGCATTGGGTATGGGGAATTGAGAGTGATGTGAGGGAGGGGGGGGAGGGGGGGGATAAGAGATTCCACCTTCACATGGTTGACCCTGTTGATCTATAGAGAATATTAATTTATTCTCAAAACAATGAGGATCTCAATGAAATATTTATACCTTCCATCAATGAAGTAACTTCAATACCTATCATAAGTGAGATCACACTCTTATGATCACAATATCAACTAGGTTTTAACCTATCAAATCCTTCACATGTGCAAGTGATCATCTCAAGCACACTAGGTTTTGAACATTAAACAACCACTCCTAGGTTCACAAACATAAATATTTGGCCTTCAAAACAACAAGAAGGAAATTTCATCCTAATAAGCCACCCTAGATATAAGAAGTCGATTCCAACAAAATCTTGTCGCTTCGTCATTCATATCACTTAAGTGAATATCCAAGCAAATCATCACATCATCTTCCCAAGAAAGAAATCTCTCCAAAAGGTTCATACCAAAAGGTTTGCACCTTAAACACTTCATATTTGCACTCTAAAGGTGCATACCATGCATATATGCTTATAAAAACACAGAAACCATTGAAGTAAATACTCTTAAATCTGTTTATGACCATAGTGCCTTGAATTCTATGAAAAGGAACAAAATGGAATTAAAAATTTCCTCTTAGAACTTGCTAATTATTTTGGGTTAATTATGTGGATATTTTCACCATATGACATTCAACTCAAGCTTCAACTTGTTGAGACAACAGTATTGGTAAATTTATATTCTCACAAAACTCAAAGGAGTCACTAATATCCCACCATAGCATTGTAAGAAAAAGCCACATCACTAATATCCCACCATAGCATTGTAAGTGAATGAATGTTGGATTAAATTTTGGGTCTTGATCCATCACAAAAAGGGAGAAAAAAATACAAGATGTTGAATAAGGGATCTTAAACTCTTTACTTCCAATGTGTCTTGTCCATTCTTGAAGTGCAATTTTTGTGCATGCTTGTAGTGAGTTTTAGATTTTGGTTAGGAGTAAATTGAATCATGTTGTTCAATAAGGGATCAAAAATACCTTTGGGGTTACCCCTATTATCAATTAAATTCCCTTTTTATAGACTTTAAGCTTGATTTTCTAGTGCAATTGTATGTCTTTTATTGCTTCTATGAATGTGAATCAAGGTGTATCATATTGTATCTTCTTGATTTAATTTACTTCTTATTGTATATACAAAGCACATACATTAACACCATAGATGAATATCCTTGGTTCATGCCACAAAGTGAACATAATTTTTGTTTTTCTATAGAATATACTGAATGTTATATGCTTATGCTGTTATGCTACATTCCATTACTTTTCAGTAGATATATTTAATATTGTTATTTAAGAATTCTTTTAGTGGTTCTTTGAAGAAATGTGTATTATATACCCCAAAAACATGGCAGGAGTTGATGTAGTTCCTAATCTTATGGTAGTTGTGACATTGGATAGACAAATATTTTAGTGTAGGAAGGTAAAATGAATACTAATACACAAGACCTATCATTGCGGGGTTTATAGAACTCCTTTAGGATTTACAATGATTTTATGTGTATCACTATGATGTAAAAAGATTTATAATTTATAAGAACTCCACTATAGAACTAATAGAAGCATGGGTTGAATGGTAAGTGTATGCCATGCCTAGTGTTACATTTACTACTACATGTGGATCTACATCCAAATGAAGCCACCCCAACTCATCATCTGCATCATATCAAGATAAAAATCAGTTCCTATAATTTTTGTTTTGATACCTTTTATGCATGAATCGTATATGTTTTGTGTTACTGTATTTTATGATATTATGTATTTGTTATTCTTGTTCTTACAATCAATATAATTTTAAATGAGTGTTTACCTAACTAAATTTTCATTATGAAGACTAAATCATTCGGTGTTGGTCTCTCCGAGAAAGAGTATTTGTGTGAGTGGTGAAAAACAATGTATGTGGCCATGTGATATTATATGGATTCATGGCCATAACATGAGAAAATGAAATTTTTCATCATATGTTGTTCATCATGAGAACATATGGCCATATACACTATACATTCTTATTTTTGAGAAAACAATTCTTATGTTTGAGAAAATCATTTCATAATAAGCTTTTGTAACTAGTTAGTTAACGATTTTAAAAGGTACCATATCTTAGCTTGATTTCATTTACCTTTCAGTGTATCAACAATTACACACATTCACACCATAAATGAATATCATGGGTTCATGTTGCAAAGTGAATATGATTTTTGTTCTGATACTATATATGCATAAATATTATATGTTTTATGGTGTTCTATTGTTTCAATTATTTTTTAGTAGATATATTGGGTATGAGGAATTGACAGTGATGTGAGGAGGGGAGGGGCCATATGAGATTCTACCTTCATGTGGTTGGTCTTTTTTAGTATAGAATAAATTATTTCAAAACAAAGAGAAGATTATATTGGTATTCCCCTAAATAGTCTTTTTAGATACTCGTACATGGTGATATGACTACTTATTTATCATTCAGTCATATAAACTTATTTTTCCATCATGCCATCTACAATTATTCATATCCAAACTAATGAAATCAATGAATTTGGTTTATCATTAAATATCTTCATTTTATTTTTGCTTAGGATTTTTAGATAGATGTTCTATTATTATTTTTTACCAATCTATATTGTATTATCTTTTTGTGTGATAAATGATTTAATTCTATATTTTTTCTTTGTGTGTAATTATGATTCCTAGACATGCACTCCCTCTACCTTGCATGCTAATGAGCATAGGTAAACTAAGTTATACTTCCCTTACTAATATTTTATGGGCCCATATCTCACATTAGTATAAAATCAATGGTATTACCAATGTATGGAATAGAGAATTGATGATTCTCAAATAACACATTTCTATTGATGTAAAATTTCATTTTGTATAAGTAGGAATATTGCCTTCGACCCTCCCTATAGCCTCTTTCTTGTACACGCTTCTTATATTAGACTTTCATTCAACTGTAAACCTAAGTAATTATAGATTTAAACAAATCCAATATTTTTTTAAGGTTATTTGGGTTTTATTTGTTATTTTGAGGGAGAATATGACTACCTTGGTATTATCTATCTTCACCATATTCATATGTGAGAGGAAGGGTCTAACAAAAAAATGAAAACAATAGTCCTATGTTGTAGTCATGGAATAAGAAAAAGGCAATAATTTCACTCAAATGGGTGAATATATGTACTAGGATTATGGATGGTGTACTCATGTTTTAATTTTCATATATAGGAATGAAGTGATGGTTTCTATGTAATTTGTCATTTGGATTTTCTATAGGTACTATTAGGAATGGTGTTCATTATTTCTTGTTTAGTCTAGTTGTTCACAATTTGTTATTAATGTAGTTGTCCTATTGTCTATTCATTGTTTTGATTTATCATTATTGTATAGATAGGGATTAGGCATGCATTATATATTTTCATTATTTATGGGATGTTTTTATGGAATATAACTTGGAACCTAAGTATAATAGGAATGTATTATGTGGTGTTGTAGCCATTATATGTTAGATGCATAAATATTAGAAGACCTAATTTCTATTTAACTTAGATCGCTAGCACTATAACAATGCATGATACGTCATAAGAGAAGTATAATAGGGTCATGACGCAACATTATGGTTTACTTACATATTATAGTGTGGATGATCATGTATCCTATAAGTGTTCCATCGCATATATTAGCATTTCTAGAAATATAGGATTGTAGGTGTGAGTGCCCACTTGTAAGAACATAGGGGTCTATATGGTAGGACGCAATGAAATCCACATACATTTAAGTCCACAAATACATGTGTGGATAAGGTGATTGATCTAAAGTAGTATGGAAAAATATATATTGGTTGTGAGACTTTATACATAACTTGGTTACAAGGATGGTTTTGTAAAGGTATGGTGAATGATTTCCCTCTAGCATTTTGATGTGATGATCTCTATTTCAAGAAATTATGCCTTCTAGTTTATGAATATTAACATAAATTAAACTATTTTTTGTATGGTTTTCAAATCAAGATCTATTTTTTGCAGACATGTTGTGTCTCCACATTTTTTTTTGCATCCTTTTAATGTTCACCCATACACACATGAGGATGATTACAAGACAACTCTAGTAAAATGGATAAGATCCACCTAACTTTTGATCAAAACGAACCAATCATTGATAGAAAACCATTTGAACCACCATCCACATGTTATTTCTTTAATAAAAACCTCTTTCAAAATAAAATAATAAAATTTTGTAGGACTTAAATCTTTTTATCTTCAGGTAAGAAAGTGTTGACCAAAATTTTATTTTATCCTATGATGCTCAGATGGACACCTTGTCACTTATTAGAATCATCAAATGTACCTCTTTTATGAGACACATAACTAATATTTTATGACTAATGAGAGTCAATCAAGTGGTGTTCATATGCCAAATGAATGACACTTAATGGATGTACAATTATCATTAAATGTCTAATGAACATCCATTAAGGGGCATTCATCAATGTCTTTGGTATAAAAAATATCAAAGTAATACGAAGGGTTCCTCTTAAGAGATGTCCATCCCATGCGATAAATGTTTCTTTCACAACATTTAGGCCACACGAGGGAAATCACTTAATTGATGTTCTTTCCATGTTTTAGCCATGTGAAGGATGTGTAGGACACATGAATGACGTCTCTTAAGTGATGTTTAGGAAACATGGTTGACATATCTTAAGCATCATTTAGGCCACATGAATATAGTCTTTTAAGTGACATTGAAACCACATGCATGCCACATTTCTATGTAAAAGAGAAATATGTTGAGAATTCCCTAAACGATTTGTATTGGATAATGCCAATTTCACTTAAGCGACATTATAGAATTTGATGTTCAAAGTTTATACCATGAAAAATATATAGGCATCCTTTTGATCACTTCCCACCCGCCTAGGTACTATCATAATGCTTTGGATAAATTCATCCCCTTAATTAGATTTTAGCAAGAAGAATTAGACATAAAAACTTGCTACTTACTAACATTTAGACATAAAAATGCTACTTGTTACTTGCTATTTAGATATAAAGATGGGCAAAGAATTGATTTTTTAAAAAATTACTCAAAAGCATCGCATTTCTAATGAAAACATTGACTATATTTGATGAGGTTTCTATACAAACAATGGCAAAGACATTGTATATTTATCTAGAGTTGTGTCAGACGTCTGACGTAAACCCAACAAAAATCTGACGGGGATGCTATACCTCCGATGACAAATATTGTCGGATTTTATGTCGCATTTTCGACAATTACATGTCAATTATTCAACACCATTGTTGGAATATTCTATCTGTTAATCGACCAAGTTTTAGTCGCATTTCTGATGATTACATGTTGGTTCTTCGACACAATGGGTGGAGTAGTCTGTCAGTTAATCGACCATGTATGTGTCGAAAATTTGACGGCATATAATTGGATTTTGTCGTGGATCAATGGTACTTACTTGTCCGTTATTCAACATCATGGGAGGAATAAGACATCAGTTAATTGACGAGTTATGTGTCTAAAATTCAATAATATATCGTCAGTAAAATTTCATGGATTGATGGTCCTTACTTGTCAGTTATGTGACTAGTGGTTGTCGTATTTACGACATATTTTTGTATACGTCGGATATCCAAATTTTTTTTACCGATATTTAAAAATAAACTACTTTGTCAGATGTTATATGGAGTCTTGTCGAAATTCAAACAAATATGCCATTGTATTTTGGGTTCAAATTCACTTGTGTTCAACTAGCCATGAATGAAAAAATCATATACGTGGGAGCTCCAAGTAGAGGAGGCATCATGGGGGATTCCCTATGGGAGGGTTCCTAGTGGAAGGATTCCCTAGAGGGGGGGTTTTGGTGGATGGGTATCCCATAGAAAAATATAAAGTGGATGGGTTACCCATTAAAGTGTGTCGAGTGGAGGGGTAGCTTATGAGAGGGTTCCATATAGGAGGGTTCCAAGTGGTGGGGTTTTCCAAAGGAGGGTGCATGGTGAGAGGTATCCAAATCGTGGGGTTTTGTATGGGAGGGTTCTCAATAAAAGGGTTCCCTAGAGGGGGGTTTTCATATGAGAAAGGACCTCTTACATATTTTCCTTCAACTATTTCTCTAGATAAGGGGTCGGAGCCACCACCATCGGATGAAGGAATGTAAGTAGCCATAGGGCTATGTGTGGGTGAATCATACTGGTAGGAGTTAGAACCAAAATTGAATCTATTGGAAAAATGTTATGGAGATAGTGAAAGATGCCAAACCAAGGTCCGATGAGTGTGGGAAAAAGAGAAAAACTAAGGGGAATTCCCCTGAAGTCTAAGAGAGTAGCTTAGAGTAGAAGTGTTGGAAATCATGTGAAATATAAATGGGGATGAAATTACTCTAAAAAATCCTGATGTAACTGATTGTACAGAAGGATATTTGTCAAAAAATGGCGCACTTAGGAAAAAAGGCTAAAAAATCCTAATGCAACCGAGTATGCAAGAGGAGATATAGCAATAAAAGTGGCACTCAGGAAAAAAAAGCTCAAAAAACCTACTACAAATTTGTGCTACAATAGGTGAGTGACAATAGAGCGGAAAAAAATACATGTAGAATTACCTAAAAACAAAAAAGACCCGTTAACATATGAGGTATAGGAGCATAAAAACACCTAAATAACAATTGGAAGCCCTCACAAATTTTATCCCCTACAGGATGATGAAATCCATAGTCAGACTATACATCTTGGAATACCAATATGGATAAGAGATATCCCCTTACTAAGAGGGATCTCGGGTAAAATATTCCTAGAAGAAAGGCCACTAGGCTACCTCGTTCAAGGCATGTCCAGAAAGGTTAGCCACAACTTGTGTTAGAATTAATACGCCATTGATATTCAAGCAATGAGTGCTATTAGATTCTTAATTATTTGCAGTGAAAAGGAATGAATAATACCCACCGAAAAAAACAAATATCATAGGAAACATACAAGAATTGCTCAGTATAGTTACAGTGTAAACTTCATTACATCCTAGTAGTATACAACAGTGTTACATTTAAAGGAGAATTCAAATCATGAGAGATGAATTAAAATATACCAACTCAGATTGATTGCATGGCTAACTAGAAGTGTCTAAATCACTATCGAAGTCCAATAGGTTAACTCTAGATGTCAAATCTGGTATCTCAATCAGTTATAATCAGTTAAACCAGTATAATTGTAGTGGTAGGTGACAACTGGTGCCTTCCCACATGCAACCATGCATAACTGGCATTAAATGAATTGGAGGATATATAACTAAATCTAACTGAAGCATAACTAAGCTTGAATAGTCACTAAGTACCAAAAACTGAAAGAGGTTGTTGTCGGCACTCCTAGTGTCTCCTAAAATGTAGGGATTGGTGTAAGAGGCGCCTAACCTAATGAATGCAAGTGTAGTCAGTTCCAGTTAGCCTCTATCGGTGTTCCCCACACTCTAGTGATTTGTACATGTGGCCCCATTAGGCCAAGTGGACCCAATGGTACTAGTGGACCCAATAATAACTAAATGAATCCTAAGTTAGGAAAATATAATCTAATAAAAAGTTTGTATAAGGGATGATTATAAATCCTAACACCCCCCCTGAATCCTAACTTGGACAACTGTGGGCCCTGGAAACAAGGACAAAAGTCACCCATATACAATCTAAAAGATAAAAATGATTCTTAATAAACATAGGAAATAGGGGAAAATGTCATGGGAACCCCCCCCTCAAAATAAGCAGAAACATGAACAATGAATCAAGCCTTAACATCTAAAAGAGACCTGAGAAAGGAAAATCTCTTTTCATTAAAAGACTTGGTGAAAATGTCTATAACCTGATCCTCTGTAGGATAGTAATGCAGTGTGATAGTTTTGCCATGCACTAGTTCCTGAATATATTGCATGTGAACCTTAATGTTCTTTGTTCTTTGCTTCTGAACTGGATCACTGGAAATTTTGACGATGCTCTGGTTGTCACAGAAAATTTCCACTGAAGATGAAGTGTGGATCCCGAATTCTATCAAGATTCCATGTAGTCAAACTTCCTGAATAGTTGCATTCATAGGTCACCGATACTCTGTCTTTGCTGAAGAGAGTGCAAGTATCGCTTGCTTCTTAATGAACCAACAAATTGGCCCAGATCCAATCGTAAACACAAATCCTGAATTGGATTTCCTATAATTCACATCTCCTGCCTAGTGTGAATATGTGAAGCCTATGAGATCAAGCTTTGCACCAGTTGTATAATGAATCCCATAATTAGTACCCTACACATAGTGCAATATCCTCTTTGTTTCCTTCCAATGCAGCTCATGTGGCTCCTACATGTACCTAGAAACAATAGTCACAACATAGGATATGTCTGGTCTCAAATGTGTGAGATATACAAGGCTTCCAATGAGCTATCTGTAAATAGTGTAGTCTACCAATGGTGTAGAGACACCTTCCTATAGCTTGATGCCAGATAGGAAAGGACAAGGAGCTACCTTGAAGTCTTCCATGTGGAATATCCTGAGCATGTCTGATGAGTATATGGACTATGAGATCATGATTCCCGAATTCTCTTGACTTACCTCGAGACCAATGGACTGTCTTAACATTCCTAGATCAGTCATAGCGAGTGCTTTATTCAGGGATGATTTGATGCTTCTCAATCTAGTATCAAAGTTTCTAGTAATGAGCAAGTCACCCACATAAAGCACAATCAATAGCAAGAATCCCTCTTTATTCTTCATGTAAACATTACAATCTGATTTGGATTTTTCAAATTTCTGTGAGATCAGAAAGGAATCCATCTTGGAGTACCTTGCCCTTGGGGCTTGTTTGAGTCCATACAGTTATTTCCTCAAACTACAAACTAAGGAAGGATCATCAATAAATCCCTTAGGTTGTTTCATGTATATCTCTTCCTTCAAATCACCATGGAGGAAGGAACTTTTCACATCCATGTGATGTACCTCACATCTCTTGGAAACTGCAATTTCCAAGACAGGCCTAATGGAATACATTATAGCTACTGGAGTGAATGTCTCATTGTATTCTAATCCTTGAACCCAAGAGTATCCTTTGGCCACCAACCAAGACTTGTACTTGGTTGTGGTTCCATCAAAGTCCATCTTGGTCTTGTAGACCCATTTTCACTGAACAGGTTTCCTTCCTGGAGGTAAGGAGACAAGTTCCCAAGTTTTATTGTCATTTAGTGAATTAAATTCCTCATCCATAACTTCCTTCCATCTAGGATCATGACAAGCTTCTTTGAATGTTTTACGATCTAACCCCAACATCATGAAACACCTCTCAAGGAGAATTGGATCTATGTGGGATAGTGCAACATTCTCTTTATGATATTGGGAACTCATTCTTCTCTTATCATCTGGATTCCCATCACCATCCCTAGCTGCTTCAATGAGCTACTGAGCCCATTTAGGCTGTTGAGATGAGGTAGATGTTGGATCTAGATCTAGATATATTTGAGGTATAAGATTAATATATGAGTCATGCTGGTATTCCTCTTCTTCTAAATCTAAATCTGAAATGTTAGACAATAAATATGTATTTGCAATAGGAAGTAAAGGATTTTTTATACCTTTATCTACTTCAAATAGAAGTCATGGTTGTACTGGATCTGAGTATGCCATGAAATGAGAGAAAGAATATGACTTGGAGGCATGATCTACAATTCCTTTCGATATATTCTTCCCAGTTGAGATTTATGTTATCTCTACTGAGTCAGGGCCAAATACCACTTTCTTTCATGAGCCAATGTGAGTCATTTGGTATACAAACAACAGATTAGTTGCAAGAGAGGGCACATAGAGGACATTTTTGAACTCACCATGTTGGAATTTAATGGTGCCTCTTCCTACTGCTAGAGTTTGGGAGTCATCGCCCAAATGAATAGTAGGCTCTCATGTGAGGTTAAAAGTGGAGAAGGAATCCTTCGATGCAACCATGTGGTTGGATTCTCTGGAATCAATCAAATAGGCTGTCGATCGAGAGAGGCCATCTTTTAAGGCATGGAACCTTTCATGATCATCTGTCGATTGTCCATCATCAAACTTATTTTCTCTTTGTGTAAAAGCTATGTTGTTCTTCTTGAGGATAGATGACAGTTGGTCGATATGCTTCTTCATACACTGGTCTTCAAGATGAAAACCCCTCATACAATAGGGACACATATTGTTTTCACACTTTTTCTTCTTTTTGGAGCCTGAAGCTCCTTCAGAATTATTCTAATTGTATTTAGGCTTCGAATCAGATGCTTTAGGATCCTTCCCCTTAGGTCTCCCTTTATCTTATGCTTTGGTAGAGTCTGTCACTAGGAGAGCTTGATTTTTGGAAGCCTGGATGACTCCCATCTAGACCAACTTCTCTTTCTCCTATATTAAGGACTCAGTAAAGGAATCAAGTGAGGGAATATTCCAATTGGGAATGGAATCTCTTTCAGAATTGAAAATTGAGACAAATACATAATACTTGGTACCTAGTTTTTCGAGTATGGAGAGCACATGTTGGTCCTCCTTTATATCTATTCCGAATTGTCTACATTGAAGTACAAGAGACTTGAAATTTGTAAATAATTATTGTATGGCCTCGAAACTGCTGGGATGTAAGGATATCAACTTGTTCTCCAAGTTGTGTCTTCAAAGCTCATATTTCTTACCAAACAAGACTTCAAGCTTCTCCCAAGATTCTTTGGGAGTCCTCAAACCTTCAAGATGAAAGAGGAGGTATCTAGATATGTGAGTACATAGATAACCAAAAGATTCATCTAAGTGGTTCAAAAAAAAAAAATTCTCAGCTGGATTATGGGGCTCAACCTCCCTTCCTAGTAATATCCCAAAGAAGACCTTATTGCACAAGGAAACTTGCATATCTTCCCTCCAATCAACATAATTTAAGGGTGTTAGGATTCAAGGTGTGGAAGGTTGGGAATCCATAATTCTCCCTCTGATCTGACAATATCTTCAATCAAGATACGTAGCACCTATAGAAATTCACTGCAAAAACAAAACCAATTCACACTATGTCAGAATCAAGCCTTCCCTCTCGATATGTACACTTTTTCAGGGTCCTTCATGCGTACACCTCCACTCTAAATGAATTTAGAGGAAGCAAGGCACTCTTTGCAAGACTTATGTGGAAACCCAACTGCTTCTGGTGTACAATGGAGAGTAGACAAACTTGAAGCTTTCCTCATATGGCTCTAATACCATGTTAGAATTAATATGCTATTGATCTTCAAGAAATGAGTTCTATTATATTCTTAATTATTTGCAGTGAAAAGGAATGAATAACACCCACTGAACAAAACAAATCTCACAGGAAACAGACACGGATTGCTTAGTATAATTACTTTATAAACTTCATTACATCCCAACAATATACACAAATGTTACATAAAGGAGAATTGGAATCATGAGAGATGAATTTGAATCTACTAACTCAAACAGACTGCATGGATAACTAGAAGTTTCTAAATCACTATAGGAGTCCAACATGTTAACTCCATATGTCAAATCCAGTCTCTCAATCAGTTATAATCAGTTAAACTAGTCTAACTGCAGTGGTAGGTGAGAAGTAGGTGAGAGCTGGCGTCTTCCCACATGCATCCATGCATAACTGGTGCTAACTAAATTGGAGGACATCTAAGTGAATCATAACTAATATTGACTAGTCACTTACTACCAACAACTGAAGGAGGTTGGTGCCGACACTCCCAGTGGCTCCTAAAATGCAAGGATTGGTCTGGGAGGCACCTAAATAGATGCATGTAAGTGCAGTCAGTTCCAGTTAGCCTCTATTGGTGTTCCCTAGACTCTAGTGACTGGTACATGTGGCCCCATTAGTCCAAGTGGACCCAATGGTACTAGTGTATCCAATAATAACTAAATGACTCCTAAGTTAGGAAAAAAAATCTAATAGAAAGTTTGGACAAGTGAGGATTGTAAATCCTAACAACTTGAGTCCTTTTTCCATTGCACAACCAATATGTTCACCATTATGTACAATTAGGACAATGAGTAGGTTTCCTTTAGTTCATAGTGGAGAGAAACATTCCACCTAGACTTACAGAAATAGTATTACCACTTAGCACAGTGAAACGGGAGGCCATCGATAAATCGGTATCAACCGTGCCAATAAATACAAGAGGATTTTGGATCCCTAATTAGAAAAATTCTATGCTTCAGTTGTAAATGATAAAGGGGAGTTATTTATATCCCTATCCCTTGTGTCCTAATCTAACTACCAAATTATTTTGATCCTCAAGTGAGGTGAAATATTGTTGGTTTAGTTAAGGTTATTTTTAAAGGATCTGCTTAGGGTCTTGAACCACACATTTTGATCTTAAGGTGTGCAGTGTGTGAAGTGTTGTGTGTACCCCATATATAACTGAATTTTTTTTTGAAAGTAAATGCATAAATAAAGAACTAAAATAAAAACTTTTCCTTTATTTATTTATGTTTAATAACAAATAAGCAACTAACTTTTCCGAAAAGAGAATTCTGATTTTAAACAGAGCTTATTGAAATAGTAAAATACAATGCAAATATATTTGTATGGATTTCATGCGATGCAACAAAGATTAAGCATATTTCCTTTTACTACAAAATGGGCATAAAAATTAGATATAAAGCAGGATACATCTAGAAAACACAGGCTACAAACAAACATGTATGGAAAAAGGAGAGCAGGCTGCAGGATGTAGAGGTGGGGAAGACAGTGGTGAAACTCAGAGGTATTTATGTAACTTTTAAGTAGGATTTATAGAGACAAATGATATATTTTAATACATATAAAAAATATACATGGTTTGAAAAAAATTACTCAAATATGAGTCTGGGAAGCAAAGATATCTTAGTTTAAATATTGGAAATCCCAGAAAATAGATAGGTCATGCCTATCAAGGGATTTAGAGATACATGTTTTGTACTTAATGGGTAGATCAAATAAAATGCGTCACTTTATTCTCCAAAAAAAGGAGCGACCTATCCTTTTGGATGCAGGTCGCACCTTTTGTGGGTTTTGGAGCGACTGGGTCGCACTTAATGGCAAAACCAGGGTGACTGAGTCACACTATTTGGGAGAAAAGGAGTGACCTAGCCTTAGGGAGGAAGGTCACACCTTCCAGGGTCTTGGGGGTGACTAGGTTGCTCTCTTTGGGAAAAAATAAGTAATGGGGTTAGTTAGAATAATTAGACAAGAGCGACCTAGCTTGGAAAAGGTAGGTAGCTCTTATCGAGCCTCTAGGGGTGACTAGGTCATGCACTCTGGGAAAAATGGGTAGTTGGGATGCTTCAAAGGGTCAAACAGGTGCAACCTTGTTAACACTAAAAACTGTTCACCTATATTTCTATGGTCTAAACCATAATCATACATCATATTCCCACCATTATTTCCTTCATTTCGACCTTCATAGTTGTATTTCCACTAAATATGGTCCAAAAGATCATTATTCCTTCCCCATAAATGAAGGAAAGATGATGATTTATTGTGATTTATCCCCACTCTCTCCAAAAAAGGGTTAAAAAACCTATAAATGAGAATGGGTAAAAAAGACATAGATAAATACCATGCATAATAAAATACCATGGGTCAAAAACCCTTGGACCATTTTATAAATACATTGTGAAGGCCTCCCCCAAAACACTTTTTTCCATTTGCTCTCAGTCACATTATACACTTTTCTGCCATTATTCACAATGTATTTATAGGATGGTCCAAGGGTTTTTGACCCATGGTATTTTATTGTCCATGGTATTTATATATGGTTTTTTGACCTATTCTCATTTTTAGGGTTTTTGACCCTTTTCTGGAGAGAGTGGGGATAAATCACAATAAAAAAGGAATAATGATGTTTTGGACCATATTTAGTGGAAATACAATTGTGAAGGTCAAAATGAAGGAAATAATGGTGAGAATATGATTATAATTATGGTTTAGACCATAGAGAGCTAGGTGAACAATTTTTAGGGTTAACAAACCTAGATTAGAATTTTTTTTTTTTGAAAAAATCCTCTTTCGGTAAAGGCTGAAATGGCGGGAATAGGCTGATTTTGAAGTCTGTAACTGACAGAAAGGATGAAACATGATGTAGCAGGAAGAAAGAAATAAAACCAACAAATGCAAATAAAAACAAAAACACCATAGAACGATAGGGATCGATCCAATATGGTTGCCAAATCTGTAGTTAGTGTTTTCACACTAGCTTGTACAAGAAAGCACCTACTAAGACTTATGGAAGTCTTAGTAGAAAACCAAATTGTAAAACAAAATTGCTGCATTAAACCCTAGTAAAAAAAATAAAAAATAGTAAATCAAATTTAACTTATGTGAAGAAAATGAAAATAAAACAAACTAAACTACTTTTTTTCTTATTCACATACAAAAGGAGTAGGGAAATAATTTTTTCAATTTTATATCATAAAACAATAAATACAAGTGGTGTAGGATTACCTCAAGGAGTGTGCGGAAGGGACCCTTGTAGATGATTGAAGGATCGAGCTCTTGGTCTCTAAGCCACTTCAGGTATTCTCCACACAATGGTCACAAATGGGTAGCCAAAACTCAATGGTAGGTGAAACGAGAAGTCAAATGGGAGATTCAAGTTTCTAGAAGAATTTTGACAGAGTGATGGTAAGGTAATGAGTGAGAATGAAGTGTATGAAATGGGATCCTTCACCATTCTTTTATAGTAATTTTTTCCATTATTTTTGTTCCCATGTTTTTGGGTAGACTTCCCTCCTTTTCCCCCTTTTTGAAAAATTTCTCTCTTTTTTATTTTCTTTTCATATTTTTGGGGATTTATCCATAATTTTGGGAATTTACTTCTTTTTGGAGGGAATTAATCCTTTTTTTTGGAGGGGGAAACAATAATTTTGAGTTAATAATAGTTTTTGACCTTAGGTATTATGCATTAGTGAAGGTTTTATGGGGAAAAATAAGGCAAGTGGTAATGAAGCAAGGGGATGAGCATAGTGAGACATGTTTTGGTGTTAACACATGTATTATCATTGCTAGTTCTAGCTCATGTGTAGCATAATTC
Source organism: Pseudotsuga menziesii (assembly GCA_001517045.1). Lineage (NCBI taxonomy): Eukaryota > Viridiplantae > Streptophyta > Pinopsida > Pinales > Pinaceae > Pseudotsuga > Pseudotsuga menziesii. Next base: position 588,346 of record LPNX010496139.1, on the reverse strand, counting down.
CTTTCATGAACTTTTAAATTTCTATACTCATAGCTAACTATAAGGCCATCTTGCATTAGGACTCCTCCAAGTCCTTCCTTGCATGAATTTTTGCAAACAAAAAATCTCCAATAGGATGAACAACTTTCAATATAGGGGTTGTAGTAAATAAGTGTTTTAAATTCTAAAGAATTTCTTCACATTTCTTAGACTAGATGAATTTGGATTCCTTCTTTTGGAGAGAAGTAATAGGATAAGTTATTTTAGAGAAATATTCTATGAAAATTCTATAATAACCAGTGAGTCCCATAAATGAATGATTCCCACCTACATTTCTAGGTGTAGGCCATTCCATTATAACCTTTATCATTTTAGGATATACACTAATTCCTTGGGAAGAAGTCATATGGACCAAGTATTGAATCTTATCTTTATAGAAATCACACTTACTAAAGTTCACAAATAGTTGATATTCCCTTAAAATATGCAATACAATTCTCACATGCTCTTCATGTTCCTCTCTAGTCTTAGAATAGATAAGGATATAATCTATATAAACAAGTAGAAATTTATCAAGATATTTGCTAAAGACATTGTTCATGAGACATATGAACGTGTCATTTTATAAATATACCGTTCCTTAATTTGAACTTTATGAGAACTAGATCATAAATCTATCTTAGATAAAATTGTATCCCCTTTGACTTGGTCAAACAAGTCGTCATTCCTGGGTAAAGGGTATTTGTTTTTAATAGTGATATTGTTTAACTTCCAATAGTCTATGCACAATCTAACAACTCCATCTTTATCATGCACAAAAATAATAGTTGCTCCCCATAAGGAAACACTTAGTCGAATATAATCTCTTTCTAACATCTTTTAGAGCTATAATTTCAATTCCACCAGTTTTGGTGTACTCATTTTGTATGGTTCCTTTGAACTAGGTGTCAACCCCAGGGACTCGATCAATGGTAAATCTCAAATATCTCTTTGGAGGTAATCTAGGCACCTAGATTAGAAACACATCTTTAAATTCAATCAAAATATATAAATATTCAAGTTTATATTTGTTTCCTCACCTAGAATTGTTACATGTAAGGCATACAATTTATACCCCATTCTCACGCTTCTTTTCATTTAGAGGGATGAAATCTATTTCATATATTCCTTTCAAGATATACTATTTATTGTTTGATTTTGGCCATTTTCATCAATACATGTAAATGCTTTAGTATAAGAGTTTAAAATTTCTCTATGTATTTCTAACCAATCCATGCCTATAAGAATATTATATGATCCTAAAGGTAAGATATTTAAATCAACATTGATGTTAATCCCATTTAATTAAAAAACACAACCTTTAATAAGCTTTGTTACTTTCATTTTTGTCCCAGTAGCTAGTTGCACTAGCCATGCTTGTTTATATTTGATATTATCTAGGGAACAATGTTCAACAAATTTTGGGGAGGTCTAAATTTTACATGACCCCAAATTAATAAGTATTGAAACTAATTTACCAATAATTTCACCTCCAAATTTGATGATGGATGTCTGGTGTTCAACTTACCAGTTGTCCAATGCAGTTCACAAATTCTTGGACTTCTTGCAATATCCTGAATCATAGAGACTTATTTGATACTATGCACCATTAAGAAAACTTCACTATCATGTGAGAAATCCCTCAACCGATGGTTTTCACCATAATCCAAAAAATTTCAGAGGAAAAAAGTTTTCCTTCTATTTTTCTTAGTGCGTTTCCAACAACTTGATTTCTGTTTTGTGCAAGAAACTTTGACTATGTTTTATTTTTGCTTATATTTTCGTTGTGCAATGCAGAATCAGATTGATTTGTGAAGGAACTTGGCTTGTATCCTTTATTCCACTGTTTAGACTTATCCTTTTTCTTGTCATTCTAATTTTTAGACACTTCAACTCTATTTCTACTTTGTTCATGACACAATCTTGCATGCAAAGTATCTTGTAATGTTTTTGGATCCTCAAATTCAATCCCATATCTAAAATATGGTAGCAAACAACTTAAGAATAATTGCATTTTAACATTCTCTTCTTTGATGTAAGGTACATATTTTAGTAACTAAAAATTTGTTTATCAACTCTTCCATTGTTAGCGAGTTCAATTTTAGCTCATAAAATTTTATTTTTTCTATTAAAATATTATTCTGAAAAGTACTTCTGTTTGAAGTACTTTTCTAAAAGTCCTCCACATATTTTTTTTCCTATTTGATGTTCTTGGTGAGTTTTAGATCATCCAACCATAATGTTTCCTTTACCATGCAAGTTATAAATAACTATTCTTTATTAGTGAGTGGAATGTAGAGAGAATGGAACGACGAAGCGGCTCCTTCTGCGGCTAGGGTTTCCTAGCTGCTGCCCTGTACAGAGCCGAGCTTGGAGCAGGATGCTCCTTCAGTACAGGCTTCTCCTCAGCGCAGACTCCTCCTCAGCGCCGGGTCTTTGCTGCCGGTTTGTTTTTTGCAGTGTGGGGTTTTGTTGCAGCTTATTTCAGCGTGGAGAAATGGGCTCTCACGCCCAGCTCGCTGCCTCCAAGGCCCTTGTTCAAGATGCTGCTCCTCAGGTAGCTTCTCATTCTTCTTCCAAGTTCATGAAAAAGATGGACGAGATCCCTTTTCTAGAGCTCTCTCCTTCGGATCCATGCCAAAAATCTCTCATCCTCTCTAATCAAGCCCTCATTGGCAAGTTCACAGGGTTGTGGCCCAGCCCTAAGGCAGTGGAGATCTGGATTGTAGAACATTGGAACCCTCTTCTGCAAGGATAGGTCTCTCTCTTTGCTGCTGGTCGAGGGTTTTTTGTATTCATATTCTCAAATAAAGAAGAAAGAGACCTTGTCTTTCGTTCGAGCCCTTTCTTCATGGGCTCGAGAGGTCTGTTCTTAGCCCCCTGGTCTCTAGGGTTTAACCCAGAAGCAGAGATCACTACCGCTCCAGTCTGGGTAAGACTCCCTAACCTCCCTCTTCATCTTTGGGGGAAAAGTACTTTGATTGACATTGATAATAAGCTAGGCCACTATCTAGATACTACAGAACCAAAAGGGGGGTAGTACAGATGTGCCCGTATCTGCGTAGATGTGAATCTATAGAAAGGGCTTCCAGAGGCCCTAAAGCTCACTTTAGGAGAATGGAGCCACATTTAAGAAATGGATTATGAGCAGATCCCTTTCAAATGCAACTTCTGTCATGTATACGGCCACTTCGCTAAAAGTTTCCCCAAGCTTGCAGATCCACAGAAACCATCAAATCCTCCAGCTACCACCGACACAGAGTTCCAGAAGGTCTCTAACAGACGCCATCCTCCCCGAAGAAAGGAGCCTCAAGCGTCCCAGCAAAAGGTTTCCCAAGATCATTCTCCTCTTACACATATTCCACGGCCGGAAAACAAAAATAGTTTTGCAGTACTCCAAGAAGAAGAAGCACAAGAACCTGAAACTGCAGTTGTCCAGGATCAAGGAAACTCTGCCCCATTGGCTCCTTGGAGGTAACTGAACAAGATTCTCCAAAACATGCTTCTCCAGGTTCAAGAAAGATCCCAGCGCTTTGATTCACGAGACTTCAACCCAGGCAGGACCGGCATCCTTGATCCCGTCGTCAGAGGGAACCTCCGACTCAGAAGACTTCTCAGCTCCTTCTCCTCCCCTCACCAGAGGGTGAAAGACAAATAAAGAATGTAGAGAAAATGAAGCAGCCTCAAACATCAGCGCAGGCTCCCAGAAAAAATTAGATCCTTTCATCAAGGGGAACTCCTCTCCGCCTGCTTAATGTTTTGTTTTTGTATTCTTCTCTGCTCACAATTTGTGAGAGTCTACTCTTGCAAGTAGTCCTTTTCTCGAAATAGCATTAGAAAAATTTGGGATTCACTTCTCAAAGCACTTTTAAGAAGGTTGACTATTCTAATAGAGGTCATCATCCTTCTTCTTCAGAACTCCTCTTTGTACGCTTGGCTGGGCTACAGCCTTTTTTAATCAAAAAAATTTCTCAATTTCTGTTAAAAAAATAAATAAATAACTATTCTTTCCTTCATGCGATAAGTTTATCAACATATTTGCAGGTTTTTAATCCATGTCTCGAAGCCAAGTTTCTATTTTTTCCCAGATTTGATAATTCCAATGAAAGGAGGAAGTTTTATATTTTTAAACTCATCTCACAAATCTCTTATTGATCTCTTGCAGGACTTCTTTTGGGATAGAGAGTCCTTATAAGTGTCATTATTTGAACTACCACTACTGTCTCAGAATTTTTTGCATCACTATAGGATAAGGTATTTTTATATACCTTTTCTTTTTCTTTAGAACATCTATTTGTAGTATATTTTTCAGCTCTAATAGCTATATGTATAGACATTGGACTGCATTTCTTTTATGTTAAGTTTTGCAACATAATATCATTTATTTCTTTCAATTCCTTTTGTATTTTGATGTATTAGCTTTAAATATTTGTAACTATAATTTAAAGATGTAAACAATTTCAAGCATTCGAGATGGCATTGCTTGGTCTCGTTGTTGATTTAAGTCCAGAAACAGTTCTCGTTTCCCAACTTCATGATTAATCATTCCTTGCTAGTTGGGTACTTCCACTTGTTGGTTGGGTACTTCCTCCATTTCAGTTTTGATGAGGTCTCCTTAATTCCATTTTAGGATTCCTTTATTTCTCTTGTTGTCCTAAAGCTTCCCAAATTCTTTCCAATTCCTATAGTGTTCTAATGGTATCAATAGATAAATTATGTAACTGCAATTATATAGCATGTTGATCTTCACATCCATCCTATAAGTGTTGTTGATGATTGGGTTATGTCATACCTTTTTAATTTAAGAAGGTATGTAATCACATATTACTCGTCAGTTTTTCTACATTTAAAAGAAAAACTCTATTGATGAGTCCATAAGGTCTAAGTTTTGCAACCTGAGGCACTTATACCATTTTGTAACGTCTCTAATTCTAACTTCAATACAATATTTTTTTATATATACAATAATATTGGAAATTATTTCTAGTCAACTCAAAATCGATTTTGTTTATATAAATGTAGAATGTATTAGTTATTGATATTATTTGTTCAATGATTGGCATTTTTGACGACATACCTGTTTCAATTAATAATTAGTTTTTGACCTTTTTTGTTAATCACTAGTCATGATTAAAACCTCCTCTTTTAATGATGTGATCATATATTGACAGTATATACTCCATCTCTGAGTTAGTTTTACCTTATGACTAATTTGATCACCATGTTCATAATATCTCATTTCCAATTTCATTTGCAGCTATTGTTTTTCCATAATGAATATGTAATATTTTATAGAGCCTTTAACTAACTGTTTACTTGCATATACATTTGTTAACTTATTAATATTTCATGAATTTTTTATCCTTTATCAGTGATGGGGTGAGAATTAATATCCCTTTGTTTTTAATTTAAAGTCTATTATACATATTTTCACTAGCCACCATTGATTTGGTTAACATTTTTTTGTTACGGAGAGAAAATTCCTATGGCTTCGGGTAGACCACAACAACCTGAATGAAACCAAAAATCAATCCACTTCAATATGAAATAGAAACAAATGCTGCTAACACTAAGGGATACGAAACATACCTTATTCCAGACGGTTGAAGTATATCCTCGTTGAGCTTTTCCAACACGCTTGTATTTATAATTCACTCTCAACAAAAAGAAACAAGATGAGCATGCTATACTTTAAAGTGTTAGGCCTACTCTAGCATATATAAATCCAACATGTATAAGAAAATATAACTACATCCATGGATAAAATATTCATATTCATACACATGTAATGGACGAGAAATGGTCATTTCTATTAATAATAAACAGAGATAACCGTGACAAACACTATTGGAACCTCGTCGAAATGGAGAAATCGATTCCTCCACCACTTCAATCCTCCATATCAATGTCAAGGTTACAAAGAAATGACAAGCTTGGGAAGAGCAACAATGTGTGCTAAAAAGGACAAAGGGATGCATACTCAAGCATAATCAAATGAGGCAACAATGAACTATAGTTTCCTTGCTCTCCAATCTTCTCCTTCTTCAATGCATCCAAGAGGCTCAATATATAGCCCTCCAATAGACAATGGAGGGTCGATTCAAAGCGTTTCCAGGCATATGGAAGGCCAAGAATCAAGTTATTCAGGATTTATTGAGGAAAGCTCCAAAACTTTTTTGTTTTTATGAACATTTCCCGATGTATGTGGGATACAGTGGAGAAAGTTGCATGTACACACAGGTATTATCTTAAAAGTCGCGTATAGAAATAAACAAGTGTTTTTTAGGGATTTTCTTGGATCATCAAAGTATCATTTGATCAAGGGGGGTCCAAGGAGTCTGCAGAGGGACATGGAAGGCCATAAAGGTGTGATCTACCAAGTGTTGTAAAATCAGATATAAAAGATGCCCCCTAATGTGTGAGGTCACAGGGGTACCATGATGGGAGAAATACATTATATCCATCCCAAAAGTGGAGTAATGAAGATCCGGGTGGAAAAACCAACCACTCATTAGTACAATACAATGATAAATCTTAGCATGTGATTACAAATATACATATAGCAATCCCAGATACATAAGAGTACAATGACCATGAATAGGCATAATAGACATATGTCACATGGGTTCATCACCACATACAATATATAGTGAACAAGATCTCCATAATGGATGAAGATATCTGATAATACACCAGAATTTGGTAATGAGAGATGACATCTCATAAATACTGGCATGATCAAAGAGGTAGCATATGTGGAATTCCACCAATATTGGAGGTCTTCTATGCAAACCACTATGAGTACATGTCCTATCACATGAATAAAGGTGTCGATGTCGAACATGATGGCCATTGTCTGATTATTGTTCATTGATGTATACCGTTAACAGACACGAGATATCCCACCGATAATGATAATGGGAATCAAGGTACAAAGTGAAATCCAACAAGTGTGAATATATGTGTTGAGATCGAACGCTTGAAAGAATCCATCAATCAAGGGACATTGATGTATTCCCAAAAATATCGATAATGAGAGAACCTACCACTGATGACTGCAATTATCAAGGCACTCAATGGAATCTAGACTCCTATTCCAAAATAAATGATCTGAAGTCAATGGAATGGAATCCACTGGAAGGAGGGCATTAAGGAATACCCCATCAACCACCACGAGGTACTCAGCAATGCTGGATGATTTGGAAGAACTCGGATGAACAAGATGTGTACGAACCAGTAACTGTATTGGGAATGGCCGACATGCAAAGACAAGATAAATGAGGAATGGATGACTCAGGCTAAAACTTCCTTCGAACAAGAGCATGACACAAATGGTGACTGAATAGGTAGCATAGACTCGACCTGCAAACTAAGATAACTTTGTGACACAGGAAAAATCGACATAGGATCCATAGGGGCTGAAAGCATAACCAGCCGGTGGAGAAAACTTAGAATAACGAGTACAACTCTTAAAGTCATACTAATAAACCAACCAATGGATGTGATATACAGTTATTTGTTCGAAGGAGACATGACTCACAACTACCAAAAGTAATATCATTTCTTTTCCATATTTTTATGTTTTTTAAGTTTTTGGAATTTTTCAAATTAAAAAGATTAAAAAAGAATAAAAGTGCTTATAGTACATAGCTAGGAGGAGACGATCATTGTGAGCAAGAAAATGCGTTCCAAGCAGTGGAACATACCTATGCTCAACGCAAGGAAGCATGCGCATGATAAGAACACTCGGGGGAAGCTATCCTCCTGGTAATGGATGATCAAGCTACAAAAGATACATAAAAGGCTCCGATTGGCTAGGATTGAGATGAGCTCGGGCTATATGGCTTATAACTATGAAGTGGGGAGATGACATAAAGCTCAATAAGGAAAGAAAAACACATGAAATGCAATTACGACTTGATATAAAAGGGATTCCCTGTGGGACATGGAAAGCATAAAGTTCAAGAGGGATATGAGGCTCTTGCTCAAAGGCATGGAAGGAATATAAGGGGCTCCCAGACCTAGAGGAAGAATCTCGACATGGGTAACAAATTGCAAGGAGGGATCTAACTAGGGAACCCATGAATAGGAAGGCTATACCACTTACATAATGCCATTTATAAAAGCAATGTGAAGGTTTCGTGACATTACGAAGTGGGTTCGTACCTATAGTGAAGGAGACATGTTCATAAGGTGATGTATAATGCAGGTGGAAATGTGGTCCTAACCTATATGCCAGTTTGAAGTTATACCTATAATAGATACGAACGGGTCAAGATATCAGTAAAAGTACACCTGAATCAAGTCCCTACACCACAACATTAGGAAAAAAACAGTTTAATAGAGTTAATAAGGGTCAAAACTATAGGGTAGTGGGTAAAAAATTTCAATTTTTTATTATAAAATATTAAAAAATTCATTTTCACCATACCATTTGAAAATTTTACCACACATAGTGCATTGGAGCTAGTTTGAGCCACGGACTTCAAACACTGATTCTGGGAGCTACGGGACACAAAACCAAGAACCATCTGAGTTAGGTAAATCTACATCCCACACTCTTTCTTTTCAATAGTTTTATTTTAATTTTCAGTGGTTGATTTTTTATTTTGAAGAACCCCTAGTTTTGGTATCTTGGCCCACGCGACCTATAGTTCATTGGGTCATGTATAGGGCTGATTATTTGCATGAAATCTCACGATTTCCATGTATATGTGCGACTGTTAGGGAAAAAATCGCGTATGAGTCTGCGCATACCAAATTTCAAGGAAAAAATCATCAAATCTTGTGTTTTTATTGCAAGATGGTGTTGGAGTGGTGTGAACGCGAACACAGAGATGTGGATAGGGAAGTAAAAGGTAACATGGTTTCCCAACAAGCCTTAAGGAAATGTGATTTGTATAAGTTTTGGTGTCTCGAGAGCTTGAGGGATCAACCAAGACTACTCCAGATGCTTGTGGATTACTGGGATCCAGATACAGAGACCTTTCAGATCGATGGGATGCCCCTTAGCCTTGAGGTTGAATACATATATTTTATCACTAGATTATCTTGCCGAGGTGATATTGTCAACTTGAGATCTCGTGGAGTTGGAGGTGGCCTCACTATTGATGAGTACATTGATGTATACTTCCTTCTCGACACTGAAAAGGTTGGAAGTCAAGTCCTAGTGATCCTCATTTAGAACCTTAGCCTCAAGGCCATAATACTAGCGTTGGGTAGGATTGCGGGGTTAGCATCCCTACATCAGGCTTCGAGGCCTCTGATGTTTTATGTAGTCGAGTGTATGAGGCCAACTATATATGACTAGAGTACCTCTTTATTGGGTAACATGAAACAACAATTGACAGACTATAAGCTGGGTAAAACAAGAAACTTTGGTTTTGCCAGCGTTTTGAGTACCTTCTTCTTCAAGCATGTACCGGGACTTAGATTAAGAGTCCATATCGCTCCACACAGCATACAGGATCCAACTCATATGCGATGGGTAGGTGTGATGCAGTAGATAGGATGAGGATGTGTAGCTACGCCCTACCCACCTGACTTCTTCCACTGGTGGCGTAGACAGATCGTGGCCATAGATGATTATCCCTATGTAGGGATAAACTTCCACAGTGATCTAGATATTCTTATACCATAGGGAGCCACATATGGAGATATACTTAATAATACCAAATTCATTTTATTTTTGAATTATTTGATTTTTTTGTATTTTTTGATATAATGAAATAAAAAAACACATTTTTGGGTGGTGACACATACTAATACTAATCATGTACATGCAGATGTTGGTCCTAGATGACCATAAGGATTCCCTCAACATCCTCAAATGGGGTGGGGTGATGATATAATAGGTGCATATGTGGAGCATACACTCCAGAGCATCCACACAAACTTTGTTCATTTGACAGACAGGGTGGCCATGGTGCAAGTCGAGGACTTGCCCAAGGTGATGCAGAGGTAGGTAGTAGGAGTACCCCATGCATGGGTTCAGTTGTTCAAATGGTTGGCTAAGGTATTCATTTGTTTTCATGATCAACACCCTGTTTCACGGGCTTAGAGGCCTTGATGTACATTTTGTATCGACCGTGTAGTGTATTTTGGTGGCTGAAAGCCCCAATTTTGTACCATGACATTATGTATTATGAAACCAATTTTTGGACTATATTTTTGAATTAAAAATTCTTATAATGATCCATTATTTATATTTACATGTGTGAATGTGATGTGAATACTTCATTATCTGTGTATGAAATTCCAATCTAGTACGTAATTTGCATAAGAATCAACAACATGATTGTCAATCCTAGGAATGTGAATGCATGTAATATTTTCATATTGTCATTCTAACAACTTTACTCGCAAGAATATTTGTAATAAAGTCGGGTATCTAATACAATACACCATTTAACTATAAGACCTCTAACTGCGAGTCAAGATGAACCTTAAGAGATCGAATACCACGCGAGATGTCATCATGTATTAACTCAATCACGACACTATATTTAACAATGTTGTTCAATGATGGTTGGAGACATACATCTTCTGAAGACAAAACTTGAACCATAGGGATATACATCACCCAAGCAGCTGAAGCTGGGTTCTGGGTGTGGCGGCTGGTAGCGTCAGCGTATCCTACATATACTGAAGACCCTGTCGACATCTTCCACAACAAATGGAAGCAAGTCAACAAACCACATCACTATAAGAAGATCAAACCTAAACTATGAAACTGTATAATAGTATACAAAGTATCGACCTTGGCTAAGAATTACGCATAGTACTTTTTAAGATAGAGCCTATTTCTAGGCTCTACCAAGGTTTTCCCCTTATAATCTACAAGCTGGTAAGAACCTTTCTCTAACACTCGTTTGACTACGTAAGGCCCATGCCACATGGGGTTGAAATTTCCTGCCCCTAATGGTTCACTAGTTTGGTCATATAAGAGGACCAAGTCAACTTCACTAAACTTTTGGGGATAGACATACTTCTCATACTGATCCTTAATGCAATGCTTGTTTACTTCAAAAGACACTAAGGAATCTCAACACTTCTCATCCAGTTTCTCTAAGTGGACCAAACATTCCTCTAACTCAAAAGTTTCTGGTAAAAGTCCTACGGCTAGCTTCAAAGAATGTATTTCACATTCAATTAGTAATATTGACTCCACCCCATGCACTAACTAATATGGAGAAAAATCAATGGCAGTCTTAACCGTGGTTCGGTAGGCCCACAAAGCAAGGTACAACATGATGTGCCGATTAGTTTTACTTTGTGTGATGGTTCTTTGTAGAATGGAGTTAAGGGACTTATTCACAGCTTCAACCTATCCATTTGCTTGAGAATAATAATAAGAGGAATGATATTGCTTATACCCCAACTTCAAAGATAGCTCAACCATCATCTTGTTTTGAACGTTCTTTCCATGGTCCGTGACAAGCTCTCTCTGGATACCAAACTAAGTGATAATCTGATTGAAAACAAAATGCGCAACTGTCTCACCATTGGCTTTGATAGTGGGAATATCCTCTTCCCATTTTGTGAAGTAATCCATAGCCACTATAATATGATGATTAGCCCTAGCTAAAGCTGGGTTGCAATCCATAAAGTCTACCCCCCACTTAGTGAAGGGACCAAAGGTGATAATCGAATGTAACGGGGCAGGATGCGAGCGCATATTCCATGCAAACACCTAGCAAGGGTGGCACCACTTGACCTCATTAACACAATCCTTAAATATCAATGACAAAAAATAACCCGTTCTTAATTTTATTTGGGTTGTATCAAGCCCAGATAAATGAACACCACATGCTCCTCAGTGGAAATCATTAAGCACAACCTCAGCCTCCTCATGAGTCAAACATTGACGCAAAATGGAATCCACCCCACAATTATACAAAGTTTCACCGACAATGAGGTATTTCTTAGCTACATGTCGTAACCTTCAACGCTCATCCTATGAGAGGTGAGGAGGGACCTTCAAATTTTTCAAATAGATGATAATATCCCCATACTATGGGTCCATAGTCAAAATGAGGAAGATATACTCATCAATAAAAGAGTCTTCATGAATCTCAACTTCATCCAAACTAGGAAAATATGATATGAGGTCCACAAAGACCAATGATTTCTTTGATTTTTCCGAAACAAATTTGAGATCGAACTCTTGCAATATCACAATCCATTTATTATATTCCCTCCCTATCATCCATCTGGTTAGGACAGACGAAGGAGAATGTAATGTCTCAACCATTGAACCGCATGGACGGTAGCTAAGGCTAGATTCTGGACATGAGTGTAATGAATTTCAACATCAATGAGGTTTTGGCTAAGATAATACATAACATTCTCTTGGATCTCCTCATCCTATTGAACCAAATCCATTCCAATCGTCTCTTGAGACGCAACCACATATAACAAGAAATCACTGCTATAGTTAGGTGGACTAAGCACGGGGGCCGATGCCAAGGCTTTCTCCAATGCATTTAAAGACTCATGGGCTTGCTCATCCCAGATAAAAGGAGTGTCTTTCTTCAAAATACGCATGAAACCCTTGGTCAAATTGGAAAAATTGACAACAAACCTCTGCAGGAAGTTAGCCATCCATTAAAAACTCTGAAGGTGTCTAATAATGTGCGGGGGATACAATCAAAGTATTGCCTCAACCTTAATAGGACCAAACCTAATGCCCTCCTTAGAGACGATAAAACCCACTAAGGGACCTACTTTCATGCAAAATATGCACTTTTGTGGATTTAACCAGATTTGATATCGACTACATCTTTCGAAAACCAAGCATTCATGGTTAGGATGATTCACTCTCAAACGAGAGTGAGAAGCTAAATCATCAAGATACACTTCAACAATTCTCTTAAGGTCATGAAAAGCGGAGGTCATTTCCCATTGAAAAGTAGCTCTAGTGTTTTTAAGGACGAAATTCATTTTTCGGTATGCAAACGTACCCCAAGGAAAAATGAAATTCATTTTATGTTGGTCCTTAGGTTTGATCTCAATCTGATTATACCCTGAAAAGTCGTCCATGAGCGAAAACACCTCGCATCCCGCACACTCATCCAAAATCTGATCTATGAATGGCATGGGAAAGTTATCTTTAGGATAAGCTTTATTCAGGGCTTTGAAATTAGTGCACACACGGATAGTTCCCAGTTTATTCTCAACTAGAATGGGATTAGATACCCATTCAATACTTGTTAGATAAATATAACCTTAAGCAACTTATCTATCTCTTCCTTAATAGCCGGTGCCTTATAGGGATTCATCGCACATAGTCATTGTCGAACAAGTCCAGCATTAGGATTAGTCTTGAGCTCATGTTCAACAATCTGAGGGTCTATTCCTGACATTTCATCATATGACCAAGAAAAAAAATCTCGAAATTCTTTGAAGAGCCTAGTGTATGCTTCAATCTCATCGAGGGAACAATATGCCCCAATGTAAAAAATTTCTACTTTGTTAGGAGTTCAAGAAATGTTGATAGGGATAGTCTATGACAAATTAGCCAATGTTCCCTTCAGCATACTTACTAGGAGCACCTAGTGGGATCACGTGACTACCAACTTTCTCATTAAGGATCGCTCTATAGTCATCAAACTCAATATGTTCAAGCTCGGGGATAAAGTAAGATCAATGGTGTAACTCCTCCCAAGGCCCTTCTAAACCATTCATGGCTTCGAGAATAGATTCATCCAAAGGAAAAATGCCATCGAAGCAATCATGAGAGTGTGACGACACAACCTCCCAAGTAGGAAGTCCAAAGGGGTCCTCCTCTTGCATCCGTGAAGAGGAAGAACTAGGATCTACAACAGGACCAATGATAGCTTGATAAGAAATTACTTATGTAGATAAAGACATGTCCATCCTAGTAGGTCTAGGATCTTCATCCGAAGTGCTCCGAGAAGGGAGAGTCCAAGGATATTCCAAATGTGAAATGCAAAATGGAATTGAACTCAATTATGACTACATGGTCATCCAAGTCATCTTGATCCACATTTAATATATTTTTCAGCACGTGCTCTAAAATCTTGTTAAATGCCTTAACTATACCATTCACTTATGAGTGAAAAGGAATGCTTTTTTAATGATGAATCATAATTTTTTTATTAAGCAATGTAATAGTCTTGTTAGTAAAATGGGTACCCTTTCCTCTCATTAGTATATGTGGACAACCAATCCTGGTGATTACATTTTCAAAGATAAAGTACACCACAACTTAAGTTGTGTAATCTTTCACCGATGATACCTCATCCCAACATGCCAAGTAATATATAGTTTTAATTATATACCATGCACCCATTTTCATGTATGGGGTTTATAGGTCCCAAAAAATCAATTTCCCAGTTCTCAAAATGATCCAAGTCCACCACTAGAAACAACGATAGATCATCTCTTCTACATAGATTTCTAGTGCATTGATAAACATCAAACTTCCTACAATACTCCTTAGCATTTTGATGTATGATAGGCCTCCAAAATTAGGTGTGTAAAACCTTATCAATGGTAAACTTTCCAACATTATGTACTCCTTGAATCCCTTCATGTGCCTCAAACAAAAGTTTATCACACTCATGCTTCAACACACACCTTTGTAAGATTACATCTAGGCCAAGATTATAGAGCTTCCCTATAACGAGTTGATAATGATCCATGTAGGTCACTAGTTTTCGATGTTGATCATGAGTGTATTGCTTTGGTTCCATCTATGTCACCAAGAACTATTCTATTTATTTAAAATAATATGGTATATTTTTCATTCGAAATAGATGGGAATCCAATAATTTGTCATCTAGGTTACCTCCACTTTCTCCATACTCCAAACAAAACAAGTGATTATGTCCCACATTATGTCTTCTTGGTTTAACCACCACTTGAAATTCAAACTCCTAAAAGAACAATAACTATCTACATATCCCCCCCCCAACATTTTTTTTATTGACTAAGTACTTCAAGCTAAATGATCTATAAATAAATTAAAAGCATTCCCCAATGAGAAATGCTGAAATGTTTGAATTGCATCATTTATCATGGTTAGGACTTCTCTTTCAATAGTGGTATAATTATTTTCAACATCAGACATTTTCCAAATAGAAAAGGATATAGGATGGTTGATCACTCCATCTCTAAGTTGCACTAGCACCACACCAAGAGCTTAGTTGATTCATGTATGTGTACATGCAAATTCTTCATCCAATCTAGAAAAGTAAGCATTGGTGTAGTTCCAACTTCAATTTTAACAAATAAAATGCCTCTTGACAATCCTTGGTCCATATATAATTTGTGTCTTCTTTATAAGTTTATCCAAGGGGATTGTTATGCACACATAGTTCCTTATGAAATTATGATAATATCTTGTATGTCGAAGTGTAAAACACAACATTTTCACTAAAGTGGGAGGAGGAAAGTCTATAATTGAAACAACCATATATTTATCTACAAATAATACTTTTTTACATGCAACATGTTGTAGTAATACCCCAAAGGGATTACAAAATATAAATTTCTTTAAATGGAAGAAAATCTATAATTTCCTATGCTTATCCAACATAAGTCTTCGTAGATTTTTATCAATTAGACAATATGATCTTAGGATCTTATTTGAGAGAATAACATGCATAGCAATCAATCACAATAGACAATAGACACAAAGATTTTCCTCCAGGAAACCATAAAGGAGAAAACCCCGCAACTTCCTTAGAGATAGAATGAGCACCAATGGCAGCAGTAAAACCCAAAGACAAAAATATGATCTCCAATAACTGTTCTCTTTCTCACTTGAGCGAGATTCTTCTCTCTCACCTATGCGCTATAGCTGCGTGAGTGTGTATCTCAAATAGAGAGGCTCACTCTCTATTTATACTAATTGTTGACTTGACAATTACTTACCAGGGCCGACATCTCTAAGAGAGTCTAATAACCATAGTGCCCCACAACTGTGGGGACTTTAACCCCTGATCAACAAGGAGGGTTAACCTCAACTCAATTGCGGGGACTATCCCGAATTACAATGGA
Organism: Pseudotsuga menziesii; assembly: GCA_001517045.1. Taxonomy (NCBI): domain Eukaryota; kingdom Viridiplantae; phylum Streptophyta; class Pinopsida; order Pinales; family Pinaceae; genus Pseudotsuga; species Pseudotsuga menziesii. The sequence goes on along the minus strand of LPNX010496139.1, from coordinate 572,302 downwards.
GGGTTAAACTCAATGAATCTATATGACTTTATTATATCAATGACTATCCCAATAGGAACATCAGGGTACAATATAAGATATACAAGTGAATACATTCCGAAGTTACAAATACATCAACACTCCCTCTTAACTAGGAAGGTATTCTCTTGACACAATTCATCATCACAAGTCTTCTTCTCTGGATCATCATCAAAGCTGGATCAGCACTGGATCATCATCATCGTCATCACTGCTTTCGCTATCTCGATGAAATGGTGCTATCTCTTAATTCTACTCATCATAGGAAGTTCTATAGAGCTAGCCCTTTTTCATGTTGTTTGTAGGCCTAGCCTCCAAGTAGTTCTTTGTTAGCGCTTTTATCCAACCATGGGAGGCCTAGCCTACCACCATGTCGGAAAGGCCCGCCTAGCACTTATACCTGACAATGGGAGGAACACATCCAACATCCATGTTAGAATGGCATGCCCAACACTCACATTTGACCATGGGAGGCCCAGATTACCACCATGTCAGAAAGGTCCATCACTCACATCTTACCATGGGAGGCCCGGCCTGCCACCATGTCAGAAAGGCTCGTCCAGCACTTATATATGACCATGGGAGGCCCAGCACTCACATCTGACCATGGGAGGCCCAGGCTACCACCATGTTAGAAAGGATCCACACTTATATCTAACCATGGGAGGCCCAACCTGCCACCATGTCAGAAAGGCTCTGCACTTACATTTGACCATGGGAGGCCCAGCCTGCCACCATGTCCGAATGGATCTGCACTTACATCTGACCATGGGAGGCCTAGCCTACCACAATGCCAGAATGGCTCTGCACTTACATCTGACCATGGGAGGCCCAGCCTACCACCATGTCAGAATGGCTCATGGACTCATCACTTCCCCTTAGAAGGAACCTCAATCTGGAGAACACCAATATTCTCCCTAAAGTACTCAAAATTCACTATGGCCAATGGCTTGGTCAACAGATCAGCTATCTACTCATCCATCGCAACATACTAGAGCTTCACTACTCCTCTCTACACCATATCCACGATATTTTGATATTTGATCTCGATATGATTCAACTTGTCATGGAACACCGGGTTCTCCAACAACTTCACACAACTCTGGTTGTCACAATATATACAAGTAGCATCCAACTAGAGATCAAACAAATCAGATAGTAGCTTCCTCAGCCACATTGCCTCACAACTAGCTGAATAAGCTGCAACATACTCTATTTCAGTTGTACTCAGTGCCACACAGGATTGCTTCCAGCTAAACCAAGAGATCACACATGATCCCATACTGAAGCATCACCCTGAAGTGCTCTTCCTATCAATGGAACTGCATGCCCAATCTGAATCAACATAACCTTCTAGGTTAATCTTCTGATTTGCCTCATACTTGAGCCCATAATCAACTGTACCCTTCAGGTACCTCAACATATGCTTTGCAGTAATCAGGTGAACATGTCTAGGATCCATCAGGAACTGGCTCAATGTGTTCACAGCAAAGCAAATATATGGTCTTGTATTCGTCAAATACATCAAGGACCCAATCATCTGACGATACAACATAGCATCAACCGACTCTGATGAAGCATCATTGAATAGATTCAAGTTTGATGCCATAGGTGTGGTCATGGAACTGTAGTCCATCATCCCGAACCTCTTCAGGATCTCTACTACATACTTCCCTTGTCCCATGGAGATTCCATCTGCATTCTGCCACACCTCCATGCCTAGAAAGTAGTGCATCATACCCAAGTCCTTCATCTCGAACTTAGCAACAAGCTTACTCTTTGTATCAACAATCAACCCATCCTCACCTATTACAAACAGGTCATCTACATACAGTAGGAGTATCACTGGGTTCCCTTCCTCAACCTTGTAGTAAAGGTTGGAATCTGCTTTACTCTTGGTAAATCCCAAACTAGTCAGGAAGCTGTGAATTATGTCGTACTATGTCCTAGGTGCCTATTTCAAACCGTACAGTGCTTTCTTCAATTTACACACATGATTTTCCTTGTCATGTGTCTCAAAACCGAGTGGATTCTCCACATATACTTCCTCTTCCACTACACCATTCAAGAAAGCAGTCTTTTTTGGACACACCAGGAACACAGAGAGGGGGGGTGAATCTGTGTGTGCAGTCTTTATTACTTTTTCAACTTTTATAATCAACAACTTATTCAATATTATGCATTATCACATTATCATTATATCATCATCAACATTGTTATCACCATCTTATCATGATCATCACATAGAAAGCATAGCAACATAGTACACAAGATTTTTACGTAAAAACCCAAGTCCTGGGGGGGAAACCACGCAAGCATTTTTAAAATAGTTTTCCAAAAATATCTAGAAGGAGGCAACAACCCCCTTATTACAAAGACTTCAATTTTCCAGCTTCAACTGGAAGGAGGCTACAACCCCTTGATTTACAAGCTATGAACTGAATGACGTTGCCACTCCCTAGTTTTCTGGATTCAACCGGAAGGAGGCTATGACCTCCTTTCCTTGCCCTGTCCTGCCACCCTGATATGAAGATAGAATCTATTGAACCACAACTGCACTGATCCTATAGAATTATTAATAAACACTTGTGCTACACTACACAATCTATACCATAGTGCACAACCTGTACCATGCTGCACAACCACTGCCACTACTAACCACTACTCATTATCTGATCACTACTCATCAACCGATCAGTGTCCACTGTATCACAATACTCATCAACATGTACAATCAACCTATACCAATCAGTATTTTTCTCACATCAACCAACTCAGTCAATCTGATTCTGCACACCAAACTCAGTCCACCTGGTTTAAACCAACTGCTCATACAACTCATCCAATTTGAGTCAAACCAACTGCACATAAGAAAACTTGTGCCAATATTTCTCAACTGTACCAAGATGCTTGTGTACCTGTGCCAAATCAATAATATATTTGTGTTAACCTAATCAAGTGCTCTAGTAGTCAACCAACCCTTCTTACTTGGCCTAGTTCATCAAGTAAAAGACACATTGGAGCAACCAAGAGACTTCACATACTGTCAACCAAAATTTTTCCAAACACACTCAACTCAATGACGCCACAACCAACCTCAATCACAGTCAAGGAATACTTGAAAGTTAAACATGATATACTTCAACCAAATAACCTCAACCAATAAGATAAAAGACTTAACCAACTATGTCAAACTCAATCAATATCATAAAATATTAGACACAAAAGGATTTTTCACTCTACTCAAATCAAGTCAACAAATTAAACAAATATCAAGAAAATAATCACTTACAACACTGTCAAAGGTTGTCATTAACAATCCAACTCCACTTAGGTCAAAGACACAATGATCAACACTTGTAAAACTAGTTTTCAAAGAAATAATTTAGGTTGATCAAATAAATAACTCACAATATCTAATACTTACATGTCAACTTCTCATTCAATACTACACTTATACAACAATCAAGATAAACACCAAGATCTATGCCAACAACATCCAAGATAATCATTAAGATCTATATCAATATCACATCAAGATATATGCCAAGAAAACCATCACCATAGCCTCCATAACATATTGAATGAATTTAAATATATATACCAATATATAGCCTCACATACTAAGATCAAAGATGAACTCTATCCATGAGAGACATGTGCCATTACAAGAGAAACCATGAAGCATGAACCTTACCTTATTGAAGATAACAATATGGATAAATAGTAGAAAACCCAAAATAAATTCTATATCCTTTCATCACACAACCCTCGCAACAAGCTTTCCAATGAGCCAAAAATTTTGTAATTCCGATTCCGTATGAGAAAGTTATGCCAATTTTTGTGAAGATGCCTAGAAAACTTTTCTGTCACAAAATTTCGCACTTTTCTCCAAAATTTGCGAAATTCCTAAGAGAATTGATGATGGAAAAATGAAATGTTTGATATTCTATTTATATAGGTTGTAGAGAAAAAATATTACCTTGAGCTAACATGCAATTCAAAATTACAAATAATTAAATTCTCTTTTGTTTAGTCAGCTCACCCAAAAAGGTGGGGTACCCCAACTTCAAAAATTCATATCTCTTCAACCGTAAGGAGCCACGTGACGTGCCACCTACCATTGGAAATGGAACAACAAGGGCTATCTCCACATGATGTGTTTATTTGAAATCCCATGGTCCAATACCCTTAAAATCTTCAATTTTTTCAGGATGTCAAAGACCCCACACATGAGGATGCAAAAGACCATACCACCAACTACAAGAGTTTCAAGGTCTTCTTCAACATATCAAGGAACGTCCATGGGCTCTACCTCCATCTACATCCCAATATCCATATAACCAAAAATAGGACCATACATCATCATGGTTCAAGGTCTCCATATCATTAAAAACATATCCAATGGTTCCACTATATATTCATCACCATAAGAGTACCAAAACCCCAAAAGAGGGGTACAAAGACCTCACCACTAGTTTGAAACACCTTATGGGTTTCATATGCATGATAAAAGGGATACTACATCCCAATGACCATAAAGAGTATATAGAACATCAAACCACCATATATGTGGGTTCAATATCTAAACTTTAGAGGACACCAAGCACCCCATAATAATGGGTTCCAACATACCACCATAAGTGTGGGTTCCAAGAACTTCATCAGGGCTTCTTCAACAAGCAAGAGGCTTCATAGGCTTCTTAAACCACCTCAACCATACTAGGAGAGACTCAAGGATCAAGATCCATCATGACATCACCTATGGGGTTTCCAAACCTGCTGCTGGAGTACCATCACACCATCAAAGCATGAATGACCTCAGAATGGGTCATTAATGCTTCTCCAACCCATATAGGGTTTCTCCATCATCTACAAGGGCTTCAAGACCATCTCCAAGGTATTCAACACCATCAGCAAGTTCTTCAACATATTCAACAAGGTGGTGGCATCAAGATCCATCCACATGGGTACAAGGACCTTATCAACTGGGTACAAGGTGCTTCAAGGCACAAACCCACTCTGTAAAGGATCCAAGGCACTGCTAGTGGGAATTAGTGGCATCAATGATATCCTATGGGGCCACTGCAAGTCCATGTTGGCATCAATGACAATTTCATCAACACTCTTGACATCCATCTGGTGTATCTTCCATTTCAGTACCATAGCTAGAGTAAGTATTGATCTAATGGAAGTGTATCTGGATACAGGTGCAAAAGTATCTTCATAATCTATTCCTTCTTTCTGGGAGAAGCCACGAGCCATAAATATTGCTTTATATTTCTCTATGCTACCATATGTAGAATTCTTGATCTTGAAGATCCACTTGGAAGTCACAGCAGACTTCCCCTCTGGTCTTGGGACAACATCCTAGACATCATTCTTCATGATTGACTGATACTCCTCGATCATAGAATCCTTCCATTCTTTCTTCTCTGCTGGTTCTTCATAGTTGGAAGGTTCTTTATCAATGATGTCACATAATAGGGCCACATATACATAGTAGGACCTAGTTCTCTTCCTCTCTCTGTGCATCTCTTCTGGATCCCCATATCTTTCTGCACCTTGTATAGCCTCTCATACCCATGCAGGTTTCCTCTTGTGAGGATTCTTCTCCTGGGGTTGATTTACAGGTTCATGGGGTTCTTCTATTTCTCAATATTCTTCTTGAGTTGCATCCTTCATAGTTGTATCTTGAATCCTGGGTACTTCTGTTTCTTTAGGATCTTCAATAGGTCTCTTTCTGGATTTTATGTAAGCTAAGTCTTCGTCAAATGTTATGTCCCTGCTGATGTCGATCTTCTTGAATCCTGGGAAATATATTCTGTAAGCCTTCGAGCTTTCACTATATCCCACAAATATACCCTTATTTCCTGAAGGATATAACTTTGTCCTTTTTTCTTTTGGTATGTGTATGTACACTGGACAACGAAATATTCTGAGACGACTGACTTCTGGTTTCTTGCCGGAGAAGACTTCTTTAGGTGTCTTTTTCTCAAGTACTCTCTGCGGAGTACGGTTATGTACATACAAAGTTGTCCTAGCAGCTTCTGCCCATAGATGCATGTGAAGCTTGATCGTGAAGCATTTCCCTTGCAGTTTCCATGATTGTCCTATTCTTCCTTTCTGCAACCCCATTCTGTTGTGGATTATATGGAGTGGTCAACTCCCTCTTAATCCCTAAATATCTACATAATTCTTTGAATTCATTTGATGTGAATTCTCCACCATTGTCTGATCGAAAGGTCTTGATTTTCTTTTATGTGTGGTTCTCGATCAAGGCTTTGAATTCCTTCAACTTACTAAATACTTCATCTTTGTTCTTCAAGAAGTATATCCATGTCTTCCTAGAAAAATCATTAATGAAAGAAACATAGTATACATACCCACTCAATGAACTGGATGACATCAGACCGCATACATCGGAGTGGATGATTTCCAAGATTCCTTATGCCTTACTCTCGCTACTTGGAAATGTCTTCTTACATACCCACTCAATGAACTGGATGACATCAGACCGCATACATCGGAGTGGATTATTTCCAAGATTCCATGCCTTGCTCTCGCTACTTGGAAATGTCTTCTTTGTGTTCTTTCCTTTCGCACATCCTTTGCAAACACCTTCATGCTTTTCCTGTATTTCTTGAAGACCTTCAACATCTTTGCTTGCAAGTGGTAGTGCTCTATAGTGCACATGTGGAAGCCTTTTGTGCCAAAGTTCATTTGGCTCTACTGAGTCATGGACCAAGGCTTGTTCTGGTTGGTCCTTTAGTTTGTATAAACCTCCCTCTTGCTCTCCAATCACTACTGCATCATCTATAGTCTTTCCCTTTGGCCACATAAGGACTTGGCCATCTACAAATGAAACCCTTATGCCTTTTGCATCTAACGCAGATATGGGGAGGAGATTCTTCTTTAGTCCTGGTACAAACAAGACATCCTTCATCTTCATAGACTTTCCAGAGTCTAACTTATAGGAGGATTCACCACTACCTTTTATTGGATACTGGTAGTCATCCCCAAGTTTTACTTTATGGGGTGATTCATGTTCAGATAGTTTCACAAAATATTCCTTGAATCCCGTCATGTGATTGGAAGCCCCACTGTCTAAAAGCCAATAAAAGCCAATAACTGCTTCCATGTGTGACAGTTCCCATGAGGGAATAAATTAGAACATATTTTTCATCACTTTCTTGTTTGATTCTCTTTCTTGAAGGTTCATCATCCTCTGTAGTCTGAGCATGATGTCTTCTTTTGTTATCCTTCTTCTTGTGAGAGCTATTCTTGTTCTTAGGACAATCTCTTGCAAAGTGTCCTCTCTCATCACATGTGAAGCATCTGTATTTAGATATGTCTCTGTTAGATTTTCTAGAGTTATCTTTCTGGTGAGAATGCTTACCTTTGGACTGATGATAGTCCCACCTGATTTTCTTGGAGTGTACTGTGAGAGCTTGATCTTCACTTCCCATCTTTTCTTCTCGGGCTACTATTCAAGCTTCTTCTTGTGAGCATTCCTCCCACAGTCTACTGAAGATGACTAGCTTTCTTCTGGCACAAATCCCTTGAATGAAAGAGTCCCTTGACCTAGGGAGACCATTCAAGGTGGTCATCACAATTTTTGCATTCTCTACTTCTTCATCTACTGCTTCAAGTTTTTCTTTGATATGGGAGACCCTTGTAAAGTATGACTGTATGGTCTTCGCATTCTAGATCTTCACATTATTTAGCTGGTTCCTCAAAGTCATCTTCTGATTTATGTTCTTTCCTTCAAACATCTTGGTCAAGGCTTCAAACATCTCTTTAGGGAGGACACCTGTGGTATGAGGTGATCCTTGATTGAATCAGCAATAATCCTCTTGGCCATGATCAACTTCTTTTTGTGTAAGGCCTTAGCCTCATCTCCCTCTGGAACTAGAACCTCTTCACCGATGTAAGAGTCCAACTCATTTTCTTCCAGGACAAGGGAGATCTTATACATCCAAGCTCAGAAGTTATCAACTCCCTCAAGCTTTTCATCAAGCTTGGTGTGATGAGACATCTTTAATTGAGAACCTCAAATGAAAATACAAAAGATTTAGATCTTACCAATTTGAGAAGATGAAAATTGGATCCGGAGCCAATCTTCTGCAGTGTTGGTTTTCTGGTTCCAGGGAAAATTAGGGTTTGACTTTTCCAAAGTTCTACCCAACCAAAAGCCTCGATTTCTGTCTCTAAACTTCAATTTTGATGAGGAGATCAATCATTAGCTATTCTCACTCAAATATTCCACTTCTATGAAAATCCCTAATTTCCCGATGCAGTGGTAGGTCAAAAACTGGAAAAACTCAGAATCGGATTCTGCTTCGACAGAAAGATGTGCCCTTCAATGGAGAGTTATCCTAGCCTCCTTTTGTTGATGGATTGCGGAGAGAGACCCAAAAAGTAAGAAGCCCTAGCTTCCACAGTTGCAAAGTGTATTCTTCTCAGGTTAGCTATGATACCATGTTAGATTTTTATCAATTAGACAATATAATGTTAGGATCTTATCTGAAAGAATAACATGCACAACAATAAATCACAATAGACAATAGACACAAAGATTTTCCTCAGGGAAAACATAAAGGAGAAAACCCCGCAACTTCCTCAGAGATAGACTGAGCACTAATGGAAGCACTAAAACCCAAAGACAAAAAGATGATCTCCAACATCTGTTCTCTTTCTCACTTGAGCGAGCTTCTTCTCTCTCACCTATGCGCTATAGCTGGGTGTGTGTGTGTCTCAAATAGAGAGGCTCACTCTCTATTTATACTAATTCCTGACTTGACAATTACTTACCAGGGCCAACATCTCTAGGAGAGTCTAATAACCCTAGTGCCCCACAACTGTGGGGACTTTGCCCCCTGATCAACAAGGAGGGTTAACCTCAACTCAATTGTGGAGACTATTGCCTCGACTTACAATGGAGGGTTAACCTAAATGACTCTACATGACTTTATTATATTAATGACTCTCTCGATAGGAACATCGGGGTACAATATAAGATATACAAGTGAATACATTCTGAAGTTACAAATACATCAACAAGTCTTAGGAATTGAAAATGATATTGCAATAAGCTAAACACCATCTAGTCGTCCAAGTATACCTCAAGAAACTTGTGCATGAAATCTTTGAACGCAACAACTATGATTTTGGAAAATACCGTGGGTGCATTCTTCAACCCAAATGGCATAACGTTATAAGAAAAAGACCCCCATTTTGTGGAAAAGGTAGTATTTGTCTTATCTTCTTCTGTTATTTTGACCTGATGATAGCCCAATAATTCGTATGTGAAAGAGTATGCCTCCCGTCCTTCTACATTCTCCAATACTTTCTCAGCAAAAGCAGAAGGGAAAGGATCATGTACACATGCAACATTTAAGTATCCGGGGTCAACAAAAATTCTCATATATCATGTCTTTTTAGGATAAATTACTATTGAGCCGATCCACTTTGATTCTTCAACTAGAAAAATTAAACTTGCTTCCAACATCCTATCCCATTATAGCTTCACCTTTTGTTTATACTTCAGATTCAATCTATAAGGCGTCTTTTTAACTAGTTTCACACCAAGATTCAACTAAAGCTTCATTTCCCTTAATGAGTATGTGATCCCTTTATTTTCTTCAAAATATTTTGGAAATAGGTATTCATATTCTTTGAGTAAATCAACCACTTACAATATTGTCTTATGATCCCAATAGTCCCTAGTGAAATCCAAATTTGGTTTTGAATCTGTCCCCACATTCTACTTCTTTGTCTTAAGTGGTTCATAGTAATAAGGTGTGTGCCGTCTTGGTTCTTTTCCTTTGCATATCTTTCACCCATATATTATCATAACCTCATATTCCTTAATTTGTCCTCTTCACTTGGTTCTTCTTCATTCATCTTCCAACAATGAATGGATTTATTTAATCTTTCTAATTTCTTATGATGTGCATAAAATGTCCTCTATGTCGTGAAAATATGTGTTGTTTTGTTGCAAATGACAAAATCATTATTCTTTGCAAGATTCTAGCCATAACAAAGCGTGGAGCATTAAACTTAAAAGTAGCGCAAAGTTTGTTTTTGCATTTTCTCCTAATTATTAATTTTTATATGGGTTTCCTCATGGGTATGACATCCAATGTATGATTAACCATTCTATTTCTATTTCTATTTCTATTTCTATTCCAGGAAAGTTATTTTCAACCCATCGTTTTATACATAACCAACCATACATTCTCTTGAGGGGGGCATGCTACCTTTGTACCTATTGACTAGTCCCACTTCTTGCGATGGATGAAAGGAAATATTAAAATCATACCCAGCGTAACCTATACCCAGTTTTGCAAGTTCACTCTATCGGTATCCCACTAGTTCACATGAATGCCTCCATTGCTTTCATTATATGATGTTCAAGGACTTACTTTTCCATTGCATGATGCATCCCTTTTATATGAATGTCGCAACATGTCATGTTCCATCAAACATCGAGAGGGTGAGAAAATCTATGCCTATCTCCAAATGCACACTCACTTTTCTATAAATGCACATCTCCAATTGGACATCTCATATCCTCATGACTTCCATATTTCCAAGGCAGTGCCATACAAGGAGATGCTATTCCACCTCAATTCTCAATCAACCATGGGAATCGTTTAGCCATCCTTTCACACAAATATATTATTATATATATTCCCTAGTACCGTGCTCTCAACATCATCACTAATTGTTTTTGTATAGCACCTTCTTTGAGTAGGATACAATGGATTCACTACACACAGATATTCTTGTTTAAAGGATAGTGTTCTTTGTTTTAAGACCAAGATCGTATTGTTATGTTTTCAATAGGGAATATATATGAATTGGTTAGGTCAATTAATTCTACAGGTATATTTAAATTTTTAAGTTTTCAAATGATTTTAATATAGTTTGATTAAATTTTATTTTTTAAACTATTTAAATATTAATTTAACTTAATTTTTATTTGTCTTTTGCAGGTGATGTTTGCTTGGGTCTTTGTGCCCCAAGACCCGACGGCTTGATGCCGTAAGCAGTAATAATGGCCTAAGCAGTAGCACTGGCATGTATTGGAAAATGGTTTTCAATTATTTTTTTTGGTGACATTGTTATGACTACCAACGCTACCACACTTGCTCACCATGACAAGTGTTTGTCTTTTGATTTTGACATCTGTAAGTTGTTACCATCTCCATATGTGTGTGCCATGCACCATGTGTGTACCATGCAAAAGTCTATTTAACATATGAAGTCTTAAATCCATTGCATGTTGCTATATTGCTCAAGTAGCTAATGACCTCGCCCTTGATATTGGGTTGTTTATAATTGTCTAGTGGCCAGGTTGTCATGGTAGTCTATCTGTGACAATGACAGTGAACCTCTATTGCAGTCTCTATTGCTTTCTCTGGTGAAGAACCTCTCTATTATTTTTTTGTCCTCAAAATTATGTGTAAACTTAAGTTTTAAATGTTTAGTTATTTCTCTTTCATTGTTTAAATTTGTTTTATCCATTTTCATTTACATTCAAATTTTCTGCACGTTGAAGATTGCAACCAATTTGTTTTAACCGTTTTTATGGACGTTCAAAAATTTTGCACCTTGATATTGCTACCAAGGAATCCCTCAGTTATCACCAATGATGCATGAGCTCACCATGGGGTAGAACTCATTTGTGACTTCTGGAAATTTACTCAAAACTGGCTATGTTGTTTTGAACTTATAACTCAGGTAATATCAATTTTCATTATGAATTCAGTTTTAATGGAAATGCAAAAATTATGTGCAATTACATGGAGTCTTCCTTTTGACTTCTCTGTGCTTTACAACATATAAAATGGATTTTCCATCAATGGAAATGAACATTGGTATAGTGATAGTGATGCATATGTTAACAGGGATGGAACTGCTAATGGGCATGCAATTCATCATGTAACGGGCATGTAGTTCATCATGTTAATGGGAATGATGACTGGAGTACTTGTATTCAAAACCGCACTTTCGGAGACGGAGAAGGACAAGGTAGCTGCTCTTTGGTATGAAAGAAGAAATTGAAAGACAATCTTCGCTGCTGTTTAGCCCTAAATAATTAAATTTTGTAAACCTGCGGTACTGTGATAATTTACGGTTGATTTTCGTACAAATGTTTTCGAGCATTATATATATATATATAAGTATTTTCTCACTAAATAATGAATATTAGTGTCTTCGCAGCATTCTTAGTACCAAAGTGAACAATTACCACGATATGGTGATGGTCAATACAGAGCCATTCGATAAGGTAAAGATTGTGAATTACCTTTTGTATAGAATTGCTGCCTATAATAGATTATTATGCCACTGGTCCAGCTGCACAAAGAAGAAATATTTTTTTGTTTTTTAGCATTTCAATCCATGGCGGCATTATATATCCCAAGGTGAGGCTTTAATCCTTTTGATAGATATTTAATTAAGAGTTTATGTCTTCAGCATTCGACACGGTCTAGTCTAGCTATAAAAGTATGATCATAATGTTATGGCATGTTTACAAGAAGTGCTCTCAAATGGCCTTTGCATGCGTTAGATAGTAGGTTGAGGCAATCGGGCAGGTGCCAACCCCTGTCAACTGAGGCAATTCAGTTACTACCTTTTGTAATTGGCCTCTCTCTTTTATAAAGAATATAAAGGATCACATAGAAGATTAATGGGAGTTGGACAATTTAGGAATAGTTGTTGTACTCCTGTTCAATATGTTTTTTCACTTAACAGATGTTTCTGTAATTCAGCGCAGTTAACAAAAGAAAGCTTATTTATTGTTTGTTTGCAACTAGTCCGGTCAAATAATTATAGAAAGTATTTTTTGATAGTTTTCTATTGCTGGGTCCTTACATCAATTAACAAGATAAAGAATAAGTTGATAATAATAAAGCATGCTTTTCCCAATAACAATTAACTAATAGAGCATGCTTCCATTTCGCACGCACATTATCACCATCTAGGGAATATGCTATGTAATGATAAACTAATAATAGAGATAACTAAAGCTTTACATTTTGTAGAAATCGATTCAGGCTTAATGCACTAATGGCAATGGAGTGAGTTCTCCATGAAATTTCATTATGCTACT
>LPNX010496139.1:540818-554605 GCA_001517045.1 Pseudotsuga menziesii | reverse complement strand
TTTAATATATAATTAGTATATTTTCGTTAATGAAAAACTTTATATATATATATATATATATATATATAATTTTTAAAACACTAAATTTAATATATAATTATTATAAAACATTTCGAAGCATGCTTCTCTCAGTACTGTAGTTCTTGGAGTCTCATCCATAATTGCAATAGACTTGCTTGAGTATCCAACTTGCTTGAGTTTAATAGACAGTTTTATTTATTTAGTTTAAAGTTGTTTTTAGGAGTCTCATCGATAATTGCAAGGGACTTGTTTGAGTTTAATAGACAGTTTTATTCATTTAGTTTAAAGTTCTTAAAAATATCTAGAAAAGCCGTTGATCTACTCACTGGCAAAAGTTTATGAAATAAACCTCGCCCAGTCAATAAGTTTTTATTGACTTATTTTAGTTAAATTATCATTGGTTTTAATTTTATTAATATGTAGAAATTTATTTTTAAAAAATTAATAATTTAATATGGTTAAGTTACTATTTATTTCAATTTCAATTTCATCATTGTTTGGAAATTTTAAAAATTGTTTAACTATATAATTTCATATTTCTTACAATCTTAACATTATTTTTAATATGAAACCTATTTATGAAATCAAAACCTAAAATTACATTTAAATAAATTAACTGAACAAGTCAGATTTCATGTTATGAACATCTCAATTACATAAATTTCATTTTTCATTTAAGTGATTGAACATACCATATTATTAAATGAGAAAATATTCACTTATCTTATGCCCAATTCTGGTTTATTTTTATCATAAAATATAATAATAATAAATTCTAAATAAATATTTTAATAAAACAATATAAGCCTTAATGAGTGTCTATGGATAAACTTAAAACCGGACATCTTGAAAGTTCTCCCTAAATAAGACAAAAATATATACTACATTAAATTATGTGTAAATGTTTATATATTATACCGTGAATTATGTTTTGAAATTTGGATTTTTAATTTATATAATTATAAAATATGTATAAAAGAAATTATTCTCATAAATATTGCTTTGACATTAAATGGCTATAGGAGTGGTGCTTTTTGTTGACTTTCATACGTTAAACATAATGTTTATTTGTCTCCCATATAATAAGCATTGGAATTTAGAGCATGTGCCAGAGTTAATAATAATGCTTAGTTTCTTCTGGTTTTTGCTTGTGTATTTGATTATCTAGATACTGTAATGTGTCTTTTATTTAATTTATTTTTGTCTCACTCTGAAAGCAGTGGAGAAAAATAAATTGGAGAAGAGGAAGCAAACTTTGTAAGTTGCAGCATTTTGAATATGAATTTAATGAGTTGATAATTAAAATTTATAATCATCTAATTAATAGTAATTTTGTTAAGAAATAGAAAAAAAAGGCTTCATATATTCAAATTCAAATTCCATTCAAATACTACTTGCTACTTCATATCAACACAATGCATTCATGCCCATAAATATTTAACTCTATGTATTCGACATGAAGATGCTTGAAAATATAGTCCAATGGTCATGGAACCCATAAAACTTGAATATATGGTTTTGATCTATTTAAATCTAAATGGAACACAACTGCTTAACATGTATTATTGGTAGATATGAGCCTTCATAATTGACTCCACAAGTAGCAATTCTATTTTATTAGCTGCATGATGTCGACATAGTTTCAATTAAGATTGAGAGACTTCATAGTTGGATCCAACATATTTATGGCTTCAACTTGTTTTACAATTTAATATAATTAGATAACCCAAACAATGATCCAACTTCTTCTATGAGATGTAATGATTTATCGATAGTTGAGTCGTAAATTCAAAAAGAATTGAATGAGAAATCCTCATCAATTTAGTTCTAAATAATTGATAATTTTATTTAATAGAAATATATTTTTATAATATTATTTTTAAATCTAAAAATTTATAATATTATCTTGAATATAAATAACAAATAATTGCTTTACATGATAAATAATAAGTATGCTTTTGGTTCAAACAAATACATTACATGACAATTTATATCTTATATGACTTTTTTTTAACTATTTATAATACATTATTTGTTTTTTACTATTTATAGGTAAGATGGTTAATGATGATACATATTAAATTGAATGATATTTAAATAAAAGAATTATGAATTTATAAAACATTCAATGAAGAACATGTCAAGACAATAATTCTCAATTTAATAATACCAACTCATAATATCTTCATGCAACTACAAATTTTCTTCCCTTAAAAAACAATTGCTATTGTTGGGGACATTGCCATCTCGTGGCTGTTATTAAATATCTAGTCTATCCCTAACAAATTTAGGTAGAGATATTTTTCATCCATAATATTTATTATTTCGAAATAACCTATAGATTCTCCTTGTCAATATTCACTTCATCTACCTCCACCTATCCTATAAGTAACTTTTTTACTAATTGGATAATGAGAACTAGATGGGGAACCACACCAACTATTGTTTCCCTATCAAATCCCATTATTTCTTCGGAATAATATCCACATAAGACCCATGTCTAATATTACGTAATGCATCCTATACCCTCTTATTTTCATCACCATATTAAATTCCCTTTTGAGCATCGTCTCTTTTATGTACATGTCTCGTCTCTTTTGATGTACATGTCTCACATTTATTTGTATGAGAGGATTCAAAATAGGCCTATAATTGTCCAATACTTCTATGCACATGGCTAGTATTTATGTTAACCTTTTAGATAAATGTTGGAAATTCAACATATTAATGCATCATTTTAAAAATTCATTTACTTGTGTCAATGACTTCGTCTCCATGTTTGTCCCCAACGCCTATTTCATTAAACTTAGAATTTTTAGGGAAATTGTGGACTTAAAAAAGTGTGAATTTAGCTTTTAAAAGTGTCAATATCAAACTTTCTAAAGTGCGAAATTAGGTTCTAAAAGTGGCAATATTGGGTTTTAAAAGTGTGTTTTTCTATTGGAATAATGTGTTTTTTGACTACTTCAAAACCCTAAAAGTGGACTCTTCATTACATTACATTACACTTCATATATTCCACAAATATATTTTTTTAATTAGGAGTAAATATATTAATATATAAGAAAACATTCTAAAATATTCAGAAACTGATACAAAATAGCCAGATTTATATGTGAAAAAACCTAAAAGAAACTAAAATATCCACTCACTGAAACATAAAAAACCAAATCAACACTTGTCTTGAATAAGAAAAATAGAAACCTCAAAATAGAAATTAGCAACACATGGTTCATAAAATTAAAAAAACAAGGATTCTAAAACTAAAACATAAAAAATAACACATCGAATAAAAAAATTAGAAACATGAAAATAAAAACACATGCATTGCAAAAAATAGAAACACATCAAATCAAAATATATGAAAGATCAATATAGAAACAACTGGATTCTAAGAATGCATCAATAATATATGTCGTGTGAAGTTGCATCCATTCCCTCTCAATCCATGTGACATCTTGGAAAGATCAACCATCTCATGTATACGACAACCTAGTTGTCCCATCCACATGACGGATCCCTCATCATTATCCACTTCACACACGTTTGATTCCCTAAACTTTAATTTCCAACTTGTGTGAGGTCCATCATGAATATCCCTATCAAATACCTGCACCTCGACATATCATTTCATATCCAATCCTTACCATGCATAAGGCCACCCCATCATAGTTTCCCTACCTATAAAAAGGATACATAACATCCCTTATTACCCACAATCATTTTTCCCATGCATCATCTTTCTAAATCCATGTAGATAGTTCCACCCACCCTTGTATGTTTTCATTTGTTGTTATATGAGATGCAAGCTAATTCTCTGTAGAGCACCCCGTCCATCGCTCCCAAGCCTCGTTCGTTGTAATTGAGCATTTTGATGATTCTTCCTCGACAAGAATACCAAGATGCACGGTAGTTCAACATTTTGAGAAATATCGATGTTCTGAGACCATGGACTACATCTGGGATTCCTTCCACTTATCACTTTGTCAAGCCATTCTTCACCAACAATACATCCCGTTGGAGATTGATAGAGTGATGCCCTGTAATCCAAGACTAAGTTGTCACCCTGTTTTGGTCCAATGACCATGCTTCAACCTTGTTTGTCAGGGTCGTTGATTCTCTACTAACTGTCTTCGGGAGTTTATTCCTTTATGAATATGGAGATAGTGATTTCCTAATAGATTGGTATCCTTTGGAATAAATATACTACAGACAAAATATCAATTGTCGGACCAGACATGTTGGTTTCTTTCTTGGAAGGAAATTTTTCTCTCATTAGCATCTAATGCTTTATTTACAAAGCAAGTGAAAGAGAAGCTAAACACTGATGTTTTTCAGTACCACAAGTGCTAATCCAATGATGTTATGTACACAAGTTGGCTTTGTTGGTTGAAGGATCACCAGTTGAAGAAGTGCAAGATTCACTCTCCAAGAAGGATGATTTAATTAGAAACGTACTTTGTAAATTGAAATCCATAATCACATGTAATTCAAAAAGTTGTCATTCCTTTGATATGTTGTTATTATTTAAGTCGTACTTAATTGGCAGGGTAAAAATACAATTTTAATTTTTTTTACAAGGGAAATTTTAACCTTGCACTTTTGGAAGATTCTAGAACTCTATAGAAGAGTTTGGGTGTGTTCAAAATTGCACACTGCTTGGTACACAACTAGAAGGATTTCATCACTACATGTACACAGGAACATATTCATAAAGGATTTCATCACTAAATTTACCATATTTAATCATGACAAATAATCAATAAAATATCACAATTGTATATACAATACACTTTTTATGCAACTCTACTTCTTACCAGACATGAACGATGATCCATGTGTTGGTTTGTCCAACAATACTGAGAGGGGGGTGAATCATTATTTCCTTTCTTTTCACTTTATTAAAAATAATTAGTATTTAATCACAAAGTAAACAATCTATCAATAAAGTAAACACATAATTTTATCATGGAAACCTCAAAGAGAAAACCACAAAATCAAACTCATTAATAAGGTGACTTCTACAAAATTGTTTTTGCAAGCAACAACTTGTTGGAGACACCAATCCCCAATTTTCTCAGCTCCAACTGAAGGATGTACCAACACCCTGTTTTATGCCTTCTCCAACAGATAAGGATGCATCACCACCCTATTTACCAGCTACTACTAGAAGGATGCTACAACCCCCTACAGGCTTATAGCCTTCCCTACCACCACCCTTCCACCCTAATTTGATTTCATTAGATTTCTAGATCTACTGTCACTGGTTCTTCTTCACTTACTTGATCTCTATCTTTTCTTGCTAGTTTATTGATATGGACTACAAAGAGACCTTCTTCCAATTCAAACTTATGTATATATATCTTATACATCTTATCATCGCGTCTTTTCAACATCATGCATTTTCAACAAACCGTACCCATTCACTAAAGATTACTTCATTTTTTATTTGATTTATAGTTTCTGATAATTAGTTAATAAACAACATATTTTGTTTATTATTTTTAATTCTATTTCTATTTATATCTCTCCTTATATCTCTGTTTATATTTCATAGCTTTGTTTATTAATTCATGGAGCTTATCCATATAACAATAAACATTTTGTTTTTCAGATTTTAACAAATATGATATTCTCCAATACTATGACTCATATTCTTCATAATAAATATAAGCATCATTATGTGAGTATTCTTCATAAGTATGCAAGTATCATTTATAATATCTGTGATCAACTTTCATAAATCTGCAATCATCCTTTACAAGTCTACAGTCATTTTTACAATATTGAAGGAATTTTTTTCTCTCAAAACATACACATATTTTCACCAACTTGGTAGATTTAATTCTTACATGTGTGACCACCAAAAAGGAAATTGAAATCATGAGTAGATGGAAACATCACCAAATATTAGATCCATGTCATTTGATAAATTTATTTTCTCGAGGAGAGCATCTGGAAAGCATTTTTAAATGGCCTTTCAAACTTCCTATGTTTAACATTTAGACATGCAAACATTTTTTTCTCAACTTGGAAGGTTCTTTTTTCACATGTGTGACCACCAAGAAGAAAAATAATACCATGAATGGATGGATAGATCATCAAGGAATAGACTCATACCATTTGATAAATTTATTGGCACAAGAAGAGAATTTGGTGGGCATTTGCAAATGGTCATTTATACTATGGTTTTAACACTGACAATTTTATCAAAAAGTAGGTTTACTAAGGTGATTTTTATTTTACTAATATTGGTAATATGAAGTATCTAGAACATGGATGACAACATGCTGATTTCATCCATGCCAATTTCATCCTCTGTAACCTCATCCTCTCTTCTTGGCAGACATTTTATTGGAACAATGCAAATCATGCCAGATGGCACTTTTGATAGACTAATAACTTCACCTTCAGAGACGGGTTGGAAAAAATAAACATATGGATAGGTGCACAAGTCAGCATTGTAGATTCATATACAATAAGAATAATTTAATCCATCAAACACATAAAATGGTGTGCATTTTACAGAGGCCACATAGGCATTTTTACCAATAGATTTTATACTTAGTCAAAATGTGCCATCTCCAAGGTGGATTTTTTATTTCACCAAAACATTGAACCAATGAGACCATATGATGTAATACATCTCATCGAGCACAAAAAAACTGGCTTCACCTCCAGACTCAACATCATTTGACCTAGGAAGGCTTTTTTACTAAAAACTGCAAAATAGCTTAGAACTCCATTTTGGCAGACCTATAATTTTGTCTTCTAGCACTATTTAGAGAAAATGGGTCCATGTCTATATAAAAATCTCAACAATATATATACTGACACTCTGTGATAATTCTTATCATTAATCTATGAGATATGGAGGGCGTTTCCCTGAGGCAACTTGGACTAGTTTTCCAATACTTCGTCGATTTCAGAGTTTCAGCAAATTGCCATACTTTTACATAATGATGTTAGATTGTAACAATGACTTCATGATAGCACTAGAAAATCATCATATTTCTTTGCAACATCATCACACATTCCACATCATCATACATGCCATGCTGACACTTCTTTTGTTATTCCTTTGTTTAGTCTTTTATCATTCAATGAGTTTTCCCTACCATCATGTCTCTGTTATTCCTTTGTCATTAATGAACTCCTTTGAAATCAATGATAATCACACTCAACATTCTCCCCCTTTGGCATTGATGGAAACAACTCTTCAAATTTCTTCCCCTTTAACATTAATGACAAAGGATCTCAAGAACTCCCCCTGACACCATTTCTCCCCCTGTCAACTATATTCTTTTTGTGACAACGTACAATCTATTGTATACCTTAAGGATGAGGGATAACCCCCAACTTCTTCCTAACATTGGAAAATGACTCTCTAGGTAGTGGTTTAGTGAAAATGTATGTAACTTATTCTTTTGTATCAACATGCTCTAGTTTGGCAACCTTTTGTGACACTTTATCTAATAGAAAGTGATATTTTATTGGTATCTTATTTGTCTTGGAGTGAATGACAATATTTTTTGATATGTTTATGGCATTGGTATTGTCACATTTTATCACTTTCGGATGTTCATACTTCCCAAGTAAGTCTTCTAATGTATGCTTCATCCAAATGACTTGAGTACAACATGATGCATCGACAATATATTTAGCTTCTGTTGTAGATAGTGTAATGGAGGGTTCTTTCTTGCTTAACCACACCTTAACCATGACACCAAACAATCTCCCAAGAAGAATGCTGCTCCACTGGTACTCTTTTGGTAATAAACTTCTGCACAATTTGCATCAGTGAATGCTCTGAAAGTGAAGTCTTGACCTTTTGGATACCATAAACCATACTCCATAGTGCCTTTCAAATATTTGAAAAATCCATTTTACTACTGTCACATGCATTTATTTGGGAGTTGATTGGAATCTAGCAACCAATCCTAGAGCTTGCATCACACCCTATCTTGTAGCTGTCACATATAGAAGGATACCTATCATAGATCTATACATGGTATTATCCACTTCCAAAGACTCATCATCCTTGCTTAACTTACAACCAGTGATCATAGGGGTATTAGCAGGCTTGGAGTCTTCCATGTTAAACTTCTTAAGCATGTCTTTAATTTACTTGGTTTAAAAAATGAAGATCCTCGTGTTTGATTGAGAAACTTGTAATCCCAATAAAAATGTTAATTCACTTAACATTGGCATTTCAAACTCCTTCTTCATTTTAGAAGAAACATTTACACTTAGCATTTGTAGATTGCTTCCAAATATGATATCATCCACATAAACAAGAACAATGATCATCTTCTTATATTTAAACTTTAAGTAGAGATTACTTTCAGAGGCCCCTCTTTTATATCCTTATTGCTTCAAATAGTTGTCCAGCCTTGAAAATAATGCCCTTGGGGCTTGTTTGATACCATAGAGTTCCTTTTTCAGTTTACAAACATAGTCTCTATTTTCTGATAAAAGGAAACCATCAAGGTGTTTTTGGTGGTTTTTATGCAAAAATCATCACTTTTATCGCTGGAGTTCTCGTTATTAGTATAAAGTTCATGTTTCATAGTATAATTGGTTGCTTTTGCAAAGTTCTTAGGTTCCACCACTGAAGGTAAGGCTTGTTCATGAAACATTAATTTCCTTCTTGTACTGAATCCAACATTTTTGTCACCTATGATTTGTGTTTCAGGATGATTCTTTTGTATCCTTCTAGATGGAGATCTTGTATCAGATCTTGGAGAGTCTTCATCTTCATTTTCCTGTGATTCTTCTCTTTCCTCTTCTTCTTCTTCTTCTTCTTCTTCTTCTTCTTCTTCTTCTTCATGAACACCCTCATTCTTTTGCAAGACTTCTATTTCTTCTTCATCATTTCTTACATCATCATATTGGATTCTTCTTCTTGATTTCATGTCATCTACTCTTACATATGCAATTTCTATGATTTTGTGTATCCTTTGATTGTAACATCTATATGCTTTCTTGGTGTATGAATATCCTATAAATATTCCCTCATCGGTTCTAGAATCAAACTTACAAAGACCATCCTCATTTCTCTTTATGTAGGATTTCTACCAAACACCTTGAAATATTTGAATGAGGTAGGTCTTCCATTCCATAGTTAGTAATAATTATTTTCATTATTTACTCTGAGTTTTCCTCTGTTAAGTATATAAACAACTGAATATATTGCTTCCCTCCAATATGCATATGAAACTTTTTCTTCATTAAGCATAGTTATGGTAGCTTCTTGGACTGTCTTATTTTTTCTTTACAAAACATCATTTTGTTGAGGAGTCTTTGGAGCTTAAAAATTGTATTTTAACTCCATGAGTTTCAAAAAAAAATTGAATTTGTTTGAAGTTAACTCTCCTCCATTATCTAATTCAAAGTTAATGTCTAATTTGTTTGATTTTCAGATTTGTCTCATTTTCAACCATAACTTCAAAAATTTTAAACTTCTCAAAAGATTCTGATTTATCTTTGAGAAATGTAACTGAAGTCATTCTTGTATAATCATCAATGAAAAACATGAAATAGTACTCTCCTTGCAAGATTTTAGTTCTGGTTGGTACACAAAGATCAATGTGAACTACTTCCAATGGTTGTGAGGTTTTATGTTCTTTCATTTTGAAGTTGGTTTTAGTCTACTTCCCATGTTGACAATGTTTACAAATTGAATTTAGAGGCTTCATTATCTTTGGAAAGTCTCTTACAACTTCCTTATTACTTACTTTCATAATATTGTCAAATTTATGTTGGAAGGCAATATGGATGTGCATGGTGCGCAAGCAACCAAAGTAAAAGAATGGTGTGCAAGGCAGAGAAGTCGACAAGAGTCGGTTTGATCATGATTTTGTAGGTTTTGGTCCAAGTTAGTTAGAAAGTAGTTGAAATTGGACCATTTTGTAAAGGTGCAAGCCTATATAAATACTTAGGAAGTATAGTAAAAATATATGAAGAGATAGAGAAATAAATCTATTGTTGAAGGCTATTGTTGTTCTATCTTGTGAACGATTGTGTCTTGCAAACCTGAAGATGTATTTTGGAAACCTGTTTTGACCTGTGGAGTAATATGACATGTGTGGATGATCTTGGAAACTGTGTGTCTTATGTTTTATTGTTTTTATGCTTTCAATGATGTGATATGAATGAGTAAATGTTGTGAGATGATTTATGTCTATGAATGATGAGATGCCTTTGTGTAATGACTGATTCCTTGCTCGTGGATCCCTTTATGGAACAAATAAGATGTTGTGTTAACTAGATCTGATGAGAATGGTGTCTGATGCGATTGAGTGTGAGTAATTGATGTTAAAACCCTTACCTGAATATTTATTTAACATTGTGACACAAGGAAAGTGAGTGCACAAATCCTCCTCGTTAATGCGAAAACGTGGTTCCTGCAGCTCTCCCTCGAACATCTCAGGTGAGACTTCATTTGCTTTGTGGGTATTGCTAGATAGGGTACAACTTGTTGTTATACACTTGAATGGCACCTCTCTGTTCGAGTGCCAACATCCCTCATGTTGGCACACAAAAGGACATCTATGGATAGAGGTTTGCCCAAAACACTATAGATTGGCTTACTATATGATACATTCCTCCTCCATCCAGCTGGTTACTTTGCAATTTTGCTATGTTAGTATGTATTCGCGACTCAACACATATGCAACTCACGCATCATTCGCGAGTGTCGGTTGATGCAAGTCGCGAATGGATGTATTCGCGGGTTGCTCTTATAGTAAGTTGCTAATCATTCGCGGGTTGTCCTTCTACATACCCGCGAATATGTCTCTTAACATTTAAACATAAAAACACGCACTGATCTGAGATTAGTTAAGCCATTTACCATTAATCCTCTTAACTGTCTCATTTTCCTCAACCTTCGAAACTGCCTTATTTCCTCCATATAAATATAGACCTTGGGGAGGGTGTTAGATATACTTTTGGAGAGCAAAGTTATGCTGGTGGATTATATACAGAAGTATTTGGAGCAGTGGAACTCAGAATCCTTTGGTTGCAGAGGAGTCCTTGTCTCAGGCGTTGGGTTGTAATCTGAATTCTTTCCATTGTTGATAATAAAGAGAATCCTTCTTCCATATGTGTTTCATGTATCATGGTTTGATAAATGTTTATGTTTCTACATTTTATATGTGATTTATCTAACCTGCTTATATATATATGAATCATCTTGTATCTGGAAGATTGTTTCTTGACAGGTGAAAGAGGAGCAACCTTGAAGACTTTGGAGGTGAAGCAGAGTGGAAGAGGACTAGCAAGGATCGACCTTCAGTAATCGAGTAAGTCTTTCTAATCCTCCTATTTCCTTTACTGCACTTTAGAGTCAATTGTCTGTAAGTTGATTGAGTATGTTGGTAACCCCGGACCTATGGTTATTAGGTGTGTAATCCTGTACAACAGAACTGGCGACTCCGCTGGGGAACCCAGACTGTTGTAGGTTGTTTTCTATCCCCCTGACCAGTCTTTGCTTGGAAGTCTGTGTGTGATTTTTTATTCTGTTTCATACTTGCCTCAGTGTTTGAAAGTCTATTGGTTTTTTCTTTGTTTTTGAGAAAAATTTCATACCCATTCGTGACTTGTTCTTCTGAACAGTCGCCAATACAAGTTTGCATTCGCGGGTTGCTGCACTGGAAAGTCGTGGATCATCCGCGGGTTTCTCTTATTGACAGTCGCGAATATGCCTAGAAGTAGGGATTTTTAAGTTAAAGTTTGCTTGTTCTTTTCTTTGTATAATCCTTGTTTTCTGAGTATATTTTCCTTATAGATGTTGGGTAGCTTGTCTGAATACCTTAGGTGATCACACTTTGTGCTTTTTCGAAATCCCTTGAGTCTCTTTTGCTTGGATTATTTACTGTTTGCATACTGAAGTATCTTGGCCTGTTTGGGTTATGGGTTAAGGTGTCTTTGTCCAGATCAGTGATCAGGGTCTTGGGCTCTGTTTTTCCAGTCTGTCTTCTGACAGTGGCTGGTTGTCACTTGCCTTTGTAAGTTTGCAGTGATTTTTGTCATTGTTTGCATCCAAGCTAGGGTTCCTAGCCTCCCTTTGTTGGTGGTATTTTGGTTCTGTCAGCCTGTTTGCTTCAGTTGGATGCTTTTATACTGTTTATTTGATTCAAGTTTGCTCAAGTATAATGCATTGTAGATGCATAGTAGAATTTTGAGTATTTTTAAAAGTGAAAAGAAAACATAATTAAAGCTTTTGCATTGTGATTTTGCATAAGTAGTGTTTATTTCAATTTGAAAATATTATCTCAAAAACTACAAAAAATATAGGCTTAGTTTCTCTTATCGCTGCTTTCAATTCATCAATATATATTTGCAAGAAAATAAAAAGAAGTTTGTTTTTATAATGGTAATTTTGCTTTGAAGACACCTTATTTTCATTTATTTCTTATTTGAGTCAAAACATCATAAAGTATACCACTCCATTTCCTCTTGAGTAAAGAACAACCCTTTAAAATGAACGCATAAATTAAAATTTACTAGTAAGTTTTGTTTTTTAGGGGCCTTTCACCTACTAGCTTAGGCTAGACTTGAGGGCTAGGAAGTGTAAACTTCCCACAAGTTATAAAACTCAGATGTAGTGGACCTTTCTTTAAGTAAATCCTTGACTTTATTGACTGTATCTGGGAAGCTCCTCTCAAACGGGAGTTAAGCAGTAGGCTGCGTGGAGGCTTGGACAGAGGAGATAACCCTCCTAATCCTTGTCAAAGCGTAACTCAAGAATTTTACGCATCTGGGGATTCTGTCCTAGACAGAGTTTCAGGCTCAGCTACTATGCTCGGATTTAGACAAGAACATTCTTCTCCATACTATCCGCAAGCTAACAGTCAGGTTGAGGTTGTCAACAAGACTTTAAAAACTATCCTTAAACGGACAATTGATGTAGCCCATTCTAATTGGCACATCATGTTATATCCTGCTCTTTGGGATTACAGAACTAATGTCAAGACTGCCATGGGTTATTCCCCTTTCCAACTCGTTCACGGGGTGGAAGCAGTTACTCCAATTGAATGCGAAATCTCGTCCTTGAAGATAGCCATTCATGTGTTACCTGATACGACTGAGCTTGAGGAACGTCTGGTACATTTAGAACACCTTGATGAACAACGTAGAGATGCGTTGACTACTAATCAGGCTCATAAAAATAGGGTTAAATCTCAATATGATAAAACGGTCAAACCTAGGGTTTTCTCTGAAGGGGAACTTGTCTTGCTTTGGGACCAAGATAAAGAACCTCTGGGGGCAGGAAAATTCAAGGCTATGTGGTTAGGACCCTATGTCGTGTCGAAGGTATTAAGTAAGGGCGCATATGAATTAGTTGATTATGATGAGAATAAGATACCTGAGCCTAGAAATGGGCTCTACCTGAAGAAGTACTACGCTTAGGCTTAGCACTTTTTCTTGTATTTTTAGTGTATGTATTTTTTATGTACATTAGGTTGTCAGTTTTGTTTTTTATATTATCTGCTGGTTGTTGTAGATGTCTTCTGAGATGTATATAGGTTTCGCTGATGGCGCCAGCCATTACACTTGTAACCTGGCTTCGGCAGCATGGGTTATCTATTCTCCCTCAGGACAGCTTGTTGCCGCAGGTGGCACTTGTCTAGGTCTTGCTTCTAATAATGTTGATGAGTATAGGGCTGTAATTGAGCTCCTATGGGATGCTTTGTCACGTGGCATCACCCAGCTTGAGGTCCGTTTGGATTCCCAGTTGGTAGTTTCCCAGCTCAATCAAG
>LPNX010496139.1:501568-540564 GCA_001517045.1 Pseudotsuga menziesii | reverse complement strand
ATATATATATATATATGCAAAATATCTGTCTGTAGATAGGTCGCGTCTGATCCGTAGATCCCATCATATACAAAATATACAAAATGTGGATCATAGTCCATCAAAATGCCCTAGGTCTAAGCTGGACCACCCTGGCCACTAGGACCACCTTGGTCCCCATGATCTCTATACATCCTGGCTTCGGCAGCCTCCACCACATCCCTATATACGATCACTGCTCTCGCCACTCGTCTGAAAAGACGTAGCCAAATTGGTGGAACCCCAACTACGAACTCCTGCATGGCTGTAGGGATATGCTCTATCCGTATGGTCGGTACTCACTGAGTTAGCCTGGCTAGCTTCCCCTCTAGTACTCTGATCAGTCCCTGATCCTCACCCACGATAGGACGCATGAACATACGAGGGTGCCCTTCAGGGTGGACTGGTCCAATATCTGCATTTTGACACATAAATAGGATTAAGACTTGTACATATGTATATATCTATCATTTGAAAAATTCATAAAAATTTGATAATGATAAAAAATTAAAAATTACTTACCCATCTCTCCCCATGCTCCTCCTGGAGGGAGGACAAGGTCGGTGTCACCTTGGAAGTCCATTCCGGCATATGCAAACTGCTCCAATGCCGGCAACTTTCATTCCCATCATGAGTAGAAGTCAGCATCATATATGCTCTGTACTATATCTCCTCCTCCTTGACGGAGGAAGATGTCTCCCCGCCGGCTCAACCTTGGCTGACGTGGAGATATGACCTGTAGCGGTATAGCAGGGCTCATGGATGGTACTCTCGAAGAAGAAGAATGCCACTAATATGCTTGCATAGCCAAAATTATTGCGTCTTCCTCTCTTACAGTCAGATAATTGCCTCCTCATAATGGGGGAAACTCTCGAGCACCAATCATAGAGAGCACCTCTCAAGCAGTCAACTGCCACCCTCATTTGGTTCCTGGTGGCCATATGTAACCCTATGGATCCTGCAAGTCTCACAATGGTACTAGCTAATACCTGGAGATTAAAATCCTGGATGTCTACAATAAGAATGTTGCTTCCTTTCTTCTGAGTAACCATTGTACAGAATATGTCTACATAGTTTTGGACACTTAAGGGGTCACCGCCCCTGCCCGTGCCTTCCAAGTTCACCGGTGCTCCCCGTTGTGACAACGCGGTAATGAAATATATGTCTTCCACGGTAAGCTCTAAGGTCTCACCTTGAATATTGAACATCCCCATCTCATGATCCCAATAATTGACCATGAACTCTAGTATGCAGACATTGGCCCGCATGGGAGATGTACAAAAGAACTTCAGCATCCCACTGGTCCTCAATGCCCGTATGGTGGGCGCACTTTGGAGCGCCGCATGATCCATTATTTCATGCTCCCTTTCCCTCCACTCCAGAACCATATTTTACCTGGAAAATACAAGCACTTGGATTCAGTATTTCATAATCAAAAGTTAAAAATCTTGCATATTTTTAAGCTTTTACCCATTGCGCAGCATTCACGACTTTCTATTTAGATAGGTCGCGGATCATTCGCGACTGTCTAGTTAGGCAACCCGCAAATGAAACGCGTATTCACGACTTTCTTGCTTAGCAACCCGTGAATGTGCACTGATATACTTTGGGAACTGTTTACTACTGAATTCACATTTAAACCTAGTATTTGTTTGGATCAATTTGACGAGCTTAGGGTGTAGAATTACCTGAAGCTGATGGATTCCGATTTCGACAGTCCAATTGCTCACAATGATTGATCAACAGTAGAGGGTAAACTTTTCTTTTTTTGGATCAAAAGTACAAATGGTGAGTTTGTTTTAATTTTCAAGCTATTTATAGAAATAATATTTCATAAAGTGGGTCTTTTTCCTATTGTTTGAAATGTCAATTAACTAATATCACCCTCTTTGTGCCTTGAAACAGGTTTATCACTTTTTACAAAGTGTTTTTGCTCCAATAGGGTGGTTTTGCTATTTTCCAACACATGTTGGCATCTTTTCACTCCACATTAACCTTAGTATTCAACATTTTGCCACGGACTATGGTATTCTAAGCCATTAGTCCCTTGTCTCTACCATTTTTCTTCCATGGCTAGGGCCCTTATTCCATGAGTATCATCTTTATATGCCTTTTTCATCCTTTGATGCTCATGCCGCCATTGTTTCAGGTTCATGGGTTTCCTTTTAGCTATTTTTCACGCCAAATAGAGATTCTTCTGAATCTCTTTTTACAAGCTATCCCTTTATAGGACTCCCCGCCCTTATGGAGTTTCTTTAGGCCAAGGTTTGACTCCTTCAAAATAGACTTGAATGCCGAGTTATCTCATCCGTTCAAGCTCGTTAAGAATATGTGAACGGGCATCTGCATTGGTGGTAGGTTATCTCTTTCTCGGACCATGCAGAATAATACGAGAAAGGATCACTCTCTTTTCTTTTGAATTGAGAAGAGTATTCTCAGGCATAGGTTTATCACTTTTCCGGACCTGAGGGACTAAATTTACGGAAAAGGAACACCCGGTTTGAGCTTAGTTTTCTCTTTTTCGTGCTCTGGACCTAAACATGAAAAAGATTCCGAGTGTACTTTGTGTCTTTGTCATGCTCGTTAAACACTAAAGAACAAAGCACTGAGTTTATTGTTGTAAGCCCCATTTATCGTAACCAAATGGATCTTTCCAAGTGATCTTGCTTTCCTTCACGCTCGTAAAACTCAAGCTATTTTATGCTGTTATGGAAGGAGCATTGGGTAGGTGGTAATTTAACCTTTTTTGGCCCTCCCTGACTAAGTACGAAAAAGGTGCACCTTTTCTTCTTCGGAAGTTAAGAGAGTTATTTTGTGGTTTGTTTTATACTTTTTCGGCCCCAGGAGACTAAATTGGACGAAAAAGGACCCCCCTGGAGTCTTCTTTGGTGTTTTCAGACTCTCTAATGTGAAAACACCGGCTGAGCATGTACTAGTTCGGGCTCATTAAATCCATGAATCAGTGATACTATCAAGCATTATTTTCCCATCTATTCAAGCTTGTTAAAAAATGAAGAGGGAACCGAGTTTACTTTCCTGGACTCGTTAAAATTTAACAGGGAAGGTAAGGCACAAGTTTTCTCTTGTTTTCAGTAATGGCAGCATGTCATCCTTGAACATAGCACTCTTTTCTTTCTGATATCCATGTTTCAGTGTCTACTTGTGCTCAGCTATCCCTTTGAGTTTCTTACTCCTCCTCTTGTCTGTTATACCTTGGGAATCTGATCATGTCTCCTACATGACATATAGGTCTAGTTGTTCTATCTATAAGTTATACACTGCCTTGGGTCATCTCTGTGTTGTGCTCACTGTTCAAGGATTTTTCCCAATGTCTACTCTATAGCCTGATCCCATCACTGTTATATCTGTTATCTCTTTGTGTCTCCCTTCTTTTACCCAGTTCCTATTCACTCTTGTGATCCGTTGGAGGATCTGTTGCCTTCCTTATCACAGCATGGTTCCATTTCAGTACTTCGTGATGACGAAGACCTAGAGTTTTGACGATCGTACCTCTGGATTCACTTTCCTCATTGGTGAATTCCTTTGCTTCAGTTGCCAATTATCACCTATTGGTTGGCAAACTGTTCAATTCTCTCCATGTTCGACTTCAGCTTACCCTTATTCACATGGCTTGGATTGTACTGGTTCTTTGGGATCCTTTATGAAGACCTTAGTCCCTCACATATGGACTAAGTTGCGCAAGATTATGTTCTCTTCATCTACATAGCTTCCCGATCTTTGAAGACTCATCATTATTGTATCTTGTGGCTTCACTCCACCTCTGTAATATACGTGGTTTTTTACCCGTATCATATGATGTACTCAAATATTGTAAAGGAGCTAATGTTCTAGTAAATTGAACATAGCATCCTCAGATGTAACTTTGTATATGACATTACTATGTATTTGTTTCAGGTACTCTCTCTGCTCCATTGGATTTCTGAGTTCTCCAAAGATAAATATTATAATGTATCTCGGCCATCGCTTCCCTCTAACCTCACACATTAGGGGGCATTTGTTATACACCTGAATGGCACCTCTCCGTCCGAGTGCTGACATCCCTCATGTTGGCACACAAAAGGACATCTATGGATAGAGGTTTGCCCAAAACACTATAGATTGGATTACTATATGATACATTCCTCCTCCATCCAGCTGGTTACTTTGCAATTTTTCTATGTTAGGATTTATTCACGACTCTCCACATATGCAACTCCCGCATCATTCGCGAGTGTCAGTTGATGCAAGTCGCGAATGGATGTATTCACGGGTTGCTCTTATAGTAAGTCGTGAATCATTCGCGGGTTGTCCTTCTACATACCCGCAAATATGTCTCTTAACATTTAAACATAAAAACACGCACTGATATGAGATTAGTTAAGCCATTTACCATTAATCCTCTTAATTGTCTCAACCTCCTCAACCTTCGAAACTGCCTTATTTCCTCCATATAAATACAGGACTTGGGGAGGGTGTTAGATATACTTTTGGAGAGAAACGTTATGCTGTTGGATTGTATACAGAAGTCTTTGCAGCAGTGGAACTCAGAATCCTTTGGTTGCAGAGGAGTCCTTGTCTCAGGCGTTGGGTTGTAATCTGAATTCTTTCCATTGTTGATAATAAAGAGAATCCTTCTTCCATATGTGTTTCATGTATCGTGGTTTGATAAATGTTTATGTTTTTACATTTTATATGTTATTTATCTAACCTACTTATATATATATGAATCATCTTGTATCTGGAAGATTGTTTCTTGACAGGTGAAAGAGGAGCAACCTTGAAGACTTTGGAGGTGAAGCAAAGCGGAAGAGGACTAGCAAGGATCAACCTTCAGTAATCGAGTAAGTCTTTCTAATCCTCCTATTTCTTTTACTTCACTTTAGAGTCAATTGTCTGCAAGTTGATTGAGTATGTTGGTAACCCCAGACCTATGGTTATTAGGTGTGTAATCTTGTACAACACTTGTCTAGGATGGTGCTCAAGGAGATCACGGTGAAAAAGGGTGTCAATCGTGTGTGAACCGATGTCGACAGATCTGTGTTAGAAAATGGTTTCATTTTCGGGACCTTAGTGCAAGGAAGAGGTCGATCATAAGGCTCAATAATTTGAAGCAGAAGAAAACTCAAGTTCAATACTAACGAAAGAAGATTGGTTGGGAAGAAATATCTATTGTGATATCCACGAATATTTATTCATTGAGTTTCCAATCATCTTGTATGAGTGGTTTTCACACCTGATCTATCAAAAGACAAACTTTCAAGGAGGTGAACCTACTCGCTAGACCCCAGAGCCGATCCAGCAGCTAAAGGAGGTAGAAAACAGAGCATCGAGGGTTGTCGAATTGTGTCTTGACAACATTTTGGAAGGATACATCACTGAGTTTGCAGTCAACATAGTCAAATATTATAGTGACAAAGAAGGGAATTATTCAAAGGACCAAGAGGTAGGTTTCTATTGTCTTTACAATTGTGGATTAATATTATTATCTGTGAAAAGGGAAAATTAAAGATGAAATCCGAAGAGTAAATATCTAGTGTATAGAGGTTACAGGTACTGCAAAGATGAGGGTTGCATGGAATGATATGGGTTAGATGGATGTGACTTATGATGAAACTATGAGGTAAGTCGAGGAAGAGTGTGGTCTTCTACGAAATGGGGTAAGGTTTCAGCAAGAGAAGTGGCAGAGGACTGAGGAGAGTCCTACTGTGACTAGAACAAGAAGCTACAATAGAATGTCATAAGGGACTAAGCGACCCTAAAATGGTGATGAAGATTACCAAGATAAGCTTGAGCCCAAGGAAGGACCAACGTAGAGAAACACCGTACCTACACCTTCGTGCACTATGCCACATTCAGGAAGAAACACCAAATCGTGACAAGACTTACTGGTGTGTCATCACCATAATACTAGTAGCAGATGAATGAACACAGGAAGAAAGACCATAATGGTGGGTGATGATGTGAATTTACCTTTGTTCCATGGGAACGGGACTGAGGATCCCGAACAATATTGGTTTCTTTGCGAAGCGGTATGGACTGTGCAACAAGTCCAAGATGAAGACATCAAGAAGGGTCCGTTGGTGACAAATTTTTGAGGTTGCGCATTAGAATGGTACATGAAGTTTGTACAAGTTTCAATGGGGAATAAACAAAAGAATCTAGCAGATATTAGAATTGAGTTGATTGAGGAATTCTGAAAACCTAAATCTGAGTTACAATATATCACAGAACTAAAATAAATCAAGCAATATCGAAACAAATCGGTATGGGATTTCGATCAACGATTCAAGACGCAGATTAACAAAGTCAGTTTTGGGATGAGTGATGTACAACACAAATAATGGGTCAATGCAGCACTAGTACCACATATCCGAATGCCATTGATGCAGCAGAATATTGTGACACTGAGTGAGGCCCTAGAGATCACAATGAAGCTGTAAGCTTCACTAGTTGGTAAAACTGGAGTTGGAATGAATCAAATCCAATCACAACTGGAAAATATAACGATCCAATTACAAGATATAAATAAGGGGAAATAAATTCATGAATAAGTATGGTGTACCCGATGTCACACAGAAGGACATCATAAATATCAATGCCTAGAATTTTGCAATTACTTGGTGTCAGGAACTCCAAATACACTAAGTCAAGGTGGGTTACCATGGTACTGAATCTTTCAAACTCATGGGCATCGACACGAGGAATGTGTCTATATATAAAAGGTAGTATCGAAACCTGCAAACTTTTTCTATACTTTTTGTCATTTTGTTGGTACTGAAGACAAGGATTGTTGGGCATATGACTTTCTCCAAGAAAGGAAAATGGATATGTACTACATGAAGGGTGAAGAACATCAGTCATCGGAGAGGCCATCACTGTAGTAGCCATGATTTGTGTAACCACAACCGCAGTTTTCTCTGCCTGAGCTAGAGTTCAATTACATGCAGTACGCTCCACAATAGTCATAGCATACTCAGTCATAGTATACTCAACTGCATTATGTTCAACCACAACCAAATTCACCACAACAACAGTAGTTTCATAAACGACAGTATCAACAAAAAGGATGATTTTGGAGAGGATTATGAGGAGGATGAAACAAACATTTTGTTCGAGGAGGAGGATGAGGTCAAGGACCTGCGCAGTGCTACAATTGCAGAGTACTAGGGCATTATCAGCGGGATTGGACAAACCTTCAATCGCAATGTAACTACTGTATTTCAGTAGATCACACCATTGAAGATTGTTCATAGTTGATAGCAAAGTGGCAAGAGAAGAATAATCCACCAGCGCTAAACCAGGATCAGAATGTGAACTAGAACACAAATTAGGCTATAAATCCACCACAAAATCTAAACCAGGGTCCAACCGTAGGGAATATTTCAGCAGAACCCAAGACTCAACCTGCGGATGTTGGAGTGATTACTCTTTGAAGTGCGATGGTAGGGGATGATGGTCCAATCCCATAATTTTGATTGGTGGCTTGAAAAAAGGTGCAATTCAATGTTGATGTTGAGAGGGAGATGTTCTTCGATGGAAGAAACACCATGAAAAGGGATATGGGTAAGTTTCCTATCTATGAAATGCC
This sequence comes from Pseudotsuga menziesii, assembly GCA_001517045.1. Classification (NCBI taxonomy): domain Eukaryota; kingdom Viridiplantae; phylum Streptophyta; class Pinopsida; order Pinales; family Pinaceae; genus Pseudotsuga; species Pseudotsuga menziesii. The sequence continues at coordinate 532,958 of LPNX010496139.1, read as the reverse complement.
ACATGTTTTTTATTCAACACTTATTGCAAGACCATAAAGAAAGTATGCCACATTGAAAAGTTTCATTGAGAGTTGTTTGTCACTAGAGAAAGACCTCAATGCGCTAGATGATATTGCAAGTCTACTAGATCAACCAGGGAAAGGTCGTCAAGACTCTACTGTTATCCCCTTGCATAAGAAGAAAACTAGAAAGGAGACGAGGATGAATGTCCAGATTGATGATTATGATGTGGACTCAGTTATTCTGGATCTAGGTTCAGAGGTCAACATTTTGACAAAGAAGACATGGGAGAAGATGGGGAAGTCGTAGCTAGTATGGTCCCCTGTTCAACTACGACTAGTCAATTAATCCATAGTGTCTCCCATTGGGTGAGTACTGCATTTAATGGTCGAAGTCGAAGGAATGAAGACATATGGATATTTTGATATGGTCTAAATTGTCGAAGAAGGAATCTCATATCCTGCACTACTGGGGATTAGGTGGGATAATGACAACCTGGCAGTGATAAACTTCAAGAAGCGAGTGATGACTTTCAAGAACCGCAACATAAAAGTCATAGCTCCATTGGATCCAAGCAGGGATGATTTTAAGGAACCCTACTTATTTAAAAGTGTATAAATGTTGGCGAATATTACCAATTCTTAAAACACCAACTATAAAATGTTCGGCAATATTTTTCAAAAAATATTTTAATTTCCAAGGATTTTATATCATTTATATAATAATTTGGCAATTTTTTGGGTGAAAAAAATTTACCCCATCAAAATTGGGCAAAATAGGGCTTCAAAAATTGCAAAATGGTGAATATTTTTTTCGAGAAAACCCCCTAAAAATAACCCATGGGATAAATTTCACCCCTAAAATTATCCCTGCTCCTCAATTGGCTTACCAATTTGTGGTGAATCATGGATACTCCCGCTTGAATTTACATGTTCCATCACTATAATCTCTCACAATCTCTCAAAAAACTCTCAACTATGCTCTTTAATCGCACTCTGCTATGCTCTTCCCACTCACAATCACAATGGTTCCTCAAACTCGTATCCTTCCAAATCTTATAGCGCGGGAGCACCTGTGCAAAAGATTTCCAATCATCATGACCAAATCCTCCACTTATCCACCAAATATGTCATCTATATTCTCAATCTAAGGGTCATATTCGCCATAAATTCACATCTCGTCGATCGATGCCACCACTCGACTGGTTTAACTACTGCATTAACTTCCCGATTTGACCCTATTGCATCCCTGCGGATGTCGCCACACTGCTTTCTTGTTGTGATCTCAACACTTTTTTCTTGTGCTACCACTGGTTTCTAGTACACCAACCTCCTTAGTACCACCTCATGCATTTTTTTCATTGCGCAATTCCTCAAGCATCACGTCGCACTAGCCCCTCCCAGCAGAGCTTGAGCCAGCTTCCATTTACTAACTTAGGAAACATTGCACCATCTAACTGTTGCATTTGTACCACACCTCCGTTGTTAATGAAAATAATTACATAAGGACCCAACCAATGTATTTTCAATTTACCTGGATGTTTCACAAACTGACTGTCATATAAAAGCACCATATCGTCTTGCTGGAAGTGCTTGTTTTTTATGTGTCAATCATGCCATGCTTTATGGTGATCCTTCTCAGTGCACTGATGAAATCCGATGATGAACCAATCTTCTTCTAGATGCACCAAATGAGTAAGATTTTCTTCCAGTGCTCCTTTATCATCCATCCTTATCGTTGCTACGATGCATAGACTTGGAACAATATATTCCATTGGAATCACTGCTTCCTTCCCATACACCAACTTGAATGGTGTCTTCCCTATCAACTAATTCCAAGTAGTGCGATAAGCCCATAATATTGTTGAAATCCTCAAATCCCAATCATTGCGGCCCACGTTGCAAACCTTTATGAGCGCATGCTCCAATACCTTATTGAATACTTCGACTATCCCATTAGCTTGTAGATGATAAGGAGTTCTCTTCTTGTGCTGAATTTGGAACTCTTGTGTCTGTGCGCTGATGGTGCAATTGATGAAATGACTCCCCTAATCGCTCATCAATATCTTTGGACAACCAAATCAAGTGACAACATTTTCAAATAGAAACCTCACTGCAGTCACAGTAGTGCAATTTGCCACTAGTGTGGCTTCCTCCCATCTTGTCAAATAATCCGTCACTGTGATGATATATCGTGCAGCTGTCCTTTTTCCTAGTGGGTTGATTGGGCCCACAAAATCCACTGCCCACTTATCAAATGGCTGCAGTGTTACCTAAGGTACCAAGGGCATCTCATCCCTTCGTGATGGCTTCCCCATTCTTTGGAAAACATCGCAAGTCCTCACATAATATGTTGCATCACCATGTAGAGTTGGCCACCACGATCATCCATAGAGTACCTTCCTGGCAATTTCATGATCTCTATAGTGTCCTCCTGCAACCCCCTCACGCGCTTCCACTAATACCTTTTCTTGTTCATGTCATAGGACACATCAATGTAATATATCATCAGGTCCCGTGTTATAGATTTCTCTGGAAATCAACTAAAAATTCGAATCCTGAACAACCAATTGCTTCTTTGGATTAGTGGTGAACCCCTTCGGTTCCATTATTGTCGCTAAAAATAGAATTATTTGTTCATAATAGTCCTCAACCATTCCAACCCTAAATAGTTGTCATTGGGTAGTCCGCCCTCGATGTTCGTTAGTTCTTCACCTGTCTCGATTCACGACAAATAGTCAGGTCCTATGTTTAAGCGACCTAGCTTCACAATGATTTCTAAATCAAAATCTTGGTAGAGCAGCAGCCAACGTCATATATTCCCCCCAACACAGGCTTATTCACCAGGTATTTCAACATGGAATGATCAGTGAACATATTGAAATTTCCTCCCAACAAATAGTGTCGAAACTTCTGCAATGCATAAACCATCGCCAACCCTTCTCTCTTAGTCATTGTATAATTCCTCTTCGTAGATGACAACTTTTGAATGGAAAATGCAATCGAATGATCAATACCCCCTTCACCTATTTGCACCAACACCAAACCTAATGCAATTAACGACGTAACGACATGGACGTGGAATTATTTCATCTAGTCCAGATCAACCAAGGGCAAGTTAACAATGAGTGCAATCTTGGCTAGATCAACCACCATCCCTTCCTTATAGGAAAGGTGCCCCAACAAAATCCTGAATGGTGCACAAAATATGCATTTCTTTGAGTTCAGCACAATTTGATGTTGTCGACACCGCTCCAACATCAGTAAAATATTTTCAAGATGATCCTTTACCAACCCATACACCGTCCAGTCACCCATGTAGACTACTAGAAAATTCTAAATAAAGTCCTTAAATGCAACAACTATGATCCTAAAGAATATCATAGATGCATTCTTGTGTCCAAGCGGAATCACTATGTACTAAAAGCATCCCCATTTAGTCACAAAGGTCATCTTATGTCGATCCTCCTTCGCAATATTGATATGATGATAGTCGAAAAAGCCATCTGTAAACGAGTAAATATCCTGACCACCTACTCCTTCCAACACTTCATCAGTAAATGACAACAGGAATGGATCATGAAGGCATGCGCCGTTAAGCTTCCTGAGATCGACGCAGATCTAGAACTCACCGGTATTCTTATCTTATATGACCATTAGAATGATCCACTCTGATTCTTTGACTGGTTCCATGATTCCTGTGTCCTACATTCTGTTGAGTTCATATTTCACCCTCTCCTTGTATCGTGGATCCAGGAAATAGGGGCGTTGCTTCACTGGCTTCGCATCTAGTTTCAATGAGATCTTCATTTCTCCCAAATATCCTAGGATACCTTTCATTTCATAAAACTTGGTCGGGAATAAGCCTTGAAACTCATGAAACAGATCGATGATCTTTGCCATTGTTTCTTCATCCCAATAATATCCAATATTGACAAACTTTCGTTCCTCCTCTATCCCAATGTTGACCTTCTGAATCTTCAATGGTTGGTGAATTTTGTCTGTCAACATCTCCAGTGCCACGATGTTCCGACTTCCTTCTGATTCTATAATTTTTATGTTCCTTGGATCGTCTCCATCATCAGGTCCTCTTGTTACATTGTAATACCATCATCGACTGCATCATTGGTACTTCATGCAATTCCATAGGATATGCAACTGGAAATATCTCTAAGACAACATCATGGATATGTTGTAATGCACCATGAATTGTTGGATCAGGATCCACAAAAATCAAGGTGTGACTGAAACAGATCGACAAATCCTTCCATGTTGTGACCTCTCTTTTGAGCTTGGCTAATACATACCACTGTCGTGTCAATTCGCCCAATGTGTGTACAAAGGAATGTACCCATTCATCCTTTGATCATGAAACTCACATAGTCTAACATGCAATCAAATGATCATTGGGATCATTTCTCCAATCATATTTCTCAACTTGATAGTGCTCTATTTTTCCAAAGCGAACTTCCATCAACCTGGGACATAATGAGCAACCATTTATTGATTTCTTGTGTGTCTCCCACCAACGTGTTGGAGTGGCCTTCAATGCCTCGTCCAATGCCAATTATAGCCTCTATGGTTCTGAGACCTTGTCTTCAAAGTCAGCAAGAAATTCAAACAAATTAGGTAATCCTTTATATGCCGGTAACTGGACAACCTCTGTTGAAACCCGATGTAGAGACTGAGTGATTCTTCCACACTTTTGAATAGATACCTCATGCATCAGATTCTACCAATTTTCTGGTGCATCGTCAGAATCCGATGATGCGGAGCTAGAGATTCACCATCCTATCTCTCCCTCTATATTGGGATGGACATAATCCTATGAAATGTTTTACGGATGATCCCATCCTCCTTTAACTTCTTCCTTGACTTGCTTGACATACCTCCCTCCTTCTCTCAGATCCATTGGGGCTATGAATTTGATATCACGGTTCTCAAAATTCATCATGCACTTCTTGAAGTTGATCATTGCCAATCCATCGCTAGCCCATTCGATCCCTAGTAGTGTAGGATATGAGCTTCCTTCATCAACAATCTCAGTAACATCAAAATGCACATAGGTCCGCATTCCTTTGACTTCAACCATTAGGCGTGGTACTCTCCCAATTGGAAACAACCTGAATCCACATCATAATCCCCAATCCAGAAATTCATCCTCATCTCTTTCCCAGTTTTCTTCTTGTGCAGGAAATTCACAGCAGACTCCTATTGACCCTTCTCTAGTCGATATAGAAGACTTGCGATCTCAGCTAGCGCATCAGGATTTTTTCCAATGACAACGAACATTCAAAGAAATTTTACAGTGTACCATTCTTTCGTGATGGTCCTGCTAGTAGTGTTGAATAAAAAATAGGAAACATTTCATAAATAATAAAATTATCTGGATATCTTTGAATGGTGTCGCGTGCTTCAAAGAACGTATCCTTATCAATGTCAACATCAAATTGCACCTTTTTTTGGCTCGCCAATCGAACTTTTAGAATTGGCCCATCGTCTCCTGTTGTCGCACCTCTACGAGTAATGATTCCAACATCAATAGGTTGAGTCCTAGGTTTCACTCAGATATTCCCAACCGTTGGTCCTAGGTTATGGTTTGGTGGCAGATTCACTGGCTAGTTCACATTTTGATTCTAGTTCTGTGACAACAGAACATTCTTCGCTTGCCACTTTGCGATCAACTGTGGACAATCTTCAACTGTGTGATTTGCAGTGGTACAATAGGTACACTATGACTGCAAGTTTGGAAAATCTAGCCGATAATGCCCCAATACTCCACAATTGTAACATTGCACAGGTCCACGACCTCATCCTCCTCCTCGACCGAAACCTTTGTTTCATCCCCCTAGGATTTCTCCATGAAATCCTCCTTTCTATTGATATTGCAGTTGATTAAAATGTTGTTGTTGTGAGGGATTCGACTATGGTTGAACATGCTGCATTTGATTATACTGCAGCTGCTACAGAGCATACTACATCTGGTTATACTGCGGATGTGTTGGAACAAACTGCGGTTGTGGTACAAACCGCGGCTGTGGTTGTACCACCTACAGTGGCTTCTGTGGTGGTGGTCTCTCTGTCGATTGGTGTTCTTCTCCCTTCATGTAATATGCATCCATTGTCCTATCTTGGAGCAAAAAAAATGCTCTACAATCCTTGTCTTTGTGACCAATAGATAAAAAAAAATCACAATACAAATTCATAGGCTTGGATACTATCTTATGAAGGTACACACAGTCTTTGTGTCAATGTCCATGAACTTGAAATATGTGACACCATGGAAAGCCACCATGACTTAGTGGATTTGGAGCTCCCGACAGCATATAATTTCAAAAATATTGACATTTATACTTATGGTGTCCCTCCGCATGACATTGAGTACACCATATTTCCTCATAATGCTCCCATCCTTTCTTGATATCTTGTAATTGGATCGTCAGGTTCGCCAGTTGCGATTGGATATTATTCATTCCAACTATAGTTTCTCTGACAGGTGAGGCTTCCGGCTTCATTGCAATCTCCATAGCCTTACTCTATGTCTCAATATTATGCTGCATCGATGGCATTATGATATGTGGTACTAGCACAGTGATGAACCATTCTTCGTGCCGCACATCGCTCATTCCAAAACTAAATTTTTTTATCAGCATCTTGAATCAATGATCAAAATCCCAGATGACTGCATTTGGGTATTGCTTGATCTCTTTCAGTTCCGTGATATATTGTGAATTAGACTTAGGTTTCCTAAACTCTTCGATCAATCTAGTTCTAATTTATGCTAGAGTATTCATTGGGTTCCCCGTGGGAACTTGCATAAAATTCATGTACCATTCCAATGCCCGAACTCAAAAACTTGTCTCCAATTGACCCTTCTTAATATCCTCATCTAGGACATGATTTACAATCCAGACCACTTCACATTAAGATCCTTAGTCTCATTCCCATGAAATAAAGGTAACTTTACATTATCACCCGCCATCCTGGGCCTTCTTCCTACATTCACTGATCCACTACTATTAGTGTGTTGATGACACGTTGGGAAATTTGGTGTCGAGCTAGTATTTCTTCCTGAGTGCAACACAGTGCACAGAGGTGTAGGTACGTTGCTTCTTTGGGATAGTCTTTCCTCAAGATGGGATGTATCCTGATTGTCTCCTTTGTCGTTTTAGGGTCCCTTAGTCCCTTTTGATCTTTCTCACATATTATTGTTCCAGTCACAGCAGGACTCTCCTCAGTCCTCTGCCTCTTCTTTTTTCCGAACCTTACCCCACTTCATAGAAGACCATACTCTCCATCGAATTCCCTCACAGGTTTGTCGTAACTCCCATCCATCTACCCCGTATCATTCCATCCAACCCTCATCTCCAAATTACCCACAACCTCTGAATTCCAGATCTTTTACTCTTTGAATTTCATCTTCAATATACCCTTTTCACAGATGACCATTTTAACAATTGAAAAGATAATAGAAACCTACCTCTTGACCCTTTGAAGAATTCCCTTTCTGCGTCGCTATAATAATTGACTGTTTCGACCACAAACTCAGTGATGTATCCTTCCAAGACGCTATCAAGCCACACTTCAATTAACCTTGATGCTCTGTTGTCTACCTCCTTCATCTATTGGATCAAATCCAGAGTCCAACAAGTAGTTTCGCCTCCTTGAAAGTTTATCTTTCGACAGGTTAGCTGTGCCAACAACTCATACAAGATGATTGGAAACTCTAAGAATAAGTACTCATGGATATCAAAATAGATATTCCTTCCCATCCACTCTTCTATTGTTAATCTATAACTTTGATTCTCTTTTGCTGCGAATTCTCGAGTCATCTGGGCGAACCAATCCTGAATCTCCAATCTCATCGGATGCCACAACATATCCTCCTTCTCCTCGCACTATGGTCCAGAAAATGAAACCATTTGTTGGCACAGATATATTGATATGGGTTCACACTCTATCGACACCCCTACCTCAGTGATCTCCCTGAGCAGTAGCCTAGACAGGTTTTACCTTGTCCAAAAACACCTGTGAAGCATATGAAGTCTCACCTGATATTGTTCAAGGGAGAAATATCGGAACCAAATTTACGCAGTAAGAAGGAGGCTTTTTGTGCATGTATTTTTCAACTATTGCAACATCACTAAGAGATCTAGGAATGGGTTTTACTATTACTTATTCATCTCATAACCCCTTAGGTCACATCAATACATTAGATTGCAACATTAAGTTTACTCATAAATAGATCGATCAGTATGACATTATTCAGAACACAGAAACATCGCATCATTCATAAGTAATAGAAATGTTGCAACAATGATTCATTCAGATCGCATCATTTAACACAGAAAAAATAGAAAGACACAAAACAAAGTGTTTCCATCAGCATACATCATGTCATATTAATCTTTGCATCAAAAGAGGTTCCCAAAGATCATCTTCACAGTTGCGACAAAAAAACAACAGGAATCGATCTTCCGCATAGGTCAACAAGATCATACAAACATGTTCCATACGACACCATACATCTATTGATTGATTGATCTCTTTCCTACTACATTCCTACTTCTATATATAGGCTTGCGTCTTTTACAAGATGGTCCACTTTACCTGAGTTTCTAACTCATTCAGACCAAAACTACAAAATCATGACCAAGATGACTCTTTGTCGAATTTTCCTCCTTTTGCACCATCCCTGGTCTTGCGCATCATCCTCGGTCTTGCACATCATCCTTGGGATTGCACATCATCCTTATTCTTGTGCACCTTTTCCTTACCAAAACCTCCCGCCAACAATATGCCATGATCATAGCACCGATGGAGAAGCTATTGAAGAAATATGCGCAATTCAAATGGAGTCATGAGTGTCAAGGGAGTTTCGACACTCTAAAAAAGAAGATGGTCACAACATGAATATTGGTATTTCCATACTGGACGAATGAATTTCACGTCCATATCGATGTGTCAGCAGTCGCGTTAGGAGTGGTTTTGGCGCAACCAAATGAAGGAGATATTGACCATCCAATTTCTTTTTCCAACTAAAAATTTTCATCTGCGGAACGAAATTACACCATTATGGAACGAGAAGGCTTGGCGATGGTGTATGTGCTTCAAAAAGTATGTCATTATATGTTAGGATGAAATTTTAATATATTGAATGATAATTCCTCACTAAAATAGTTGGTCAAAAATCCTGTGTTGGTGGGTGAGATATGCCGCTGGATGCTACTCTTCCAAGAGTTTGATTTCAAAATCATCGTGAAGTTGGGTCGCTTGAATCTAATACTGGACCATTTGTCATGAATTGAGACAGACGAAGAACCATCCAGCATCGAGTATGGGTTACTTGATGCACAGTTATTCAAAGTAAGAATGGTTGATGACCATTATGAGAAAATAATTCAGTTTTTGTCGAGAAAGAAAGTCCAATATGATTTCACTATGAGTCAGAAGAAATACTTGGTGGTTAGAGCTACAAATTTTTGGTTGATTGTTGGACAACTCTATAATATTGGGTCCAATGAGATTTTACATCGATATGTCTTACCACATGAGCAAGAGAGGATACTAGCTAAAGCACATGATAGAGTTGTAGGAGGACACTATGGAGGTCGTGTCACTTCCAGAAAGATACGTCATGTTGGTCTCTGGTGGCCAACTTTGCATAGTGATGTTGTAGATTATGCAAACAATTGCAAAATTTTCCAAAGGATGGGAAAGCCATCACACCGGGATGAGATTTTTCTAATCCCTCAGGTAACGCTGCACCCATTTGATAAATCGATAGTGTATTTTGTGGGACCGATCAACCCACCAAGAAAAAGGATGGTTTCACGATATGTCATCACAGCGAAAGACTACCTCACTAGGTGGGCAGAAGCAGTACTAGAGCCAGATTGCTCTGCTGTGACTGCAGCAAGGTTTCTGTTCAACAATGTTGTTACTCAATCTGGTTGTCCGAAAATATTGATGAGCTATCAGGGGAGTCACTTCACCAATCGCACTATCCACGCAGTGACAGAGGAGTTCAAGATTCATAACAAGAAGGGAACTCCCTATCATCCCCAAGCTAATGGAACGGTGGAGGAATTTAATAAGGTCTTGGAGCATGCGCTCACCAAAGGATACAATGCAAACTGTGATGATTGGGACTTGAATATCCCTATGATCTTATGGACCTATTGAACTACCTGTAAACATCTTCTAGAGAAGATGCCATTCAAGTTAGTATATGGTCAGGAAGGAGTAATGCCGATGGAGTATATTGTTGCAAGTCTGCGCATAGCATCAACAACAGGGATGGATGACGAAGGAGCACTTGAGGAATGCTTGACATAGTTGTTGTAGCTTGAAGAAGATTAGTTTGTTGCACAATTTCACTAGCTATTTGAAAAGGATCTCTAGAAGGCATGGCATGATCGACACATCAAAACCAAGTACTTCCAACGAGGATATATGGTGCTACTCTATGACAGTAAGTTTGTGAAACACCCTGGTAAGTTGAAATGAATTGGTTAGTTCCCTATGTAATAAATTTCATTACCAACAAAAGTGCGGTCCAGTTGCAGTAGCTAGATGGTGCAATGCTTCCTAAGCTAGTGAATGGAATCTGGCTAAATCCCTACTGGGATAGCTAGGTACGACACGATGCTTAACAAATTGCGTAGGAAAAAAAAGGTAAGATGTATTCCTTAGGAGACTAGCACACTGGAATATAGTAGTAGTGAAAGGGAAAATATGAAGGTCGCAGCAGGAAAGCGGTTTGGTGATGTCCGTGGGGACGCGATATGGTCAAATCAGGAAATTAATGTGGAAATTAAATGAGTCGGGCGTCGATGCAATTGGATAGGACACGCATTTATGGGGAATTCGAACATTGGATTTACATAATCGGAGGTGGATTTGGTTAATCGTTGGAATATTTGGTCGTGATGATTAGAAATATTTCGCACAGGTGATTCCAAGCTATTGGAATTGGCAGGGTGCGAGTTGGATGAACAATTGTGATTGTTGAGCTAAGTAGAGCATAGAGAGATAGCAGAGCATAGTTGTGAGGTTATGAGTGATTGGGTTTCAACAATGATGAAAGTAATTTCGAGTGTTAGTATTCATGATTCTCCGTCGATCACGATGCCAATTATGGAGGATATGCCTGAGGTGCAGACAGAATCTCCATGGATTTTGGGGAAGGAGAGGGGCACAAATCAACCCAAGTCACTATTAAAAAAGAAGTGAACCACAAGAAGATCTAGAAGGGCGGAAGTAGAAGTAGAAACGTGGGCCAGGCCGTCGAAAACTAGAGGTGAAGACTCCATGGCAAGGAAGGGGCTGATGGCTGCATACATATCTGGGTATATCCCCCCCGTAAGGCCGGTGTGCCCCGAGTGAAATTGAATAAGAACTAGAGATACACCATTAGGATTTTGGAAATTCCAATTGGAATGCATTGCACACTGAAAATTGTGTCGTTATTGACAAATATGACCTACATTGATCATGACCTATTTCTGTACATTGAATGCAAAGTTGAACCATACGAGTCGCAAGGTCAAGGAGATTGAGGACCAGTTTTTCACACACTACATGAGTGGGATTTGGGCTTGCAGAAGTCAAGGATTCTAGGCCTCACACATATGCCACACTTTGGTCATACAACAGAATCCAATGCATGTGTGAAGAAACGGTTGGATTGCTTTCATGGAGGTTATTTATGGATGGATACTAAGGTACTAGTCACCGTGGAACTAATTTTGCAAGTAACTGGGTTGCCTATGAAGGGGGATGATCTGTCATAGTACTTTCGCGGCAAAGACAATGACAAACTATTGGCAGCCTAGTTGAAGAATAAAGATGATGTGGTCTGTGACAAAAGGGCCTATGTAATTAGTACAATTAATGATCATGCAGTTTGAGTTGTGGACAAGATATTGGTTGTCAAGTTGGTAAGGAAAAATCTCCCAAACCAGTGTATGTCTGGAGTGATAGCGTGTGTCGAGCAGTGTGTTGAGGGCATACAGATGAATTGGTCTCTCTTTTTGTTGAATCAGTTGATAGAGGATGTGATGCTCATCTATGAAGGTAAGTGGGCCTTCACTTACTCCTGCATACTTATATTGATCATGCTAGTTCGATGGATGGAGCCCCAGAATTATCGGGGCATGGATGTTGAAGTCACCCAGGTATGTAAGGGTGCAAGGTATCAAAAATTTTTGTATATCAATAAGAAGGATCGCCTGATTGATTGTGTGATCCAGTTCTATCTCTATTGGGATGCATTGCGGATTGTGAAAAAAAAGGTTACGCACCTTTCTAAGGAGGAAACGATGAAGTATAGGCGGATCACAATATTTGTGATGGTTTTGCACACAATTCACATTCAAGCACGCCGATACGGGGATAATCAGTGGCTTACCATCTAGTAGAAGCTGACGAATAAGGAACTCGACTCTATAGTTGATGACTCGCCTGCAGAGTGGAGAGCTTGAGTAAGTAGTGAAGAGTTGTTGGATACCGAGGCGAGTCCTCCACCTGATGCCCTTGTGGACTAGACAAAAGTGTAGGTAAGTGAAAAAGAATCACAGGAGGATTTATTCAAGACTCTGAGATGGAGAGGCATTTTGAAGAAGGAATAAAAAAAAGAAGGTATGAGCAGGGTGAAGGTAGCAGCGCTCCAACAATGACTCGTGACCAATTGACTTGAATTATCACGATGATCATGACAACAAGAAATGCGAATGAGGCACAATTAAACCAACACTCGACATAATTCTTTCATGAGGTAAATAATTTATTGCAATATCTAACTAATGTTGTTTTGGAGAAGGTGTCACAAGAGAATGTATTGCAGAGATTCATAAATGTGCATATTCCATCACATGCGTTGGAGACAGGAAGAAGGGATGTTGATACAACGATGCACCAGTTCCATACAATTACTCTCTATGTCAACAAGTTACCAACCCAAATTATAGTGTGGTTGCAAAACACCGCAAGCCAGGAACTCGTTGATAGGGAAAAAATTATTGGCGACCATTTGGTGATGTCACAAGAAGAAGAGGCGTTGGTGAAGGAAGAAATAGAGCACATGAATAAGGCACAAGAAGTAGAGATCATAGAAAAAATGAAGGTCTTGGATGATAAGGAGCGGCTAGAGAAATCCATTGCATTTTCCTATCAGGAAATCCCTTACGTCATAGAGAAGATGTTTCCAGAAGCCAAGATTCTACGGCTAGGATAGATTATCGCAGACCTAAAGAAAGATAATGAAGAAATGTAGGCACATGCAGTTCTGAGCACGCCACTAGAACAGGTGGTAGAGCGAAAGATGAAGATTGAAGACATAGCAACACAGTTTGAAGAAAGAGAGAAGGTGGTGAAGAGAGTTGCAGATGATACCACACATTTTTGGATAAGTATGGTTCAGGATGAGCAACTACAACAACTAAGCACACAGCTACATGAGGATGAGGCATAGTTAACATCAATGTGGGAATTCCTTAAGACGACGCCACCCATAGTGTAGGTAAGTAAGGAGACGGAGTTGAAAGCATTGCAGTGGAGAGCCTACAAAGCCAGGGAACACCATCAGTGCCACACAACTCATATGGATGAATTCCATAACATAGGAGAGTAACTAGAAATAAATGCGTTCAATATGCATCACACTACACAGGGGAGTCACAAGCAAGTGACTGAGAAATTTACAGAGAATCCGACAGAACATGATGTAGAATATTGTTTCGAAGTTAGCATGAGAATAAAGGAAACAGTTGATGAGGTCAAACAACAATATGATGTCTTCAATATCAAAATCAATGCATATACAATATCCAATTGATGTGGCTTGAGGGAGAGCCACAATATTGTGTGGGGGGCCTGTTGGTAGGTGATATGGATGAACATGGTGCACAAGAAACCAAAGTAAAATAATAGTGCGTAAGGCAAAGAAGTCGACAAGAGTTGGCTTGATGATGATTTTGTAGGTTTTGGTCCAAGTTAGTAGAAAGTAGTTAGAAGTGGACCCTTTTGTAAAGGAACAAGCCTATATAAATACTTAGTAAATATAGTAAAAATATATGAAGAGACGAAGAAATAAATCTATTATCGAAGGCTTTTGTTGTTCTGTCTTGTGAATAGTTCTGTCTTACGAATCTAGAGATGTATTTTGCAAACCTGTTTTGACCTATGGAGTAATATGACATGTTCAGATGATGTTGGAAACTCTGTGTCTTATATTTTACTATTTCTATGATTTCAATGATGCAATCTAAATGGGTAAATGTTGTGAGATGATTTATTTTTATGAATGATGAGATTCCTTTGCGTAATCAATGATTCCCTGCTTTCTGATCTCTTTATGGAACAAATAAGATGATGCGTTAACTAGATCTGATGAGAATAGTGTCTGATGCGACTAAGTGTGAGTAATTGATGTTGAAACCCTTACATGAATATTTCGTTAAAATTGTACCATAAGGAAAGTAAGTGCACAAATCCTCCTCCTTACTACAGAAACATGGTTCTTGCAGATCTCCCTCGAACATCTCGGGTGAGACTTCATCTTCTTCGTAGGTGTTTCTAGACATGGTACAACCTATCTGGGTCGGTGCTCAAGGAGATCATGGTGAAAAGGGGCGTCGACTGTGTGTGAACTATTGTTGACATATCTATGTCAAGAAGTTAAAGTGTCCCATCCATATATGCCATATACAACTTTCATCAATGAGACTCACGTAGCATTGTACTTCATTTTCCACAGTGTATACATTGCTTGAATTCCTTACAAGAGTCCCAACAAAATTTCTTGAGTCTTTTCCGTTAATTTCACATTTCTCAGAATCAAATATGCATATGTTCCCTTGATCACATGTTTAAATCACACTAAGGATATTGGGATTTAAATCTTCTACTAGAAAGACATTTTCATCTTTGATTTTGTTATTTGTGATAGGAACTATACCTTTTCCAATTATCTTGAAGGATATATTATCTCCAAAAGTGAATTTTCCATTTTGATCCCTTATTAGGCTTATGAAATTGTTTGGGTCCCCTATCATGTGTTTTGAAAATCCACTATCAACATGCCATATATTTTGATTTTATGTTGCACATAGAGATATCATGGATTTTGTCCTTTCCACCTCTTCCTTTTTCTTCCAGTCCTTTCTCTATTGTTTGTCTTGAAACTTTGTTGCAGTATTATTTTCCATAGGAGTCATCAATTTACATTCTCTAGCTATATGTCCATGTTTATTACATTTGTAACATTCTATATCATAGCTTTGTAGAGGTGTAAAGGAGTTATGGTTTCTTTTTCTTTCTTTTGGATTGTTACTAGGTGTGTTCTTCTTATAGAAATTAAACTTTCCATATGCTTTGCAATTCATGGATTTATGTCCAAAATTATTACAAGAGTAGCGATGACCAAAAAATATATATTGATACCTACTTTTCATTGATCATCTTGGAACCATATTTGTCTCATGTAAGCGAGGAGCATATTTTTCACTATCCTTCTTTTCAATTGGACTCATAAGTGCAATAGCATATTTTTTTTGTTATATCCTAATCCAGTTTTGTAACTTGATGGTATTTAGTCATTTAGGATGTCATCTAGAGTCTTTGAGCTGATCACAAAATTTGTTTTAAGAGAATTTTAATCAAACTTGTTTTTAAGCTGAATAATCTCTTCCTCAATCCTTTCAGAGTCTTGTATCCTATGCTTGAGATACAATTATAGGCCCTCTTCAATGTTCTTGGCCTCTTGAAACTAGTTCTTCAAATCAACAATTATTTGGCTTGATTGTTTGTTCCTTTTTCTACATTTTTCAAGTTCCTCAAGAGCACTAATAAGTTCGGATTTTAGGTCTACTTCTTCTTCCACATCATATTCATCATTTGGATATTGAGTGTCTACTCCCATGGATAGCATTTATGTTTCCTCATCTTCACTTGTTTATTCATCTTCACTATCTTCCATGGTGTAAAGGGTCTTATTTTTTTCATTAAACTTCTTCCTGTTTCTTGTTTTTCTCTTCTCGAACTTCTTCTAGGTTTCTCTATCATCACTACCATCTTGTTTACGATAGCGACATTTTGAGGCAAAGTGTCCAATTCTTCCACAATTAAATCACTTCAGGGGTAACTTTCCTTTGTACTTACCAGTACCTCTCACAATTTTCTTGATGAAATAAGATTCTTCATCATCTGAGTTCTCTGAGTGGTTCTTGGGTAAGGTTTCAGTCTTCTTTGGCTCTTTTGAGGCTTTAAATGTTGCCTCTTTTCTAGATGGTCCATTTTTTCATGTTCTCATCTCATAGGCGGTGAAGATCCCGTGTATTTCATCTAGTGTCATAAGTTCAATATCATATCATTCTTTTAGAGTAGACACATTTGAGTCATACCTCATTGGTAGTGTTCTTAGTTATTTTTCAATGACTTCCTTATCCTTTATTACTCCTCTCAGGCTTCTAATAGCATTAACAATTTCATCTACTCTTAGAAGATATTCTGCAATACTTTCTTCATCTTTCATTTTTATGCTTTCAAACTTCCCTTTGGATATTTGAAGTTTGGATTATTTGACTTTGGTAGTTCCTTCATAAACAGCTATTAGTTTTTCCCAAGAATGTTTTATTGTCTTACAATTGCATGGCTTTAACAAACACTGAATTTGTTAATCCATTGAAAACTACATTCAAATATTTTTCATTGGATTCATATTGATCTAGTTCATCTCTATCTATAGGTAGGTTTTCTAGTATTTTATACCCTTTTTCAACATAACTCTAAACTTTGCATCCAAGAGACAATAGATGGCATCTCATTCTTACACTCCAAAATTCATAGTTATCTCTAGTGAAAAATGGAGGTTTGTTAGTAGATAACCCTTCTTAATGATCCATTGTGGGTTTAATTAAGATCTTCCTTCCAGTAGTTTAGACTGTAGTGAAGGAATCCGCTCTGATACCAATTGTTGGTTTGTCTAGCAATACTGAGGGGGGGTGAAACAATATTTCCTTTCTTTTCACTTTATTAAAAAAAATTAGTATTTAATCACAAAGTAAACAATGGATAAGATAAGTAAACACATAATTTTATCATGGAAAACTCAAATAGAAAACCACAAAATCAAACTCATTAATAAGATGACTTTTAGAAAATTGTTTTTGCAAGCAACAACTTGTTGGAGACACCAAACCCCAAGTTTCTCAGCTCCAACACCCCTTTTTATTCCTTCTCCAACATGCAAGGATGCATGAACACCATATTTAACATCTACTACTAGAAGGAGGCTAGAACCCCTGCAGGCTTATAGCCTTCCCTAGCACCACCCTCCCACCTAATTTGATTTCATTAGATTTCTAGATTTTCTGTCACTGGTTCTTCTTCACTTCCTTGGTCTTTGGCTTTTCTTGCTACTTCATTTATATGGACTATAGAGACACCTTCTTCTAATTCAAACTTCTATTTATATATCTTATACAACTTATCATCGTGTCTTTTCAACAAACACACTCCTTCACTAAAGATTACTTCCCTGTTTATTCGATTTATAGTCTATGATAATTAGTTAATAAACAACATATTCTATTTACTATTTTTAATTATGTTTCTCTTTATATCTTTGTTTATATTTTACAGCTCTGTTTATTAATTATTGTAGCTTATCCCTATAACACTAAACATTTTGTTTTTTAGATTTTAAAAAATATGATATTCACCAATACTATGAATCATATTCTTCATAATAAATACGAGTATCATTCTGAGTATTCTTCATAATTTGGAAATTTTCCTTTATATTATCTGCGATCAACTTTCATAAATATGCAATCATCCTTTATAAGTCTGCAGGCATTTTTTCTCTCAAAACATACACATATTTTCACCAACTTGGCATATTTAATTCTCACACGTGTGACCACCTAAAAGGAAAATGAAATCCTGAGTAGATGGACACATCACCAAATAACATATCCATGTCATTTGATAAATTTATTTTCACAAGGAGAGCATGTGGTGGGCGTTTTTAAATGGGATTTCAAACTTCCTGTGTTTAACATTTAGACATGCAAGCACACTTTTTCTCAACTTGGAAGGTTCATTTTGCAGGTTTTTGACCACCAAGGATAAAATTAATACCATGAATGGATGGAAGGATCATCAAGGAACATACTCATACCATTTGATAAATTTATTGGCACAAGAAGAGAATTTGGTGAGCATTTGTAAATGGCTTTTTATACTCTGGTTTTAACACATACATTTTTATCAAAACCTAGGTTTACTAAGGTGATTTTTGATTTTACCAATGTTGGTAATATAAATCATACAGAGCGTGGAGGACAACATGTTTATTCCATCCATGCCAATTTCATCCTATGTAACCTCATCCTCTGTTCTTGGTAGGCATTTTACTAGAACAATGCAATTCATGCCAGATGGCACTTTTGGAAAACTAATAACTTCACTTCTAGAGACGGTTTGAAAAAACTAATTATATGTGTAGGTGAAAAGGTAAACATTATATATCCCCATACCATTAGAATAATTTATTTAATAAAACACAAAAAATGACTTGCATTTTACAGAGGCCACTTAGGTAGTTTTACCAACAGATTTTATACTTAGTTAAATTGTTTCATCTCCAAGGTGGATTTTTAATTTCACCAAAACAATGAACTAATGATACAAGATGATGTAATACATCTCATTGAGTACAAAAAAATTGGTTTCACCTTTAGACTGAGTCATCATTTGACCTAGGGGGGGACTTTTACTGAAAACTACAAAATAGCTTAAAACTCCATTTTGGCAGATCTATAATTTTGTCTTCAAGAACTCTTTAGAGAAATTGAGACCATGGTCAGATAAAAAATTCAACAAGATATATCCTACCACTCTTAGATAATTTTTATCATTAACCTATGATATATGGAGGGCATTTTCCTTAGGCAACTTGGACTAGTTTTCCAATACTTAGTCAATTTCAGAGTTTCACCAAATTGCCATACTTTTACATAATGATGTCAGACTGTAACAATGACTTCATGATAGAATTATAACATCATCATATGTATTTGAAACCTCACCACACGTGACACATCATCATACATGCCATGTCAACACTTATTTTGTTATTCCTTTGTTTACTCTTTTATAATTCACTAAGTTTGCCTTGCCACCATGTGCTTTATTATTCCTTTGTCATTAATGAACTCCTTCGACATCAATGAAAATCACACTAAACACCATGACATAAATAGATTCAGATAATGTTTTCAAGGTATAAAATAGAACTAGCATATGCACTTTCTCCTTACCATCTATTAGCCTACTGAAACCAAAACAGAACTCATTGAAGAATGAGCATCCACTTTTTCTCTGATAAATTTTCATCTTCCAAAAAACTGTTTGAAGAAACGTTCGTATGAATTTTTTGGATATATATATATATATATATGCTTTCGACGCCAACAAAACTGAACTCCTTGAGGAAGGAGTGATCGATCTTTATCTGTTAAAATTTTAGTTTTTCAACATTCTATTTGAAGAAGAGTTCCCACAAATCAAGTTAGTTTCAGATGATGTCAGATAATGTTACTTTTTCCACCACCCAACACATGTCACTTGTTTAGTTGTACACATGGATTCCATTCCAGGGAAGCGACTTTATCATCAAAGGAAAGAGTTAAATATCCTATCCATTAAAATAAATTTCAATTAGAAGGTTTAACATCTTGGTAATCCTTCTATGTTGGACAAGCTAAAATAAATTATTCTTTTCATTTGAACACGAATAATGATTCAAAATTTCATATATTAAATTTTAGCTTTAATTTAACTTAATTTTTTTTTGTAAGTTAGAATTCACATTATATAACAGAGATAAATACACAAAAACAAGGAGAAGTATAAGAAGTATAAATAATCGACTATAGAGTAGTTTGCCCTCCCATTATGGGGAAAAAACCTAGAGCACGAGTTTGCAAGCCTCTCCATAGGATAAAACAACCTATTGTTGGTATCAACCTTTCATAGCTATGGTAAATCCCAATACTTTTCAAATCCAAAGACACAAAGAGGAGACTGACCTCCATAAAACTATAACCTAACCAAATTCAAATTAAAAAAGTGATAACTTATTCAGAATAGAGATAAACACTACTTGATAGGTGGACTAGTGCATGACTGACGAATAGGATTTTCCTTGTCCTTGAAATCGCCCAGGTGTTCAAAATTGGACCCAATTATGTTAGCTTCAAATTAGCCAGTTACAGTTTCATGCACCATCTTCTCCTTCCTAGTGGCTTGGGTTTCCTGCTTGACATCAACGATCTTCTCCTTAACCCTTGCAATAGTGTTACCATCTAATTTTTCCTAAAAAATCCCCTGGATGCTTCCATTAGCTGCTATGGTTGACCTGAGAAAGGGCATCGAGGGATAATGATAAAGAGCGGCAATGTTCGTGCACCAGTCCAAGATGTCCTAAACTCTATCCTAGAGCTCAATAATTAGGGCTTATCTATCCTTGGCTGCTTCATTGAGGTCATTGTGAAGGAGGAGAAGGGATTTAGTAATCACTAATAATTGTACTGGAAGACCTGTATCATCTCTATTTTGGTTGGGAGTGTTATCTCCATGGGATCTCCTACATCATTGACTACGACGATCCATGTCGCTAACATCCTTTGAGACCACCACGAAATTTCGATTTGTTCAACTTACTAAACAAAATCTAACAAGAGTGCCATAGTGATGAGAAGAGTGAAGCACCAGAAGTCAGGATGAAATGAAACTGGGAACATGGGTGTGCGCCATTCAATGTCAGTGCTAGGATCGATGCAGTAGTTAAACCAAACGAGTTGGTCGGTCATGTCGAGCCTCATTCTGATAGGAGGAATTAATGGCATGAGTTGTTGGACCATTTTCACATCCATTTCCTCACCCTTCATTGCATGCCATCTATTCTCCTCCATCTCATCCTCATTAATGGTATTGTGTTCATCGCGTAACACCCCATCTGATAATTTTAAAACAAACTAAATAATTCGTTTCTTTTAGGTATGATAGACCAAAGTTTGGTCTCAGGGGACGTTAACCATCATTATCATCATTATCAATATTAAAAGATGGTTATTGTTATATTTTATTTTTATTCGTTAAATGTTATTAAAAATAGTAGATAGTTTTTTCATATTTCTTTTTAGTTTCTTTAAATTGGTTGTTATTTGTTTATTCAAAACTAAGAAAGTTAGAAAATGATTTTTTGAAAAAATGATTGAAAATGTAAGATCTACTTTTAAATTCTATAAATCTATATTTGGTGAATCTCACTTCATTATTTAATGCATGCCAACTTTGGTTTTTAAAAACAGTATGTCAAATTTGGTTCTCTGCTCCTCCATATCAATGTCCTCTTTAATGGCATTATGTACATCCCATCCAGGAGTCTTTTATCTTATAACTCATTTTTTTTGAAGGAAACATAACTTTTATCTATATAATTTTAAGAATGACATAATTTTAATTTTGGTTAACTATTTTTTTCTAATATTAAAACAAATGGATTTGAAAACCAAGACATAACAAAAACACATAGAATAAAAAACTAAAAACATCAAATTAAAATTTAGCAACACATGGATTTTAAAATTCAAAACACATGGATTAAAAAACTAAAACATAAAAAAAACAAGTCGGATAAAAAAAGTAGATACATCAAATATAAAAATTAGCAACACATGGATTCTTAAATAAAAAACAGGCAGGTTCATAAACTAAAACATAAAAAAAACATGCATCAAATCAAAAAAATAGAAACATCAAAATAGTGTGTTTTTTTACTACTTCCTAATCCTAAAAGTGCAATTTTGTACTTAGAAAGTGTGAATTTCAATTCGAAATGTACATTTTGTTTTTCAAAGTTGCTATCTTTGAATTTGTTTAGTCTAATGTTTGTAATATTCAATATCCATATTATACTTAATAGTGTCTATAATAGTGTGGCTCTTAGACAATATTTTTAAGGATTCCTTGGTAGCATGTCACCATTGATAAAATGAACTTGTACTACCAAATCCTACATTAATATTATATAGGAAAATGATAGAATATGCACTTTCAAGAGGAATAAACCATTTATAAATTGAAACTAAATACGCCATATTATATTTCTTAACACTTAAATAAATCCACTCTTTTGTAGTCCCTAGCAAGGTAGTGAATATAGTGATCAATTGGTCACAAACAAGTTTGAATATTATATTAATAACCAACACAAGTGTAATGTTTTGGCAAGTTTTGTAGTATTTATATATTAAACTTAATATTTTGTAGAATATTTGAAATTTGTTTATTCTATTTTATGATTATTTGAAACCTATGAAGTGCCAATTTACCTGTTGGGATGCAATATTAAAAATAAAATTAGAATTTTTAAAATATTTCAAAAACTATCTTGACTTGTCATGTGTTGTTGCATTAATAACAATAAGTACTATCATTTATTATCACAATCACCTGTGACATATTATCATTAAAAATAATTCTGGCAACTAGATTTGATATCATTTTAATGAGGCAAGAGAAGTAAATGACATTTCTATTTGAGAGATTTAATGTGAAAGATTTAATACTCCCTTTTTGCTTCCAACTGGATTTAAAATTTTGAAGTCCTCTTATACGTAGAGTCAAAGGTTTACATAAATTTGGAATAAAAAAAAGTGATATATTAACTTGTTGATTTGGCAGTCCTCTTATACGTAGACTCAAAGGTTTACATAAATTTCGAATAAAAAAAAGTGATATATTAACTTGTTGATTTGGCGAAACTTATATTATTGAATCCCGCAGACTCAAAGGTCTACATAAACTTCTTACTAAATCCACATGCTATGAGTAAGCATTGTAAACTTATTAAGGGCATAATACTGAAAACCAGCAATGTCCTGCACTATTACAAATTAGATTTTTTGAAATTTATAAAATAAAAAAATTAATTATGAATAAATTGCACTATGGTTAGTTGGTGATTGGCTTTCAATTATAGAGAAAATTGAATTATTTTGAGGGCTAAAATTTGAAAAATAAACATTTAAGAGATTTTAGTCTAATCTTTTTCATTTCTCCTTAAAGAACCAAGAGCATCACATGGATTTTTATGAAAGCCATAAATTTATGTTCTTTGATTTGGAAGCTTTGAATTAAAATTTGAATTAATGATTCAATTGAAATTTGTTTCAAATACAAAATTACAATAAGAATATATAAAAGTGGTTGGCCTAAGGCTTGGAGAGGAACAAAGCTAAGCAAGAAACCACAAAAATGACAATTCATTTTGAATCTTTATGCATCTCAAGATTGTATATATTCATTACTTTTGGTTTGAAAAAGTTAATACTTGGACAAGCTCACTTCATTTTGTGTGAAAACTGTTCTAAAAGCTATATTGAAGTTTTTCTAAATTCATAGTTTCACTTAATTCACATGGATTTGTACCATAAAACTTTACTAAGCAATTAATAATTTGAAGATGACTTATAGTTAGGAACAAATGAACATTAAATTGATTCATAAGTGGAAGATAACATGTAGGATCAGAATTTTGAACAAATAAGCAATAAGGACAAAATTCTGATTTGCCAAAGCTTTGCCAAAAACATTGAAATTGTTCAATTAGAGGCCAGTATTTAATTTTAATATTTGATATATCAGTCCTAAACTTATTTATCTTTCCAGTAGCAAATGTAACTCTAAATTATATATCTTGAATAAGTTGGTTTATTTCTATGGTTATCTTTCACATATCACATGATTGAAATTTATCTCCATTTGACTAGGTCACAACACAATTAGTGTGTGACATAATATTAGTTTAATTTGTGACTAATATTAACCATTAAATTGTGCATTTAGCATTGATCCCTCCCTATATGCTCATATGTATATCAAAGACAACAACCAAATCCACATGCCTATTTTTAAACAAATTCTTAATGAACCTCTATTTAATTCAATCAATCATTTATGAACTTAATCAATTTCTGAACCCTTTCCTCATAAAAAAGGCTTGTCACTTAAGCAAATTCTTAATAAACCTTTAATCAATTCAACCATTCAATTATGAACCTAGTCAATCTCTCGACCCTTCCCTCATCACAACTTGACTAAACAAAAGCTTTTAAAACCCTACCTTAAAAAGGGCTCATTTAGAAAAAACCTTTAAAATCTTATTTTGCAAGTTAGACTAAGATATCTATGAGCTAGGTTGATCAATGAAGAACCAGCCCTTGAAATGGTCCACATGGGTTTTATTGGGTGGTATCATTCATCATGAGAGAATTCATTAACTGATCTTTATGGTTCTTGAAGTGGTCATTTTCCTTCAATGAAGTTGATGACCATTTTAACTGTATGCTTGGGCAAAACCAAATATGCAGTTATGTAGCGTGACACCTGAATTGTCCAAGACTGACAGACGTCATCCTCTCAAATAAATCCAAATATAAAATATTTTTAAACCCATAAAGAAAACTGAACTATATGCTTAGGAAAAACTAAATCTACGGTTATGTATCGTGACACCTAAACTGTATGAGAGTGACAGATGTCGTCATCCAAAACCATAAAGAAAGCCGAGTTTTCAGAACTCTCCCGACATAAACCCTCAATCCCTTCTGATTTCCTGGTGAAGAGTTCCTCGATCCATAATTGAAAGGAATTCCATTGGCGTCGCAGGGTTGGTTTTGGATGAGGCGACAATTCTATGAGTCCAGGTTTTGAATCTTCCTATTTCTTTTGCCATTTAGTATTTAGTTTATCCAATAGAATTTCCACTGGTTTATAAGTGGGAGGTCTCTAATTCCTGGCTGATTCTATTGATTAAATTATATTTGTTTGATGTTGTTTTTCGTCTGTGGTTGTTCAAATTTGAGGCTTAGGATTCCCCTATTGTGTCTCTCTTAAAATCTATTCAGGGTCAAGGTTTCTTTAATATTTCCGCTATAATTGTCCCACAAGCTAGGAGCTGGTTGTTTTGCATAGTATCTGACATTTTCTTTTGCATCATCCATTCATTCATGCTTTCCAATGCTTTTAAGTAGCACAATTGGCGAGGCTCTCAGAGAACCTCTTTTGGCATGTAGAATATAATATTTTACAGTATTTATCCGCTGGAAATAAATTTGTCAGATGATGTAACCATAAATGGGTTAGAGTGGTGTGGCTGTATGTGCCTTCTTGGCAAGCTCCAACTTAAGATTCCTTCTTTCTTAAGCCCCATAACACAGATTAATTTGTAATCTATCTCAACCTTCAACCTTCATTTAACCATGGATTCCCTGGATTTATTAAGCTACGGTTCCTTGTAAGTCCCAAAACATAGATACATGTTTAATCCGAGTTAAACACTGGATTTATTAAGTTGCTTTCCTTCGAAGCTCCCCTATACGCATAGATCAATCTTTAGTTCATCTTGACCGTGCATTTTAACTACGCTTACTCATTGTTCCCCTATCATTACGTTGCAGTCTGTTTATGGATCGGTGGTGCATTTTAACTATGCTTACTCGTTGTTCCCCTATTGTTACTAATTTTTTGGACGTTTTGAAAAAAATTGCCTTTAAACAGTAAAGTTAAAATGATCTTTCCATTAGTAAAATAAAACACTTTTAAAAAAATTGCCCTTTAAACAATAAAGTTAAAATTATTTTCCCATTAATAAAATAAAATACTTTTGAAAAAATTCTCTTTAAACAATAAAGTTAAAATGATCTTTCCATTAATAAAATAAAATACGAAAGGACCGCAAAGTTGTAAGTTAAAATTATATTTCAATTTATATTTCCATTAATAAAATAAAACACTTTTGAAAAAATTGTTGAAATTATCTTTCCATTAATAAAATAAAACACGAAATGAATCTAAAGTTGTAAGTTAAAATTATATTTCCATTAATAATATTATATTTCCGTTAATAAAAAAAACAACACAAAAAAGAATTAAACCCATAGCTAGCTCTTCGTTTGTAGGTGAGGTGAGATGAGGGGGCCGGTATGTTAAATTGTGTAGTGTAAAGGGGAAGCGAGGTGACTAAGTGGTCTCTAGCAAGGTAATAGTTTTTTTTTCAGAAGAAAAAATACCAGTCTTTGATATTCATTTGAATCAAAAAGACATCTTAAACAATATACATGATAATGACAATGTAACAGTCCATCCACCTACCAATCAGCAAGAATAGAACATAACAGCATGCCAGCCAATGAAGGACTACAAAAATAACAAAATCTGATCATATGCAGACTTTCTCATCATTCCTGAATACTCAGGTCAGAAAATTCAAATCTAAAGTGTCCTGCAAACATACATTCCAGGGAAGCAGAAACAACTAGCTGAGTGTCCATCAAAAACAGGCAATGAAAAGTAAATACAAATCATGATAACCAAGTGCTGTCAAATAGACAATGAACAACCAATCAAAAAAGAGTATAATAGCCATCTCCAATGACCTCCCCATCAAAGGTTTCCGTGTAATGTGCAGTGCCGATATCCAAATTAAGTGCCTTTTTTGATAGATCATCAGCCAACATATTATGCTCCCGGAAAATATGATTAAAGGTCACCGGTGGAAAGTGTTGCACCATAGAAAATATCTCTTCGCACCAATGTTTCAAATTGGGTAATTTAAGGGTTGTAAGTCTGTTAACCCAAGAAATAACCACCATTGAATCACTGAAGATCATCTGAATGGGCAGTCCCAACAAAAAGCAAACTCTGAGGACAGACCACAGAGCCAACAGTTCAGCACGGGTATTGGTGTTAATCCCACAGCCCACAGCAAAACAGAAAAAATGGGTTTCACTTAAGTAGATCACAAACCCAACACCTCCCATATTCAATTGTGCTGCACCATCAAAATAACCAACAGGAAAGGAATGCAAGGGCTTAGGACCTATCTGCCGGCTACTATTTGTTAATTGAGGCACCGGATAAAGGGCAAGAAAACTCTCGATCTTAGAGATGAGCAGAGAGGCATAAGGTTTTCCTTTTTCAAATATACAAGCATTACGGAGGAGCCACAGGTGCCAGAAAACAACTACAGGGGTGTAAAGGAAAGACATAGAATTGA
The DNA here is from genome assembly GCA_001517045.1 of Pseudotsuga menziesii. Classification (NCBI taxonomy): domain Eukaryota; kingdom Viridiplantae; phylum Streptophyta; class Pinopsida; order Pinales; family Pinaceae; genus Pseudotsuga; species Pseudotsuga menziesii. The sequence goes on along the minus strand of LPNX010496139.1, from coordinate 505,828 downwards.
CATGTGAGTTGAACCAATGAGTCAAAAAAGTCTGCACAGAGCTGCTAGGGGAGAAGGTGAAACCCAAACAGGACGAGAAGTGTTTGAAAATTTTCACCGAAAAGGGACAAGATAAGAACAGATGGCCACAGCCCTCGACTTCTCTTTCACAAAATACACATCTACTAGGGCCATAGTAACCTCTCGATTGCAAATGTTCCCAAGTGAGGATTCTGTCCTTAACCAAAAGCCAAGTAAAAAAGGTAATCTTCAGTGGTAACTTTAAGGACCACAGCAATGCCAAAATCCTGTTTTGTTCCTCAAAATTGTTATTATGGATCAGACTGTCATAGCCTAGAGCAGCACTGAGAGGACCCACACACTTGCCAAAGGACCACAGTAGCATATCAGTCTCCTCCTTCAACCTGATTCTATTATATTCCAAGCCTCTGATATATGAACTCTAGAGTGAACTCCATTCCTCACATAAATCAAGTTCTTCCGCAGAAAACCAAAGACCAGAAGCGTGATTTATTGCCTGGTCCAGAGTGCAGATTCCATAGTCTTCAAGGTAAGATCTCAGTTCATCTGATAGGATAGAGGAGCAGCCTAATCCAACAATTGGGTCCGCCCCAACACGTACCTCAAATCCATCCCCAACTTTCCATATTAATCCTTTCCCAATCCAGTGCAGGGTTTTTAAAAAGCCTTTCCAAATAAGTGAAACATTCCTATGTCTGAAATGTTTTAGTCTGCACCAAGACTGCAAGGACAAATTCTTCATATATTTTGCCTTAAGGAGCTGATTCCAAATGCCAGAATTGTTCAAAGCAAACCAGAAATTCTTCATCCTCAGTGATAGACTGAAGAGTGGGAGATGTTTTATACCCCAGCCCCCCTGAGAGATGGGGCGAGCCAATAAATGCCATTCTGTCAGGTGGAACTTTTTTTTCATGGCCGAGGATCCCCATAGGAAAGAAAAGATAAGTTTTCTGAGCTTGTCCAAAATAGAAGAGGGGATAGGGAAGAGTGCACACCAATAGACCGGCAGGCTAGTAAGTACAGAACGTACCAGGACCAAGCGTCCACCCAATGACAAGAGCCGGTTTGACCAATGAGTAATACGTTTCTCAAATTTTGTGATGAGCCAATGCCAATATTTAACAAGGAAGCCTGAGGGTTTCAAGTAAAAACCAAGGTAAGTGAACCCAAGATTGAGATGTGCAAATATGTAGGGCAAGAAACCAGAAATTCTAGCTAGCAGAGCATCATCCAAATCATAATGAAGGAAGCAGGACTTATCCATATTGATCTTCATTCCGGAGGCATCACAAAAAGTATCAAGAATAACCTTAAATGCAATCCAGTCCTCAAAGGTGCCCATCCCAAAAAGGATCACATCGTCCACAAAGAGTAAATGAGTGAGATATAGAGTAGCCGAGATCTGAATTCCTTTGATAACCCCATTTCGCTTGGCATCCTCGATCAGGAGGCTAAGTCCTTCAATGACCAGTATAAAGAGTAGTGGGGAAAGAGGACAGCCCTGTCTAATGCCTCTAGTAGCAGAGAAGAATGAGGAAGGAGAACCGTTTATGAGAACAGCGAAATTAGCAGAAGAGATACACCCCATTATCCAATTAAAACCCATAAGTGGCACCCCAATCTGGATAAGAATCAGCCTGATGTATGTCCAATTCACCCGGTCGAAAGCCTTTGACAAGTCCAGCTTAAGTATGAGGGCCGATTTCTTCATCAACTTTACAGTATGGAGTACCTCCTGTGTAATGGCAACAGGCTCATGAATCAGGCGGTTCTTCAAGAAGCCAAACTGCTGGGGTGAGATATGGGAGTCCAGAAAGGGCTTGAGTCTCAATGCCGCCACTTTATAGATCAATTTATAACATAGGTTGCATAAAGATATAGGCCGAAAATCCCCAAAGCAGGTAGGGTTTTCTACTTTAGGAATAAGGGCTATAAAGGTAGAGTTTATAGCAGGTGCAACTTTCCCAAGAATACGAGAGGTTTCCACTAGGTTACCCAGAGTAGGACCCAGCAAATCAAGAAAGTATAAATAAAATTCTACCGTCCAGCCGTCAGGGCCAGGGGCTTTATCTTTTTTATGTTGATGTATATGTAACTTCGGAATGTATTCTTCTATGTATCTTCTATATATTGTAACCCGATGTTTATTCCGGGATGTTTCTATTATGTATTTGAGTCATGTGGTCATACCCCGATGTTCCGATCGGGAGGATAAATAATGTAATCAAGTCATGTCAAGTCATTAGGTAAGTCCCCACAGTTTCGGGGCACTCAGGTTATTATACACTAATTAAGGTGTAGGCTCGAGTAATAATTATTAGGTCGAGCCTACGTGTGAAATGGCAAATTAAGTGAACGGACTAATATAAATAGAGAGTGTGTGTCTCTCTATTTATCACTTGTGACATACATCACTTGCTCTCTCAAGTGTGGCGCACTTTTGGAGAAGGAAATTCTTTGGCTTGATAGAAGACAGAAGGATGCTATTGTGTTGGGAGGTCATCTTACTGTTTTGGGATCACATCTTGTGGTGATACTATCTTAGAGGAAGTTGAGGGGTTTTCTCCATTTATGGTTTCCCCTCCTAAAATCTTTGTGTCTCTTGTCTCTTGTGATGTGCTTATGTGATTGTTGTGCTTGTTATTCTCTCAGTGAAAAATCTTATCATAATGCTAGCTTAAATGTTGAAAAACTAACATGGTATCAGAGCTAACCTGAGAAGAAGACACTGTGCAGCTGCGGAAGCTAGGGATTCCTTGTTTGTGGATCCTTATCCACTATTTTTCAGCAAAAGTAAGGTGGACTTACTCTCCTCCCCAGGGCGCATCTTTCTGTCGAAACAGAACTCAATTCGGAGGACTTTCAGTTTTGGACCTGTCACTGGGGCCGAAAATTAGGGCTTTTTATTGAAGAGGAATTTTTTAGTGGGACCAAGCCTGGATTGCTCTCCTATCCAAAATCGAAGTTAGGAACAAGTTTGAAGGCATTTGGGTGGATAGAACTCCAGAAAAGCAAAACCCTAGTTGCTCCTGAACCAGCTCTACGGGATTTTAGCTCAAGTTTCAGATTTGACATCTTGAACCTGGTAAGATCTAAAATCTCTTGTATTTCCATTTGAGGTTCTTATTTAAAAATGTCTCATCATACCAAGCTTGATGAAAAGCTTGAGGGGGCTGATAACTTCCGAGCTTGGAAGTATAGAATCTCCCTGGTCCTGGAAGAGAATGAATTAGACTCCTATATCCATGAGGAGATTCCAGCTCCAGAGGGAGATGAGGAAAAGGCTCTCCATAAGAAGAAGATGGTTATGGCAAAGAGGATCATTGCTGATTCTATCAAGGATCATCTTATCCCTCAGGTATCCTCTCTCAAGACACCTAAAGCTATGTTTGATGCCCTAACCAAACTGTTTGAAGGAAAGAACATCAATCGGAAGATGACCCTGAGAAACCAGCTGAAGAATGTGAAGATTCAGAATGCAGAAACTATCCAGTCATACTTCACAAGAGTTTCTCAAATCAAAGAACAATTAGAAGCTGTTGATGAAGAAGTGGAAAATGCAGAGATTGTCATGACTACATTGAATGGCCTCCCTAGGTCATGGGATGCTTTCATTCAAGGTATCTGTGCAAGAAAGAAGCTAGTCAAATTCAGCAGACTATGGGAAGAATGTTCTCAAGAAGAAGCACGGATAGCAGCTTGTGAAGAGAAGATGGGAAGTGAAGACCAAGCTCTTACAGTTCGCTCCAAGGCTCACTTCAAGAAAAGCAAAAGAAGACCTCATTTCTCCAAAGGTGAGGATTCTCATCCTAGAAGAGATCTTTCAAAATTAAGATGTTATACATGTGATGAGTTAGGGCACTTTGCAAAAGACTGTCCTAAGAACAAGGGCCACTCTCATAAGAAGAAGGGGAACAAAAGAAAACATCATGCTCATGCTGCAGAGGATGATGAACCATCCAAGAAGAGATCCAGATATGAAAGTGAAGATTCTTCAAGCGAGGATGAATATGTCTTGATATCAGCTCTCATAGGTAACATTACTCATGGAAGTGATGATTGGTTGATAGACAGTGGTGCTTCCAAACACATGACGGGATTCAAGGAATCTTTTGTGATATTGTCAGAACATGAATCACCTCACAAGGTGAAACTAGGAGATGACTACCAATATCCAATAAAAGGTAGTGGGGAATCATCATACAAGCTAGAATCTGGTAAGTCTCTAACAATGAAATA
>LPNX010496139.1:482957-499571 GCA_001517045.1 Pseudotsuga menziesii | reverse complement strand
AGGAAGAGTACTTCGGGATGTTGCTTCAGTCTGGGATCAGGTGTGATCTCTTGGTTTAGCAGGAAGCAATCCTGTGTGGCACTGAGTACAGCTGAAGCAGAGTATGTTGCAGCTTATTCAGCTAGTTTTGAAGCAGTATGGCTGCGGAAGCTACTATCAGATATATTTGATCTCCAGTTAGATGCTACCTGTATACATTGTGACAACCAGAGTTGCGTGAAGTTGTCAGAGAATCCAGTGTTCCATGACAGGTCGAAGCATATCGAGATCAAATATCACTATATCAGGGATATGGTGCAGAGAGGAGCAGTGAAGCTCCTGTATGTTGCGACGGAGGAACAGATAGCTGATGTATTGACGAAGCCATTGGCTAGGCTGAAGTTCAAGTACTTCAGAGAGAGAATTGGTGTTCTACAGATCGAGGCTTCCTCCCAGAGACAGTGATAAGATCCAGAGCCATTCTGACATGGTGAGAGGATTGGTTCCTTCCATGGTCAGATGTAAGGGCTGAGACATTCCGTCATGGTGAGAGGATTGGTTCCTTCTATGACTGATATGAGTACTGAGATCCATAGCCATTCTGACGAGCAGGCCAGATGTAAGGGCTGAGCCATTCTGTCATGGTGAGAGGGTTGCTCCCTTGCATGTCAGATATAAGTGCTGGCCATTCTGTCGAGTAGGACAGATGTAAGGGAAATTGCCATTCTAGGAATGGAGGCACCTGGTCAGTTACCAGGAAGACTCAGTGTAAAAGCTGAGTAGCCATTCTGATATGACAGAGGGATGTGTTCCCACTTGATCAGATGTAAGGGCTGAACCATTCTGTTCATGGCTAAAGGATTAAGTTCCTTCCATGTCAGATGTGAGTGTTGGCCATTCCGACGAGCAGGTCGGATGTAAGGGCAACTGCCATTCTCGAGGAGAATGGAGGCGCCTGGTCAGTTACCAGGTGGCTCAGTCGAGGAGGACTGGGGGCCATTCTGATGTGATTGTAGTTTACTACAAGATCAGATGTGAGTGCATGCCTTTCCATCACTGTGATAGGATGTGTTCTTGTCTGGATGGATGTAAGTGCCGAGCCAGTCTTTGCATCATGTGTTGATCAGACGTAAGTGCTGTGCCAGTCTTCGCATCATGTGTTGATCAGACGTAAGTGCAGTATCTATCTTCGCATCATGTGTTGATCATATAGAGTTGATTGAGCCAGTCTTCGCATCATGTGTTGATCAGACGTAAGTGCAGTGCCATTCTTCGCATCATGTGTTGATCAGATGTAAGTGCAGTATCTATCTTCGCATCATGTGTTGATCATATAGAGTTGATTGAGCCAGTCTTCGCATCATGTGTTGATCAGACGTAAGTGCAGTGCCATTCTTCGCATCATGTGTTGATCAGATGTAAGTGCAGTATCTATCTTCGCATCATGTGTTGATCAGATAGAGTTGATTGATCCAGTCTTCGCATCATGTGTTGATCAGACGTAAGTGTTGTGCCAGTCTTCGCATCATGTGTTGATCAGACGTAAGTGCAGTGCCATTCTTTGCATCATGTGTTGATCAGATGTAAGTGCAGTATCTATCTTGGCATCATGTGTTGATCAGATAGAGATGATTGAGCCAGTCTTCGTATCATGTGTTGATCAGACGTAAGTGCTGGGCCTTTCTAACGAGTAGGTCAGATGTGAGTGCTGGGCGTGCCTTTCTGATGAGTAGGTCAGATGTAAGTGCTGGGCGAAGACCTACATGAGGAGTAGGCCTACATCCAGCATGAAAAAGGGCTGGCTCTGTAGAACTTCCTATGACGAGATAGTATACCCATGATGATGACCAGTGGAGATCCAGATCGAGCTATGATCCAGATCCAGTTATGATGACTCCAAGAGATCCAGATCGAGTGATGATCCAGATCCAGTTATGATGACTCCAAGAGATCCAGATCGAGTGATGATCCAGATCCAGTTATGATGACTCCAAGAGATCCAGATCGAGTGATGATCCAGATCCAGTTCAGAGATGATGATCCAGATCGAGTGATGATCCAGATCCAGCAGTGATGATGATCTAGATCGAGTGATGATCTAGATCCTGTGATGACGTTCTATGATGATCTAGATCTAGAGATGATCCAGATCCAGATGACTTGAAGATGAAGATGACTTGAAGATGAAGATGACTTGAAGACAAAGATGAATTGAAGATGAAGATGACTTGAAGATGAAGATGATCCAGTTGATGCAGAGAAGAAGACCAGTGCTGAAAAATTGTGTCGAAAGAATACCTTCCTAGTTAAGAGGGAGTGTTGATGTATATGTAACTTCGGAATGTATTCTTCTATGTATCTTCTATGTATTGTAACCCGATGTTTATTCCGGGATGTTTCTATTATGTATTTGAGTCATGTGGTCATACCCCGATGTTCCGATCGGGAGGATAAATAATGTAATCAAGTCATGTCAAGTCATTAGGTAAGTCCCCACAGTTTCGGGGCACTCGGGTTATTATACACTAATTAAGGTGTAGGCTCGAGTAATAATTATTAGGTCGAGCCTACACGTGAAATGGAAAATTAAGTGAACGGACTAATATAAATAGAGAGTGTGTGTCTCTCTATTTATCACTTGTGACATACATCACTTGCTCTCTCAAGTGTGGCGCACTTTTGGAGAAGGAAATTATTTGGCTTGACAGAATACAGAAGGCTGCTATTGTGTTGGGAGGTCATCTTACTGTTTTGGGATCACATCTTGTGGTGATACTATCTTAGAGGAAGTTGAGGGGTTTTCTCCATTTATGGTTTCCCCTCCTAAAATCTTTGTGTCTCTTGTCTCTTGTGATGTGCTTATGTGATTGTTGTGCTTGTTATTCTCTCAGTGAAAATATCTTATCATAATGCTAGCTTAAATGTTGAAAAACTAACATTTTAAACGTCTTTAAATCCCCCTCAATTTCTTAGAGGGAAACAGAGCTGGTGAAGGCAGAAGAGTCATCCCCAGAGACATAGGAAGGAAAGAGACGAATAACTTTCAGCTGTGCAGAGAGATTGGTCAACCCATCATCAGCAAATATATCTTTGAAAGGGTATACACCGAGGGCCTTTATGCCACTATCATCCGATATCCATTCACCATTAATGTCCTGAATACTCCAAATAGCATTCTGATTTTTTCGGGCAGAAGCCACAGCATGGAAATATTTGGTATTGGCATCCCCGGACTGTGCCCAAGTGACTCTGCTTTGAAGTCTGGCCGAGTTCACTTCATGTTCAAGAAGTTTTTGATAATCTACCTTGAATTTATTCAACCTGTCCTGTAAATCCTGGGTCAAGATCGCAGAATGTGATAGATGAAGAAGGGAATTTATCTCTTCTTCCAGTTGCAAAGAGATGTCCTTTAATCTTAGATGCTCCTCCTTTGTCCAACCCCTCACCTTCTCTTTCAAATGGCGAAGCTGTGAAGAGAAAGCAAGCATATAATCCAAAGAATTATCCAGCAGGAGGGCAGACCAAGTATGACGAATCAGATTATCAAAAACCTCATTACCAAGCCAAGTATGGTTAAATTTAAAGGGGTAAAGACAAGGACTCTGAGGCTCACCCCATTCAAGCAAAACAGGAAAATGATCAGAAATCCCACATCTATGAGCCCACACATGGTGTCTAGGCAAACAACTTATGAGCTGTTCAGAAAGAAAAAATCGGTCCAGTCTTTTAGATATGCCCTCTATTCCCACCCTTCCGTTACGCTAGGTTGGGCTGGAAAATGAAGGAGCAATATCCACAAGATGATGAGCACAGAATAAAGAGGATAGGTAAGGGCCCAGGGGGTCAAGAAGTGCTTTTGTACCCCAAATCTCAGAGGCACTCAGAGTAAAGTTCAGGTCCCCAGCAAGGATAAGGGTCGGTAAAGAAAGGATACCTCCCGCAGCAACCACATTCCAGAAAGTATCCCTATGCGAGTAAGGGCCATAAAAATTCAGAATGGAGAAAGGCAAAGAACACCCCCTCATCGATACTTTCAGTAAAATGCCCGCCAGCGTATGATAGGCTTTACATCTAAGCACTCTAGGGTTCCATCCTGAGAGGATGCCACCCGAGAGACCCAAAGAATCAAGTGCACAAAATTCCCACCCAGGACACAGCTTTGAAAAAGCAAAAAGAGCCGGGTAGGTGCTGGTCATAGTTTCCTGTAAGAGCACCACATCCAGGGAGAGTGTCGAGAGTAAGTGATGGAGGCTTTTCTGTTTGGCTGAGCCTCCCAACCCTCGAACATTCAGGGACATGATACGCATTATGTATCCGAATGTGGAGGGGTCATAGCTCTAAGGACCCTTTGGTTTGAGGATGCAGTCATACGCGCCGCGTTCTTCAGCCGGGTGGAGATAGGAGTATGTGGAGCAGGTGCAAGAGACTCAGGTACGACCGACTTAGGAATTTTTTTTCTCCTCCTCCTGATGGTGACATTTTCGAACCGAATGGAGTCTAGGGGGAGAACCGAAGGCGTCAGGGGAGTCTTATCCGAGAAGATGTTAAGAGTTTTGTGGATAGATGGATCAGAAAATGAGGGAGATTCAATAGGGCTCTGGGGTGAAGTGGCTGAAAGAGGATCAGAGGGGATAAGGGGAGGGAATTCAGATAGTGAGAAAAGAGGACGACCCTCATCCGACCCCAAAAACTGTGAAGGAGAAGCAGTAGAGGGGGATGATACACAGTCCAGAACCAAAAGGCGAGCATCAGAAGCCTCGATATCGGGGGCATGGAGCTGTACAGAATCTGTAACACCATTTACCAGTGATGGTGAAGGATACAAACCCATCCCATCCCCCCGAGGAGAACAAACATCCATATCGGTCTGTAGAACAGGAGCACAAGAGGAAGACACGCGACTGTCCAAGGTATGTAAGTGGGAATGTGAGGGGGAACCCAAAGGCCACGCAAAGGGATCAAAGCGTGACAGAGGGTTAGATAGGCCGTTGAAAGAGGGTGCAATATGTGACATGTCCGACCCCACAGACCCGTCGAAATCCTGGTGTGCAACTAGTGATGAGTCAACACCAACAACCCCGTTATAAAGAACCTTAGAAATAGGAACAACATGTGCCCTATCAAGTCCATCGGCCCCGTCACAAAGTACCTTTGAGGTAGGCACAACATGTTCCATATCAGATCCGTTAACCCCGACGCACAGTACCTTCGGTGATGGTTCAATATGATCCAAATCAGATCCATCAACCCCAACACACAGAACCTTCGGAGATGGTACAACATGTGCCATATCAGAACCATCAACCCCAGCGTCAACAACCTCCACAGGTGGGATAGATGGGCAAATTAAGGGACAACCCGATACCGGCGAAAATGAAGTGTCGGCTTTTGGAGCAAAGGAATCCAGATAGGCTATCTAGCAAGGTAATAGTTATCCAACAGTGTTTCACTAGGTTCTCTTTAGGTCTCTGCCCTAAGGCCTACCATTTTGTATGTGAAAGCGTGAGGAGAGGAGCAATGTAAATCAATAAGAATTTCATGATATAGACTAGCTAGGCTACATATATCTACTGACTATTTTATGTAATAAAGGCTTGGTTTTCCAACGTTCATTGGTTATCGAACCGATCCTTCCGAAGCCTTTTCCTACCAAGCAAGCTAGAGTTTAGGCAAACTGAAACTGTTACCGATCAATAGAAAAGGAAAAGAGATCTTTCCGTTAATAAAATAAAACATGAAAGGCCTGTAAATTATCTTTCAGTAAATAAAATAACAAAAAGACTAAAAATGATCTAAATCCATCTAAATAAAACTAACTTTCCATAGAATTCTGGACGGCTAACCTCCTCTTCGTAAATACAATTTTAAACACTAAGGTGCAAACTAATTTTGAACACTGAGATGCAAACTACAAAATGAATGAAAAATACCCCTTTACCTAGTTAATAAAAATAAAAAGTGAAGTTTCTCTTCACGAGCTAAATCTGTCTCCCAGACAACATTCTAATTATGATTTCCTTGTTTTATAGACAATTATGATTTCCCCATTTTATAGACAACATATCCAGTGTATAGCATCAATTGTTTGTCCTTTAGTTGTTTGTGATAGTGCAGAAATGGGGTTCATAGAGGGATTGAACCTAGCTACTTGAATTCGCTTGAGAGATTTGAAGTCTCGACAACCAATTGTGCTAAAAATATTCATATGAAATTTCAACAATCCACTTAAACTTTTTTTTACACTCTTGAAACAAAATAACACAGTAATAAAAACTAGTTACCCCAGTTCATAAAAGAGTTCAAGTGTCCACCATTAAACAAAACAAAACAAAATGGGAACACATTTTGGAAAAATTATAAATGTATCTGTTCAAAACAAAACAGACATGCTAAGAAAACTAGTTCAATCCAATAGTATCTAACCTAGGCTTTTCTTCTCAATGTCAGAGAGGTCCCTTCACTGTTGTTGTTGCGAGTACAGGAACTATTCACAGAGCCTTGACTTTTCTTCTCAATGTCAAAGAACAAACCAGGTCCCTTCACCGTTGTTGTTGCAAGTACAGAAACTGCTCACAGAGCCTGCATTGATATGTTTTACAAAGCAGAAACCCATGAAAAATATTTCAGTAATGACATCATAACAGAACTAAATAAGAATGCATATAGTTATCAAACAAAATTTCCATTAACTCTTGAGATACATTAAAGACTCATAGCATTAAATCTTGAAATACATTAAAGACTCATAATACATTAAAGACTCATAGCAGAAGCAATTTCATTGACCCTAAAATATTCATGAAATTGAACCAGCAAAAGCTCTACACCCTAAAATATTCATGAAATTGAACTAGCAAAATCTCTGCAACCTTAGCGACTGACAAATCTACATGACATCAAGACAGGAGAAAAAATGAATTGTTACCTAACCCCAGAATGTTGTGGTCGAGATGAGACACTGAGAATTGCAGATAAAGAATGAGGATCTTAAACCCCAAATACATTAAAATATATATTAAACTAATGCATTCACTCAATACATTAAATAATCAATTTAGCATACATTAAATAATTATAATTTAAGCATCATACATTGGAATATTGCACCATACTACATTTATCAATATAAGGGCATTGATACACTTGTAGCTTAGTCCATTGGCAGCATAATTCTTGCACCATGCTCAATCCATTGGAAACATAATTGAGCTAAGGACAATAGTGATTTAATATATGTACCTTAAAAGAGTTACATCATATCTCGACTCATCATATATCAATCCTGAGCTCCCCTCTAGGTATTTTTTAATTACCATGCAATCTACTAAGTAGATGGCCTGTTAGTTCATTGAATCCATAGTTAATATATGGCCTGTCTGTTAGTCCATTGAAATCCATAGTTATATGTTAAATGCTGTCGTTAAACATGTTAATTTTCATGATGCGCCGTTGTTTATTCTAGGAAAAATAAAAAATAAAAATTTAATTAATTCTGAAAACGACAACGGCGACGACATTGCATTGCCTCCCACTGGGGCACTAAGTTCAAAATCGACATCATTCTCTCATAACCAATCAGATTTCAAATAAATAGATTTTCATAAAAATTAATTTAATAAATAAAAATTCAACTATATAAAACTTTACAGTGAAAAAAAATTAAAATGTACGGACATATTAATATGTTTAAATGCTTCATATATACCTTGCTACGGCATGACATAAAAAATAATTAAAAAAAAGTCAAACATGTTTTTATTTAGCTTTTATAAATCGATTTGTTCTATTCATCTATTAATTTATTAAAATTTAAAATAAAAGTTAAATTTCTTTTAGTATTTTTCTATTATAGATCTTATTCGACATTAAAAATGCCTCTATTGATTAAAAACGAACGATAAAAAATCATTACAATGGGAAACTTGACAAGTTTCTAAGAAAAGGTTGTGTCCATATATGTTTAGTTGGCTTTTAAGTAGGATGAAATGTGTTTTTTTTTCGCATTCTTGCGATTTTTATTTTTATTCTTAAATCTTATAGAAAGTTGGATAAGTTTTTGTTGAGTATTATTTTATTATACTTTCCTCACCAGGTATATTGTAATCCATTGCAAGTCAAACTCTTTTGACTTTGGTATTAGTTGCTCTCTTTTGATGCAGGTATAAAAAATTAAAATTCTGTAAAGTATAACTTAGGGATTTGTAAAATAATTTTTTTAATTTTGTTAAAAAAACTATTTTGTAAACAGCTGATTGGTGGATAGATGATCATGTAAACTTTGGAATTTGGTATCTGGATTTGAGTTGACATGTGGCAACATGAAGTCATAATAATAAAATTAAAAAAATAAAAATTATATCCCATTGCCATCTGTTATAGCAAGTGGTACTATCAATCCTCCTGCTCCCAAATACTTGCATAATCGAGTGTTTGATAAAATCGTGGGTGTCTTTGGTTCTCTCAGTACTCCACTCTTCAAGTCTAACGCCTGGCGACTTGTTGCAGACAACCCAAAGAGACTTATGCATTCTATAAATGTGGGAATTGCACTTGTTCTTGTTTCCCTCTTCTATTTCGTGCAACGATTGTTTGACAGCTCGGGAGGAATGGCTACGTGGGCCATCATGACAGTGGTGGTGATCTTCGAGTTCACTGCAGGTATTCACAAAACCTTCATCCATACAAATACAATCCCATGTATTAATAGCATATAGTGTTCTATCTAAGCGTATAGATATACTGTTTATTTTGTATAAGTTTATCTATTTACACTGTGTATAGATATATTGTTTATTTTGTATAAGTTTGACACTGTATAGAAATTTTAGAAGTCACCAATCGTTTTTGGATGGATACCAAATTTAGAAGTCACCAATTTCTTTTGGTTGGACCTTGTATACATCATTAGGATTATTAATTAAGATTATTAAAAACTATAACACAATATAAAAGAAGCCGCCAACTTAGTATATTTGAAGTGACACAGAAGAGAAGATAATGATTTGAAGGCATGGTGTGTATTTGAAGTAGATACAGAAAAGAAGTTAATGATTTGAAGGCATGGTGTGTATTGTGGCAGGAGCAACATTGAGCAAGGGATTAAACAGAATGTTCGCGACGTTCTTGGGAGGACTGTTTGCTGTTGGGGTAATCTACGTTTCACATCTAGCTCCACACAAAGCCCAGCCATTTATAATTGGTGTCGCTGTGTTTCCAATAAGTGAGTGCACTGTATTTTTTATGTACAAAAAAGATATATTGAATTGATTCAATTTAGTCTCTAGATTTGAGTAGCTTGTTAAATTTAACAAAAACTTTATTAAAAAATATATTACAGATTGAAATATCCTACATTGTATTATATGCTAACAGAGCCACAAAGTTAGGGGAAAGAGGCCCTGGGTGAAAGGCTTCTTTCTGGCAAAGGTTTAAAGTCAAAAGTCTTCTGGTGAGAGGCTTCTGTCAATGACTCTCCTCATGCCAATGAGACTGACAAGGATCGGCTATAGGAAATCTTATCGTGCCTCACTAAATTAAAGTTATAAACTGAAGTTACAGCTACTATATTTATAGATATTTTTTCTAAATTGTTTATTGTAAATTTCGAAAGTTAACTAAACTCATCTCATCTTCTTGCTATTAAAAAAAAATCATGTCAAGTTATAACAATATAAACACCTACCCATATAATTTGCCAATTGTCCATGTTTACAGGTACCTGTGCTACCTTTACACGTCTTTCCCCCAAAATCAAAGTCAGATATGATTATGGATTTATGATCTTTATTCTCACCTTCAGTTTCATTTCCATATCCGACTATCGGGATAATACCTCCCAATATCAAGATGCTTATCGACGGCTGGAGACAATATTCATAGGATGCGCCTTATGTATTATGATTAGTTTACTTATCTGTCCAATCTGGGCTGGAGAAGAACTTCACAAATTGATCATATGCAACCTGGAAGGGCTCGCCGGCTCTATTGAAGGTAAAGCAAATATCCTAGTCTAAAGTCAAGTTTCATTTGTTTTTGAATTTTGCACGAGAATTAGATTTTCACAATAATGGCTAGCATATTCAATCCCCCGATCTTGCAGCAGACTTGAAGTCTTTTGGATCTCAAGTAGCTCTAGATTCAATCAGAATCAAGCCTGCTACCACAGCATTAAGCTAACTTGCTAACATTTATAGTGCCTCCCTTATCTCCATCTTATCTCCATTGCTGATTTCTTCCAAAAGACTAAACTGTTGACTCTGCTCCTTGAAGTTGGATAATAAAAAAATAAGCAATAGAGAGCTTTATGATTGTTATGCTGCTTTCATTACTGTAGAATTTTGTTATGCTGCTTTCATTACTGTAGAATTTAGAATCCATTTTACATTAACGGTCGTTCTCTTGTTATTTTGCTTCCGCTAAGATTTTTTCGTTTTTGTTATATTTCAGGGTGTGTCACAGAATATTTCAAGGAATCCTCACATGAGAACAGTGACGAAGATGATGTCTCCACAGGTGACAACGATAATGTCACCAAAGGTTACAAATGTGTGTTAAATTCAAAAGCTAGGGAAGAAGCTTTGGTAGGTATCAAACACAGTAAACTATTATTTGGCTTATTTTAGCTGATTTGTTTGTGTTTTGACAGTCCGTTAATGTGATCAACGCAGAAAATTAATTGATAAACAATGTTAGCATATTCAATCTGAATTGTAGAAACAATGATTGCCCCTAATTTATTGGAAAAATAATCCCTATATCAAGCTATTGGGTCTTTGTATAGACTGCTTTAATTGTTTTGTACTGTTTTTGTGTATCTTTGGCAGGCGAACTTTGCTAGATGGGAGTTCCCAGTACACGGTCAATTTCGATTTGGCCACCCTTGGATGGAATACGTCAAAGTTGGAGCAAGGATGCGTTATTGTGCATACAGTGTAGAAGCTCTGAATGGGTGCCTGAAATCTGAGACTCAGGTATGCTGGATTAGAATTTAGGTCAAGAACCCGAAGCCAAATTGGTGTTAATTTTTTCACACACTACTCAACTAGTGCTGATAAATATCACTTGATTCCAGGCACCCTATTTCTTGCGAGAGCACCTGAAAACACCATGCATTAACATCGTAGCAGAATCATGCAAGGTTATACTAGCATTAGAGGACAGCATCAAAACCATGACCCGATTCGCCAGAACCGATCTCATGACTGATGGCTTGAACAGAGCTATAGAGGAATTACATAATTGTTTGACTTCCCAACCAGAGCTGTTTATAGACAGTAAAAAGTGAGAGGTCGTGGAGGAAAACCCAGAACACAAAATTATCAACTTGAAAGCAACCCCTCCTTCTGACTCTAAAAACCCACAAGTTTTGAATGTCAAAGATGCTAATGGTCAGACAGGTGAAGCAAACAAAAAGCCTATTATATCGAGCAAAAGCAAAATCTGGCCATATGCAGAAATTCCTGTAACAACTGTCGAATATGCTGTAACCAGAATAAACACAGTAAAACAGTACGAAACAGTTCAGGGTGTGGCCTTCATGGACATCCTTCCTCTTGCAACTGTTGCATGTCTTCTCACAGAGATTGCAGCGAGGCTTGAGACTTTGATTATGGCCGTGGACGACCTGGGAGAGCGTGCAAAATTCACAACTAGTCTAGACGATGACGATGAACCAATCGTTAATTAACAAACACAATCAATTGAATTAATGAAAAATGAATACATGATTACAATACATGTGTGGCTCATTATATAGAGCTCACTGGTTGTTATAAGATCTAACTTATTCCAATGATAGGAAAGTAGGTTGAGCAAATGTCTCAACTACACACAACAATCTAGGATCACACAACTGACGTAGATTGATTCTAGATAAGTAGGAATTATCTATTCCAACACTCTCCCTTCAGCTACATGATTCATCAATGTTAGGAAAGTAAGTTGAGCAAATGTCTCAACCACACACACCAATCTAGGATCACACAACTCACGTGGATTGATTCTACTTCATAATAGATAAGTAGGAATTATCTATTCCAACACTCTCCCTTAATGACTACTTATCTAAATATCTATATGGTCATTTCTTCATCTCTGTCATGGCTTCAATCCTTCTTGAGCTTGCTTTAGTACGGGCTTCATTTTGCACCTTGTACCTGCATATGATTATTGATGTCCATATGAAACACAATCCATCTACCGGAATACATGGGTCACCAGCCTCTGTAACCGCCAGTTCTCTAGGAATTGTTTTCAGCTACATGATTCATCAATGTTACTCTCCCTTAAATGTAACTTGGTCCTTTATACTCTGGGACTCACAGCTTGGTCTCGCACTTTTGAGATTTTCCATTTCACATCCCCACCTTGAATCGAAGTCTCTCGCCTCTTCGATTCATTATCAAGTTTAGGTTACTGGTTCACCTGTCACCCCAGTACCTCTCACAGTGGTTAACTCCACAACCTGGTTCAATATCCTCTCTTCTGTGCCTGTTTATGCCTTGCTAACAGGTCTTACTATAACCTGGGGAAATAGCTTGCCCATGGCTAAGCTTTACAACTTGGACCATAACCTGGGGTGTCGGGTACAACCGATCATGCACCCCCTACAACATTTCAATCAGGTACATAAAACACCTCACACCAATTATCATAACTTCAAAGCCCTTTTACATCATTTCATTAATGACCAAGAGACACAAAACCATTTCACACAAAAATAACTATCATCACACTTTCAAACAAGAAATATCAATAACAACTCAATCACACTATCTTACTCGAGTTGAAGGTTGTGTGAGTCCGACGGAATGGGCACGTACACCTCACTCCATTTAGCTATAACACCTCCAAGCAATGACTCCAAGAACAATGAACTCCAACTTGGCATCAACAACATGACTGCAGGCAATAATCCGATTTACCATTGGCAGTGATATCTCCTCTTTATACACCAACGCAATCTGCAACACAAATTGTTCCTCAATGGATCTTCAAATTCCTGCGGAAACTCAACGATTTCAGGTGGCTTTCCTTTACGCCAGCAATAATAAATAATTTCAAATGGTTTTCTTCCACGCCAGCGATCCAATGATCCAATAATCAGGCAGCAGTTTCTCCTCAGCAGCCGCCTATCCAACGTCAATTTTCTCCTCTTCTGACAGCGTTCTCCTTTCACAGCGATCAATGCAGACTGTGATTTCTCCTTCAGCAAGCTCCGATGCAACAGCTCGTCCTCCTCTTAGCGGCTTTGTGGATCACACCATGTATTCTTACAGTCGCTCCACTTCTGGCAACACACAGCAGCAGGCCACAACGGGCACTTCCCACAATTCCAGGCAGGCCACCAAGCTCTCACAACAGGCCAATCACGCTCTTACTCGAGCCTCAATGGGCTTTCACTCTGCAGCAGGCCACTATGCGCTCCTCACAACAGGCCACGATGGGCTCTGATCTGTACGCACAAGCAGCGATCCAGCGATCCAATGAATCTTCAGGTGGACAGAGTCAAGACAGCTATCTCCTTTCAGCCATTTTCCTTCAGCTATCTTCCCCACGCTGATGCTTACTGGCGGAGTTTATCAGCCTTCTCCACGCGATCTCCACGCTTCAAACCTTCACGTAACGATGTTCACGCTGATCTGCACGGTTCTCCTTCAATATTCCGCCTCCTTCAACGCTTGATCTCCACGGCTAATTAGAAAATGCAGGTCTTCACGGGCAGAGATTGCTGATTTCGTCTCATCTCCACGGTGATCAGCTGTGTTCTTCACGCTACAGTCAAGGAGGAGCAAATCGCTCCACGCAGATCCTGGGATGAATGAAATAAATCGCTTCACAGCTCCTGGATTGAATGAAATAAATCGCTTCGTAGCTCTCAATGGTGGAGGAAACGCCCAACACTCAACATGGCGTGCAGAAAAAAAAGATACGCAGCAATCGCTGCTTCATGCAGCAACGGGATGAAAATTTCGGGTCTCCAAATCTCCACGTCGAAAGAAAATAAAATCGCATATCTCCACGCTGATAAGCTGAGGGATCTCTCCTCTTCAAGCTGGGCTGCGATCTCACCCCAACGCAGTTGATTTGCTGCCTCTCTATGTGGGATCCGTCTTGTAAGAGGAAAGCGGATTCAACCTCACGCTCAGCACACAGGAATAAAACACATCGATCCCAGCTCATCACGCACAGGCACATCCCTCAAACATCGTTGATAAAAATGATGTTCCAGCGAAAATTCCAGACCCGTCTCCAGCTCCCCCATGGCCCCTACACAATCTGCCAGTTGTGATACCAGCAGATGCAGAAGAACCATCTGAACGGCTGAATAAATCAGTTCGATTTGATGTTTGAGCTTCTAATGGCGATGGGGTATTTCAATATAGCTGCGACCGAGACAATGAAGAATTCCTAACGTTTCTATCTCTCTTTATATATACTATTGTTACTATATTATGCTTATTTAGTGATGTAGAGGTATATATACATTTTGCATATGAGTGGAGCATCATCTCAGGCAAAACCCAGTCATGAGAGTTTTTATGTAAAACTCAATCGTGTCAATTTGCGGGGTACACTCGGGATTCCAATGAATGGCTTCCAATAAATCTCATAAATCTGGGTATAAAAACGGAGACTCACCGAACCTTCTTCTCTGTATAAACATAGATAATATTTTAGGACAGTTATTTTATATATATGCTTAATGAGTAATATTCTTTCTCATATGGCTATATGACACTCAATCGGGGCATATAGATGATATTTTATGGCAGCTATTATTTTATATATATTCTTTATGGGTATATGCTTTCTCATATGGGTATATGAGATTTTATGTGAAACTCAATCGGGGTATATATCGGGTACATCCTCTATATCCCACCTAAGAATATATAAATTTGTCTTTAATTTGAGATTGAAATAGTATAATAATAAACTAATTTTAATATATAAATTTGTTTTTGATTTGTGATGGAAATAGTATCAGTTTTAATATATATAATATAAGAAGATGAAAGAAAATGATTAGAATTAGAATAAGAACTCTAATCACTTAATGCTTAGTCCAATTTCATTTGGCATCTAGGAGTCTAGCTAATGTGCACTCATGTAAGAGTAGAACTCCTAATAAACTCTTCCAAACACCTAATAAACTCTAGCATCTAATAGTTGGGCATCTAGCTAATATACAATTCATATTACATGTTTAGGTTTTCACTATAGATATAATTAGGTTTTCCATTCTTTTTAAAGGAGGTTAGTCTAACTCATAATTAACAATTTCAAAAAAATTAAAAATAATTTAGTTAACATCTGATAAGTACAATTCATGATAGTTGGAAAAAACAAAATTCACTTTCAACTATTTGATTATTAGGTACAACTATTCAATTATTAACTTAAATATAAGATGATGCAACTATTAGCTTAACTTACTTTTAATTGAATTGCAATTGCCAATATATTAACTTTTAAATTAACTATTAGATACAACTATTAGCTTCACTCGAATTATTGTACAATTGTTATTTTAGATTAACTCCAATGCTCCTACAACTATTAGCTTAACTTTAACTCTAATCCCCATTATATTGGATAACTATTAAATTATTTCAATAGTGATACAAATATCAAATATTAAATTAAAGTTAGACTTTGGACTTCATCTCTTAGCATGAAAAGTTGGCCTTGATTTCAGTGAAACCATGCACCAAGAACAATTACTTCGGTAATGTGCAGCTTATGTGACACTCAAACTCCATTTAGCTATTAGATACAACTTTTTTTTTAACTCCAATGATGATACCACTATGAGCCTAACTTCAATTATGAACTTAGCAACAATAAATTAAGTGGTTATTATATTAGGGTAACTATTAGATACATGTAATTAATAGATTCTTTAGTAAAAAACATTATCAATATGTTAAATATATAACTCTCCCCTTATTTTAAACATATTAATCTTAATAATATGGTTGTTGCTAGTTGATAAAGAAAATCTTTATTCATTCTCATTACTATTGAGTGTTCATCTATAATTATGTATATTTAAATGAAATATTAAGTTTATATTTATAGTAAATATTAAGTTTATGTTTATGTTTATATTATACTTGTTAATAATAATAATATTGGATAAAATAATAATATGAGTATTTATTTGGTGGAATTTTTTTTTATAAAAATTAATAAAATTTTAAATATTTATAAAACATCTATGAAAAAGTAAGAAATGCACTTATATAATTTATGTAATTTTTCATTTTGAAAAAATTATATCAAAATTGAATAGTTAAAAATAAAAAATGACCCAAAAAGACATTATTTATTTTAGAAACAAAAAAATTATTAATATATTTTTATATTTTAGTAATTTGTTTTAATGTAAATTGACAACGTGACCAATATGTATATCCGAAAAATCTTAACAACTACGAATAAAAAATAAAATTAAATGAAAAATGTACACACTTCTATTTTATAAAATCACCATTGGACGGTTTCATATTAGTTAGCCACCATCCTTATGTTTATTACTTTTGCAACTGTGCGTTGTGAATTTAATTAAAAATGTATTCAATGTATTTAAAGGTATGTGCTTTAACTTTTAAAATCTCAAAAAAAATTATG
>LPNX010496139.1:434753-481740 GCA_001517045.1 Pseudotsuga menziesii | reverse complement strand
TGTAATTATATTTGTTTTATCATATATTTTTATAGCAAAATTATCTTATTGCTATATATTTTCAATCTCTTCTTAGGAGGCAGGTACTAAGCAATTTTGTTGCTTATTCCACTTGCTAAAATTAATACTAAAATTTCAATATATATATATATGTATTATTTTATTAGTATATTTGTTTATTTCACTTTAGTTTTATATTAAAAAATAATTCTAATAATATTTTAATTTTTTTTAATAATTTAAGATTTTCAATTACAATTTACAATTTATGATAAAATAAAACTTTAATTCAACAAAGTCTTATTTTATGAAATTTAGCTAAGTTAATTAATTTTAAATTGATTTACTTTAAAAAAATATTATTCATATTGGTTATTTTTTATAACTTTCAAATATTAATTATATTATATATCTTTTTCCTATATTATAAATTTAAGAATAATTTGTATATATATATTAATTCAATAAAATATAAAGTTAATAAAAAATTTAAGAATAATTTGTATATATATATTAATTCAATAAAATATAAAGTTAATAAAAAAATATTTAATATTTATTTTTTATAAAATAAAAATAAAAATACTAAATAACAATTAAATGATGGATCATATTAAATGTAGAGTTTTTATAATTTAATTTGTTATTAATATTTAAAAATATTATTAGTTTTACACAGTTAACAAAAAGTATAAATATTTATAAATATTTTATAAAAAAATATAATAATGTTTATTAAAATTATGTGAATTTATAACTTATAGAATTTAAAAGTATAATTATTCATTTCTTATTAGACTTTTGCAATGATTTACATTTATAAATCATCAAAAGATTTTGTTGTATACATCATCGATTAAAAATATATAAATATGTTATCTATAAAATTAGGAGATATTATTATTCTTATAGAGCATTGTTTTGTGTATTTTTATTTGTAACATGTATATAAATTCATTTATAATATATAAATGTATAAAAGGACCATGGATCAATGAAATTTGCTAAAATTATAACATGATTTTATTGTAGAAATCTCTAAAATATATTTCAATATGGTTTTATTTTGTTATTTATTACATGAAAATTATAAGTTGTAACATCTTATAAACAATTTCTTAGTTTATAAAAATTGTTAATAGTAAATTTGACCTTTATCGATTAGACAAAACATAAATATATTCCTAAGGCATGGACTATCTTCTTTGCAAATATTTCCCTTGTTTTATTATCTATTCAACACATAATAGTTCACTTAATCCACACATTTCCACACATAACACTTCATATATTCCACATATAACAGTTTATATACTCCACACATGGATTAAAAAACTAGAACATAAATAAAAACACATCGAATAAAAAAATTAGAAACCTCAAAATAAAAATTAGCAATACATGGTTTCTAAAATTAAAAACACATGGAAACTAAATAAAACTAAAACATAAAAAATAACACATAGAATAAATTTTTTAGAAACATCAATATAGAAACACACACATTCTAAAATTAGAAACAACAAAATAAAAACTCATCGAATCAAAATAAATGAAACATCAAGATAGCACCTGGATTAATCCATCAATTATATCAATCGTGTGAAGCCTCATCCATTCCACCTCAATCCATGTCACATATTGGAAAGATAAACCATCCCATGTATACCACAACCTAGTTGTCCCATCGACATGATGGATCCCTCATCCCTATCCACTTCTCGCATGTTAAATAGTTTGATTCCCTAAAGCATAATGTCCAACTTGTGTGAGGAACATCATGAATATCCCTATCCCATACCCTGACGTATCATTTCATATATGATCCTTACCATGGGTAAGGCCACCCCATAACAATTTTCTCTCCTATTAAAACGAGACATGCTCTCTTTGCTACCCATAGTTAGTCATTTTTTCCATGCATCGTCTTACTGAAGCCATGTAGATAGCTTCACTCAATCCTGTATGTTTTCCTTTGCTTTTATATGAGATGTTGGCTAATTCTCTACAGAGAACCCAGTCGATCGCTCCCAATCCCTGTTTGTGGTAGTTGAATATTTTCATGCTCCATCCTTGACAAGAATACCAAGACACACGATAGTTGAACATTTTTAGAAATATTGATGTTTTGAGACCATGAATTGCCTTTGGGATTCCTGCCATATCTCACTCTATCAAGCCTCTCTCTTCCACTGCTACATCCTATTGGATATTGACATACTGATGCCCTATAATCCAAGACTAAAGGAACAATACAAGCGCTAACCAAAATGTCCCCAACCTGCCAGAATCCATCACAACAATTTTTGGGTCATTTCCCTCTTTGTGTCTAATGCTCGTGCTTCATCTTCATTTCTTAGGGTCATTAATGATTTACTCACTATCTTTGGTATTTCAATCTCCTGTTGATTATGGATACAATGGTTTCCTAATAGATTGGATTCCCTTGTAATGAAGATTATAAAGATGAAATATCAATTGTCGGACTTGATGGGATGACCTCTTCTTGGCAGGATTATTTTTTTAAAAAACATATAGTGTTTTGTTTCCGAAGGAATTGAAAGAGAAGTTAAATGTTAATGTTTTTTAGTACCAAAATTGTCAATCTGATGTTGTTCAGTACCAGAGTTGTCTCTATGGATTGAAGGACCACCAATTAAAGAAGTCCATAATCACTCTCCAAGAAGGATGTTTTTATTACAAACACACTTTGTAAATTGAAATCTATAATGACATGCAATTCAAAAAGTTGTCCTTCTTGTGATATGTTTTTTTATTTATGTCATTGTTAACTGGCAAGGTAAAAATAGAATTTTAAATTTTTTTACAAGGGAAATTTGAACCTTCCACTTTTGGGAGATGATAGAAATCTATGGAAGGGTTTGGGTAGGTTCAAAATTGTATGTTGCTTGATACACAAAAAGAAGGATTTCATTACTACATGTACACAACCACAGTAGATTCATAAAGGATTTCATCACTACATTTACCATATTTAATCATGACATAAATAATCAATAAAGTTGCACAAATGTATATAAACTACACTTTTTATGCAACTCTACTTCTTATCGAACATGATTGATAATCCATGACATAAATAGATTTGCATAATGTTTTAAAGGCATAAACTGCACGATAACACAATTATAGAGAAGTGTCATCAAACAATATCCATGACATTCTCAATGAGAAAATATTAAAATTTTATTATTGTGTGGCTCAATTTAATATAATCAATTCTAAAAGAAAAGAAGGAACATATGATCCTTTACTTGTTTAAAATGGAAAATATAAATATCATAAAAATGGTTTTGTGTGTACACTATACTAGCATGATACTATAGTAGACAAAAAATATCGGTCACCTCTCAACCGGTCTAATTTTAGCCAACTCCATAATTTCTGGAAACATAAACAAAGAATCCATTGTAAAGTAAAAACATAAATTTCTTGGGCTAGGAACCCATTAAGCTATATTCATATGAATATTGTTATCAGGAATATTGCACGTTTTGCATACAGAAGCTGTTTCTTTGGTCTGAATGGTTCAGATCCAGAACAAATGAGTGAACGACAAAGGATGCAGACCTTCCCTGAATACTATAGACACCTGGAACACTGCTTCGATCATGAACCTGTGTACCTGCAAACATATCAAACATACAAGCACATCAAAGCTACCAGAAAATCATCTACGTATCCATGCTAGTGACTAAGGAATCTAGCAACATGTACATGTGAAATCAAAACAACAGTAATGTGGGATGGAAATAAATTTGCATTAAGAATGTATGGAGAAGCTACAACCATTTTCTTAGTGTTGACAAGCTCCTCCACGAGACAAACACTTCATCCCCATAAGCTCCAACTTTGCTCTCTATGCTCTCCAATGATTTGGACTAGGTAGTCAATCCAACAACATAACAATACCTCTATAGTTCTCCCCCTCAACTATGGATATGAGCTTGTATTCATAAGGCTCAATGGATAGGAATAGTTGAGAGAATTGTGGGTGAGGTGGCTCCAAGATCCTACCATGGTGGATCTCGAGCTCAAACTAACCCATAATGATAGGGATAAGGGAGGACATGAGGCTCAAGTTCTAGAAGCCTCGAGAAATTTAGGCTTTTTCCCATTTTACCCAAGGTACCACTTTTGTTCCCTTATGACAAAGAGGTTTAGATGAGAACTGATTTAAGACCAAAGACCATAGGTGGTGGCACCGCTTCTCTATAACAGGATACAAGCGGTGCTGAGAAAGTTACCACTCATCAGCCACAAGGTAAGCACGGTGGTAGGTTTTTTCAAGTAGAATTGACAAACAGAGCAAGTTTCCACTCCAACTGTTGGGATTAAGGGAAAACATGGGAGTTAAGGGTTTCATCACATGATGGTGATAGGATTTAGGTATAACAGAATGCCCCCCAAAGCATGAGACTTAGAGGGATATGATAAGCGAGAGCTTTGAGAGAACAAGTTGTCACTTCGAGGTGAAAATGTCAGCTCGGTCGGAGAATGTCATCCAGTACGCATCTGTAGTACATCAATACTTTTGACTCATAGACAAATGTAACGAGCTCATGGTTGCAGACCAATATAAGGTAGATCCATGAGAGGAATAAACAAGCATGGCTATTAGAATACAGTGTAGATCCATGTGATAGAGGAATCAATCTTGGACATAGCTACCGGAAATACAACGTAGATCTATGTCATACAGACGCAAATTTGAGCATAGCCACGAGCATAGAAATGTGGATCCATGCTAGATATACAAAACTCCATTGCAACCTGGGGAAAGCAATGAGTGCCAAGCAAATACCCAGGGTCTTCTTCTCGTCTTCCACAAAGTACAATTATATCCATGTGATTACAATGTTTTGAAGTCGAACATGGTAGAAACCACTTGATTATCGGCCAATGATGTGAACCATTAACAAGTGCGAGGGAGATCACCGTTGATGTCTATGATTCCCAAGGTACCCTAGTACAATCTACTGAGTGTGAATAGATGTCTTTATGTCGAACACTTAGTCGATTCTATTGATCAAAGGTCAATGATGTGAACCTATGCCGAGAGCGAGAGAATATGTCATTGAGGGATACCGATCTCAAGGTACTAAATTTTGTTTCTAAGACTATTTCCCAGATGATGAGATGATGTTGAAGGAGGGCCATGATGAGTCCCACATCAACGACACGAAACTCGGAACACAGTTCTGGAATGATGTGAATAAGGTAACCATAAGAATGACTCAAAAGTACTGACCCAGAGACTGTTTTGATTGCAAAGGTAAACTTCTTAAACTTCCCTTTGAACATCGGGCGACATGACAAAAGACTTGGCAGCATGACTAGACGAGACAAACACACAGTGCGATGGTGGACAATGCATTCTTTTGAAAGACTCAAAGGAGTGACATGACTCATGAAAGTGGATTGTCATGGAGATCAGCTGAATACCCAATTGACTGAAATGATATGCAGACAAGTGCCATGTTCAAAGGTAATGACAAACTTCCAATTATTTGCAAAATGATTCCCTTCCCTTAGTTTCCCCATCATGGTTGATGAGTTCCTCTTTTCGTTTTTATGAGTTCAAAGAGGGTAAAAAACACTCGTTGTATCTCGTTCGAAGACAAGTCCAAACTCATATGTTTTACAAACCTGAGAGAGGAGGGGTTTGTTCCCAAAAGAGGGTATTTCAATGATTAGTTTAACAAGTCCAATGAAAGAAAACTCGGTGTAGTTCATGTTTAGAGAGTCTGAACAAACTAAAGAAAACTCCAAAGGGGTCCTTTTTCATATGATTTAGTCCCTAAGGCCCGAAATAGTATAAAATAATACCTTAGAGAACTCTTCCAGTCATGATTGGTTGGAGTGTTCCTTTTTCGTAAATAGTCTATCCGAACCGAAAAAGAGATAACCTACCGTCAGAGAGATGACTCTTCAAATAATTTTACGAGTATGAAGAAGACAAGTACTCGACTATCTTTTCACATTTTAAGAGTCCGAAAAGAGCTTAAAGAAGACTCTATTAGACTTTTTCATGTTTGAATCTAGATCACGAAAAAGTAATAAACTAAGCTCAAACCAAATTTCATGTTTTAACCAGAGCACAAAAAATGAAAAGTAATCTCAACACCATCTTATTGTTTTTAACGAGCTCGAAGATCAGTTGAAAGAATGCTTGAAGATTGGTTTCATTTTTATGTAAGCTCGAAACCAATGGGTAAACTATGCTTGAAAAATACCATTAACATGATATACAGAGGTTGGAAGCTTGCCCCCAGCATGATTTCTAGCGAAGCTTACCCCTAGCATGGTTTCTAGCGGCTCGACATGCCCCTAAGATTCATTTCATTTGATGATTCTTCTTCCATATCCAACCTAAAAACCTGGTTACTAATGTGAAAATGTTCACCAGGGGGGTAGGAAGAACGAGAATTTGGGCAAATGAAAAGAAGGTTCAAGTTCTAACACTAAAGTGAAGACTCGACTCAAGGGAATGGGATCTGTTTCATTTTTACACAAGCTTGAAATGGAAGGTAACTATGCTTGGAACATGGTTTCATTTTTATGCAAGCTTGAAACCAAAAGGTAAACTATGCTCAAGGAAAACTACTTCATTTTTTAATGAGCTTGAAATAGAAAATGAACTATGCTCAAGAATGGTTTCATTTTTATCCAAGCTTGAAACCAAAAGGTAAAATATGCTTGAGGAGATCTATTTCATTTTTTAATGAGCTTGACATAGAAAATGAACTATGCTTAGGAATGATTTCATTTTTATGCAAGCTTGAAACCAAAAGGTAAACTATGCTTGAGGAGATCCATTTCATTTTTTAACGAGCTTGACATAGAATGGGAACTTTGCTCAAAGGCATCTGTTTCATTTTTTAACGAGCTTGAGACAAAATGGGAACTATGCTCGCACATGATTTCATTTTTATGCAAGCTTGAAACCAAAAGGGTAAACTATGCTTAAGGAGTGGTTTTATTTTTTAACGAGCTTGAAACCAAAGTAAACTATGCTCTCAAACCTGCTCCTACCGAAAATGATATCTATAGGTTGGTAGGTTGCCCCCATTACATAAAAGCTAGCGGATTAGCTCCATTATAAAGTCCATAGACTAGAGCCATGCAACCCATTTTACCTACGATGGGAAGAAGCTAACTAGAATAAGGGGAAGGAATCACAAGAACATGCGGCACATTTAGGGAAGTCTGATTACTAGGAGTCACACGATGGTCAGGTGTAACAAAGGAAAGCTGATCAATGGTCACAATCTTCCCATCATGGGGAAAATGCATAACTCTAAAGAGTGTGGACACTACAGCTTTCATGGTGTACACATAATCATGTCCAAGGAGCATATTGAAATCTAAAGGACCTTGGACCACCATAACATCAATACAGATAGTTTTCCCTCCTAATGCAATAGGAAAATAAGGAAGGGTCCCTAAAGGTGCAGTAGGTATACGATTAAAAGCCAGTAGTTGATTAGTGGATGGCACAAGCTGAGGAGAACCTAAAGCTTTCCAAGCAGTTGAGGATATAATACTAACAGAATCCCCTTCATCAACAATAGTGCGAAGTATCTGCCTAGCAGTAACATTCACAATTGTCTAGAAAGGAACACTTGAATGAAGACGAGAGTCTATTAGGTTACTCCAGTCATAGGAAATAACCTCAGTACTTGGAGAGGGTTCTATCGAAAGAGAAAAAATTTCCTCTTGTCGAGAACAATCAGAATGAAGCATAAAAACTTCGGCAGGTTTTGGTTCATTCTCTATTGGAAGAGAAGAACAAGACGAAGATTTGGTCAAAGCAACTACTTTAGTCTTAACACTCTTTGATGAAAGAGCAGGATCATGTGGAAATGACATCGACTCAACCACTTCACTCTCCGAAGGAAGAGTGGGATCAATTATAGATGAAACTAAATTGATCACTTGGTTAACCAGCGGGGAATCAAGGGATAACTTACTATCACTTGTTGGAATCACCTATTGATGATCAGTAATATTTTCCAACCAACAAGAAGCTTCATCCATGCTTGGACAAAGAAAAGTACGATGCATAGCCTTGCATATCAAAGAAGGATACAAGACTTTACCCTTACGACATTTTACCAATGGATCACTGGTTGAGGGAGTATCGTCAACATGATGATCAGAGGTTGATGACACAGATGGTTTGGATCTTTTAGACCACTCTTCTTGTACATAGGAGAGACTGGGACACTCCTTAAGAAGGTGGTCCCCCTTGCAAAGATTACAAGGGAGCTTGGGTTTTCTGAGTGTTCTCTTAGAATGAGCACCATCAAGAGCAGATGGTTGCTGCCTTTTCTCTTTCTTATCCTTCTTCTTTTTACCCTTCCCTTTCTTCTTCTGCTTATCCACATGACTACTAACCATAGAGATTTGTTCAAGTGAAGAATAAGAAAGGGATGAACCAACAACCGATGAAGAAGGAGAGGGATTAGGTTGAGGTCAATCCTCTCCCAGAGGAGAGGTGACATTTGAGACATTAGGTGTAACAGGAATTACCAGATTAAAATAGCCAGACCAGTAATCCTATAGTTAACCCAGGAATATTTAGAGTGGCAATAAAGGGAGGACCAATACCTTCACTTGGAGGGAATACAAAACGTACACCTTGGAAATGGATCTCTTGAGTGGTAGTCCCAGATGGGGATGCCATCTCTAAAATATCTAAAAACCCCCTAAATACCATGCACAAGCAAGTACTACTCAAACTAAAAGCAACAAGAAAACATGTGAAAGGAGTGGATAAGAGTCAGAAACCTCATAGGAAAGGACCAAAGGATAACTCAGATGGTTTGAGGAATCCTAAAAAGGGTCTCTTGATATACGCTAGGTACGTGGGAGCTCAAATCGGTAGTAGTGTTGTCTAATGCACAATCGTTCACAAGGGGCCTTCCGATATACAATCGAGTACGTGAAGTACCTTTCTATATACTTCAAGGGTATGTGAAAGTCTGTTCGATATACCAACAGTACGTGGAAGAACTGCACGAGTCCCAAGATGTAGTGTGGACAAAGTAATGACAACTCCTACATTTTATGACGCCTGAACACGTCACTAACTTATCACTCAAATTGATAAAAGTTTTAACCCAGTACTACCGTTACTTTTATCTTGTGTGTTTAGGTGGAACCATCGAGTGAAAACTTGAATTTAAAGAAGATGCACACATATCTATATGATAATGCAACTTTTCCTCTTCAATGAAATTCTACCTAAGAGAGGGAGAGAGATTTACTTTTCTTCCAAAAAATGCACACCCAAATGCAAGTGCAATTCTATCTTTTCAAACGAAAAGGGAAATATCAATGAACCCCAACAATCTTCAAGGCAAAATAAAAAAAGATATCTAGAGAACATCAAACTTAAATAAACCAAAAATGTTTCCTATCTTTTCATGCTTGAAAAATATGCATAAAAACTTAATGGAAAGATGATTTCACTAATGTTTCCAAACAAAACTAACTCTAATGCACGCAAAGATGAAAACATATATTTCTTCTTAATGAAAGTAAGATCTAGAATTTCGAACAATCATGCACAAAATAAGAAGAAAATCGTTCAACAATACTTTCGAATAAAGCAAAGGAGAGAGAAAACTAAAACTTCTCTTTGAAACAGACAAGGAAATGAAGAACCAATCTTTCCTACCAAGCACTGAAAAATTCAGCATGCAAAAGGAAACAAGAATCGCCCCAAGCAAAGAAAGACTCAAAACAACATGGATCACTCACACATTCCAAGTCCAAAACAAACCAAAGCATACACAAAAAAATTAAATGTATATTTCCAATTCCAATGAATAATATCTACAGAAAAGAGCAAGAGGTTTCGAGAAAAGAAAATAATGCAAAATCCAACGCAACAAAAATAAACTCTCTTTGAATGCAGAGGGAATATAACAATCAAAGCGACTGCAGAATATACAATTCATGGCCATGAGGGAGCATTTTTTTTTAAATACACTTCATTTTCATAAAAAAGTAAGCCAAAAACACACAAAAATCAAAATACAAAGTCTGGAATAGGGCGAAGCTACTGACAGGCGGTTTTGAGGCAGTACCGCTTCTTGCTCACTGGATTCAGGCGGTGGCACTGATTATGGCTAACTGGACTCAGGTAGTGGCACCGCTTCTTGTGAAAGGCACATACGTGGTTCTCTATAATCACCCAGAATAGTAGGAGAGTGAAAAATCAAGTGAGAAATGCTAAAAATATCATAAAAACTGATGAATCAACCACAATACAGAGCACAAAAAGTTAAGGTGGCTTAGATATGAAGAGATCTAAAGATTTCAAACCAAAAATTTCGGGAGATCAGATGTAGATCTGACTGCAAAGATAGGAGGTTGGAGCTTGGATTCAGACAAGATTAGTTCAGAAACTGAGGAAGAACAAGACGGATCAAATCCCTAGCGGAGTCGCCAGATTTGTAATAAGGAATATTGCACCTTCTACAGATAGAAACTATTCCTCTAGTTTGAATGGTTCAGATCCAGAACAAATGAGTGAACGACAAAGGATGAAGACCTTCCTTGAATACTGTAGACACTTGGAATACTACTTCGATCGTGAACCTATGTACCTACAAACATATCAAACATACAAGCACATCAAAGCTACCAGAAAATCATCTACTTATCCATGTTAGTGACTAAGGAATTTAGCAACATGTACATGTGAAATCAAAACAACAGTAATGTGGGACGAAAATCAGCTTTGCATTAAGAATGTATGGATAAGCTTACAACCGTTGCCTTAGTGTCGACAAGCCCCTCCACGAGACAAACACTTCATCCCCATAAGCTCCAACTTTGCTCTCTATGCTCTCCAATGATTTGGACTAGGTAGTCAATCCAACAGCATAACAATACCTCTATAGTTCTCCCCCTCAACTATGGATATGAGCTTGTATTTTTAAGGCTCAATGGATAGGAATAGTTGAGAGAATTGTGGGTGAGGTGGCTCCAAGATCCTACCATGGGGGATCTTGAGCTCAAACTAACCCATAATGATAGGGACAAGGGAGGAAACGAGGCTCAAGTTCTAGAAGCCTCGAGAAACTTCTCTTTTTCCCATTTTACCCAAGGTACCACTTTTGTTCCCTTATGATAGAGCGGTTTATATGAGAACCGGTTTAAGACCAAAGACCATAGGTGGTGGCACCGCTTCTCTATAACAGGATACATGAGGTGCTGAGAAAGGTACTGCTCATTAGCCACAAGGTAAGCACAGTGCTAGGTTTTTTCAAGTAGAATTGACAAACAAAGCAAGTTTCCACTCCAAGTGTTGGTATTAAGGGAAAACATGGGAGTTAAGGGTCTCATCACATGATGGTGACAGGATTTAGGTATAACAAGTATAGATACAACTCTCCACAATATGCCCCATCTTCTCTCGTTTCACCTTAACTACTGCAAGGAACTTCTCATTTATTCATATTATTTTTGTTGTCCATCTAGCCTTGGTGACCATGCCCATGTGATGTTATTTACATCAATTGTCATATTTTTTTATTCACCAACAACCAATTGTTTCTTTATATTTAAGAATTTTTTGTACAAGACCTTAATATACTTTGATGATAATGTTGCTTTCCATCATTGCACCTCTACTTTGTAAGACCCAAGAGTACTAGAGTATCGAAATTCTGATAAATATCACCAATCTCCCTACCCAACCACATTTCACAATTTGGATCTAATGATTGCATAATGATCATTTGTACATTTACAACATCCACTGTTGGAATGAATTCATCTCTAGGCTTGTTTCATACAGGTCCAACATAGCAATCCTCCAATCAAGGAACATTTTCCTTCAAATAGGCATCCATAGTTTCATGTTCAGATCTCGTATGTTCACTATTACAAATATCTTGGATTGTCAATGGCCAAAAATTATTTGTTGATTCATCAACACTCTCACAAGGGTTGTCCAAATATTTATATATATCCTCCCAATAAGTTATCTTGGGATGCCAAAATTGTTCACCTCCCTTCTTAATCCCTCAATTCTAGAATGAAATATAGGTTTCTGTTCCTTTTTTTTATTTCATCCATGTCTAAAAGTCTTTTTGCTTGCATATTTAATAACTTACATTGCTCCACAACCAAGTCAATGATACCATTTAGAAATGACTGCAACAGATGAATATGATTTTACCAATCTTCATCTCTAAGTGTTTCCCTCCATTGCATGTCTAGAATGTTATCTATGAGCTGAAATTTAAGAAAACTATCATTTTCTATACTAATGATGTTGCCTTTTTTTTTCAAAAGGTGGGGTTTGACAAAAATTATAAAATCATAAAATTCATCAATTAGATAAGGCACATAGAAATTTTGATCTTCACATGTCCTATAGATATCCATAATCTTTGAGGGTGAAAATATATCCTTGTGCATTAGCTTTGATGATAACCGTCCATAAGTTCCATCTATGTCTTCATGGGTGTGTCCAACTTCAATAATATCGAACACTCTCCTTGTTTTTAAAAGAGATAAAAATGAAAATACAAAGCAGTTTTTTTATCGCCTAAACAATTATCCATTTGCAACAACAATATGCTTGGTAGTTTTCTAGTTGACATGCATTGTATTAATCATATTGAATCACATCATGTTTGTCTATCACACCCTTTTCTTATGAATTTGATTGCAAAAGAGAATCATGCAATTGGTGCTTAGATGTTCCTCTTTTGTATAGAAAATCACCATATTTATCAACTATTGGTTCTTCAATATTCCTTAAGCATTTAGCCAGGGATGTCACATTGAAATTTGATCCCATATCTAAAAATGAGAGGATGAAATGGATAAATTCCCTAGTCTTGTTCCCACAATTCACCATTCCAATCAATGATATGGGAATATTCATAACATTACTAAAATATTTTTCCTTCTTACCCATCCTTGGAATGGATTTCTTTGACTTGTCCATTTTTTCATGAACAATATTGAGATAAGTTTTTGGATTTTTTTGTGAAACTAATCTATGAGAATAATACACTTGGAGAAAACTTATGACATATTTATTATGATATGCATGATTTCCTCGCAACCTTTCCACCTCATATTGATCAGTGGTCCCTTGATCATACCATGTGTTATAATGCACTTATTACACCTTGAAAAGTTATCTACTTAATAAATTTTAACATCTCAAAAATATTTATTGTTAACCTTTCTTAAGGAGGATTGTCATACTTGAAGCAAACTAATTCTTTCAATTTCTTCATTTGTCATTTTTTGTAGAAAAGCATGAGACATATTAGATGGAAATAATTTCAAGGTTGTCCTTGATCCATCTTCACTGATTAATTTTGTAATATGTGGAGATTTGTCTGAATTCACTTCTACAATTTTATTAATAGCAACAACCAGTGCAATAGTGTTTCCCCTAGATTTTTCCAAGCCATTGTTACCATGTATAGCTCTCACATCACCATTCAAGAACATACTTTTATAATTGAAGAAAGTGACCCCTTTTACCACATGGAATTTATACCATGAATTTTGATAGACCTCTATTGTGTCTAATCTCATTGTAAATATGATTTTTTTCCTCATCTCCTTATTTGGTGACAGGAGTGTTACCAACTATTTTGTACCATAGTTGAACCTCTTATCGAGTCGCCATTTGATGAACATGCTCGATGTTCATTTCCAGTGAAGCAGAATTTCATAATGTTTTTCCTAGCCAATTTTGGCTAGCCATTTTTATTTTTATGTTGAAATGACCATGCCCCATGGGGTTTTTGTAATAAAGTGTGCTAGTAGGGGTTTTGAGTGGCTCGGTCACCTAATACATAGATTTCAACTAAGGTATTCCAGGGAGTTTTTTTCCTTGTCGATTATGCTTTGCCAATAGCTGAGTATAATCGATGAGTTTTTCTCCTACTTCCTCCAAAGCTGGAATGCCCGATTTAGAAATTTGGGCCTTCGGGGGTTATTAGAGTCCAACTAGTAAATATGAACCTACTAGACACTATTGGTATGATCTATGGTCATTTCCTAAGCCTCGAGATGCTTTAAAAAATTGTCATCTTTTTTTACCAGCGGTGTTGAGTCTTTTAATTTTTATTTTTTGACTA
The DNA here is from genome assembly GCA_001517045.1 of Pseudotsuga menziesii. Classification (NCBI taxonomy): domain Eukaryota; kingdom Viridiplantae; phylum Streptophyta; class Pinopsida; order Pinales; family Pinaceae; genus Pseudotsuga; species Pseudotsuga menziesii. Next base: position 467,590 of record LPNX010496139.1, on the reverse strand, counting down.
TAGGGAATTAATTAAAATTTTCAATTAATTAAATCATTTTGACCATGGTTTGATTGAAAATTTTCAATTTGTAATAATTAGGTGGTATGGGGGGTGGTTTTGGCAAATAAACACTTATTTTATAAACCAAAACACTCATTTAACCCCTAGACACACTTATCCTAAGTTTTGGACTATTATTTGACCTTGAAAATAATATTTTCTCAAAAACCCAAAATGAGAAATATTAATTAAAATAAATAATAATAATAAATTGGAGAAAATCAAAATATCTCCAAAAAAAAGCCAAATTGAATAAAATAAAGAGATAATTAGCTCGACAAAAAGCATCTGGGATGATTCCAATCAAGTCTGGGCTGATTTGAGTCAGTATCGAAGAGCTACAGTGAAAATCACCTTGGGAATTGTGCCCCTCTCCATGCATGGACGTTTTTCCTTTTTGGCACGTTTTTATTGGATTGGTGATAAAAACGAGGAGGGATGAGGCCACCTCACCCCCCGTCATTACTCCAACACTCAGTTACAATTGAGTTGCAGCTTAGTTCAACTCCGAATCAAGTACCGAGCTCAATTAGTCAGGAGTTTCACTCCATTGTTACTCTTAGTCTTTATTTAGGGTTTTATGCCCTATCTTTCTTTTCTTTTATATAAATAAGAGTCTCTTCTTCCCATTTTCATATGGAGAAATTGCAAGATAACTCTTCCAAGATTGTAACCAATATTTGATAACAAAATAAAGTGACTTTGGAGGTCTATGTGTGGGTTATTTGCATGTGGTTTTCACCTTGCGAGGTGATATTGTTTCTCAACCTTCTCTATATTTTAATGAATGTTTGATCAATGTTAGCTAATGAAGGCTATTAATATAGCACACTAGGGTAGTCATTCAAAGTTTTAATTTGATTATCTATTCAATTTTCATTATATATTTGAAGTGGGCAGGAAGTAGTCAGTTATACCAGTGCCTTTCATTATCTATTTTGATTATTACACCCTAGCATTTGAACAATTTATTTGTATTGAGTTGTGTTGGTTTTAGGAATCTCCAGGAGAGGAGGGGTTGAAGTTCAACTGGTTTCTCATCAAGGGTTCTTTTTTTAACTTCATACTCTCACCATGCAGGTTCTTCAAAGCATTTAAATCTCGCATCAAAAAACATACGGCTAAAAGGGGCTCTTCCTTACCTCTATTAATCAAACTTTAAAAACCTTTTCCATTGGTTGTAAGATCCCTGCATCCTTCTTCTTCTTCTCTTTCTTTTCCCTCTCATCCATCTCTTCTTTCCCCCTTTTTGGTTTGCCTCTTTTTCCTTCACTCTTTTGCCTTTTTTCTCCTCTTTTTTCCTCTTTGTCTCATTGTTTTTTACCCTGTTTGTCCTTTCTTTTTTTTCCTCTTTTTCTCCACTCTTTTCTGCCCTCTTTCTCCTTTTATTTTCAGCCATACTTGCCTTTGTTTGTCTGTCCTGTTTGCATAAAATTTTCAGCCAAATTTCCTCTTAGTTGGCTGCCCTCTTTCACACTTATTTTCAGCCCTTTTGGGCACTTTTTCGGCTCCTTTTCCCCCCTTTTTCAAGCCTGTTTTCCTCTCTGATTTGCAGCCATCTTTATTCCTACTTGGCTGCCCTATTTTTTATTTTGTTGCAGCCATCTAACTTTTTTGTTGGATTCCCTATTTTTCAATCTTTTCAACTTTACATTTTACTCTTTACTTTGCATGCCTTTTCCCTAGTTTTTCTTCAAAAAACACTAAATGTTTGCATTAAAAAGGAGTTATTTTTGCACTTAGATTAAGTTTATTTTTGTCTAACAATAATGGGTGCTTGATTACTTGTTTGTTTTGTGCATATATCGAATAGGAAAAGTGAACCAGGAAGGAATCGAAGATTATAGAAATTGCAAAAATCCAAGAAGGGAGACATCAAGCATAGCTTGCATCCTTGTAAAGGACTTTAAGGTTTATTTATTTAGTTTTCTTTCTTCCTTTCTCTACAAGGGTTAAAATCCCTCTTGTTGTAATTTTAATAAGAAAGGACTAGTGGGGTTAAGCCTCCCACACTTTTTTCTACTTCCCCTCTTTGGGGGAAGGGTGTCTTGTCTTTTCATTGCTTAGTTTAGATCTATTTTAGACTTAGTTTTATTTCCTACTAGTTGCTATATTCAATTTCATTACATGAATGCCATTTACTTCATCATGTTTCTTTCTCTTTGATTAATTATCTTAAAAAAAACCTAAAGACTCTTGAACTTGTCATAAGACAAGTCAAGAGCACTCTCTATTGGAGAGCACTTGCATTGCATTCACATCATGGATTAGATAAGACTCTTGAATCTCACCATAAGGTGGATCAAGAGCACTCTCTATCAAAGAGCTTGGTTTGTTAATAAAATTTGCAACTCATCATCCCCTAAAATTGGAATTTACCATTTTATAGTGTGTATGCTCTACCCGTTCGAGATACCCAAAAGCAATGTAGCTATTTAATTCACATATTTAATTCCAATTTCACACTTAATAAAATTTACCACCTCGCATTGAGCACAATATTCTAAGCGGGGAAATATTTATTGTGGACTCTGGGTATCTCTCCTTGTTTCACAGTAGTTGGAAAGTTATCAAACACCTGACTGCAAACTGGATTGTCCAACATGTCTTCAAATGAGGCCACTTAGAATATTTTTGGTAATTATCCTTGCCTAATTAACAATATCATTCATAAAATGTACACTAAAATTTGACCAAGTACATTTGCAAAACTATCTCACAAACATCAGAGACTTAGATTTTCAACATCCTGACTCCATTTTAGGCACTGGTCTGTTTATTTTTGCATCATCTTGTTTGGACCATTTGTCCATTTGTTTAAGTTATTTTATGTGTGGATGCCTTAATATATGTCTCATCATTTATCTCATGTTTTGTAAGTAGCAACGTGGATTGCGTAATACCTAACTCACAACATCTAGTGGTTTCAATTGTACAATGTTTCCTACAAAAACACTTGACACTATTCCTTGAGAAACATAATTTGGATTTAAAGAGAATTTATGTATCAAATTAACTTTCTCTCCCTCAAACTTGGTATTTTGATTTTGGATTGATACTTTCAAAGTAGTTTCAGATTGATTTGTTGAAATTGTTTTTAATAGATAGGCATGTTCTTGTATTAAAATATATGACCCTTTTAATTTTCCATATAACAAAAGCTCCACTACTTAATCCTAGAAAAAATGCCATAAAATAAAATACCACTTCATCCACTAGAATACCAAAGGAGAAAGCACCCAAAAATGTCCCCCCAGCAAAATCAATCTCATTGACATTTGTTACCAAACCTATGGAAATATAGTCATTGCATTTTGAACATTTATGTAACTACTTAACTTTTCTCATGATAAAAGGAGATTTATCATTAGTTATTATAATATGTTGTACACTTGTTGAAGTGGAAGTTGGTTTGTATTTCACCTCATTCTCTTGAAGAGAAGAATATCGAAGGTGGTTAACGATCTCATATGCATGTCATTCAATATAACCACCAATTGCCTCAGACAATGTATTTGAACCTTTTGATGGATAGGGAAATTGAAGCTTCACATTTAAAACCTTGGTAACATTTATAATGATACATCCATCATGAATACTGATATTATGAAATATTTTTCTTTCTGGAAAAGAGAATCCTTCAACAACTTTTAGTCCATTCAAAAAGAGGTCCACACATTATTGAGAACCAAGATCCACTTCAGAAGTGATTTTTGAAATACAAAATAACAGAAGCACATTGAAAAAAATTTATTTTCAACAAACAGTATTCTCAATTCCCACTAAACTTATATATTATCAATTTTATCTAGTATGCTCTGCAATAGGTTAATAACACTATTGTATGTTATCATTCTACATAAGACGATAAATGAGAGAACAAAAAGAGAAGTGTTTCCTAAAAGAGATAGTAGTGATTCAATATTGAATGACCCAATGACAAGTGAATGGATGGTTGTTGGTGCATTTATGAGTACTGGAGGTGGTGAATTGTTGCTAGGAAAAATGCACCTCTTGCAGAAAAGAGTTGTTCCTCTGGTCCAAATGGTTTAGATCTAGAACAAATGAGTTACAACAGAGTTGGAAGGATTCCATATAAGTTGTGGAGATATGGAATGAGTCTCTTTGATAGAGTGGTGTAGTTGTTTCCTATGGTGATGGATCTTCACAGATGTACCTGCATAATCACATGAAACCAGCAAACAAGATCAAAAGCACCAGAATATAATCCACAATTCTATGTTAGTGACTAAGGAATGCAACAATAAAATACATGATTACAACATAACATACTTTACAGGAAAGGAACCAACTTTGCATTAAAGATGAAGAAGAAAGCTTACAACCTTCGCCTTAGTGCTGTGATGCTCCTTCACATGCCAATGCCTTCTCCCCAAAAGATCCAACTTGTGCCTTCTATGCTCACCCTACTGATTTGGCTAGAACATCAATGCAAAAACATAACTTTGCTCTATCTCAACCATGGGTTATGAGCCTAGTTTTATAGGCATTAGGAGGATATGGATGGTTGAGTAAATGGTGGGTGAGGTGGAAGCTATATTTAAAACGGATGGATCTCAAGTACAAGTGGTCCTCGAGAGTAGAGATGAGGGTTCCATGAAGTATTCCTTCAAGAAGATTTATGGAATCTTCTCTTTTTCACTTTTTACCTCAGACACTGCTTCTCCTCCACTATGACAGAGCAGTGAAAGGGTAGAACCTCACATTGAACAAGGGGAAAAAGTAGTGGCACCGCCTACTGTCAAGAGACAGTGAGCATTACTGAAGAAGGTAACGATTATTGCCTTAAGGGTAGAAGCAGTGCTGGATTTTTATATGCAAGGCTGAAGTCAAGGCTAGTATTTTCACTTCACAACTTGGGATTCATGGCAATAATTGATTTTTGGGACCTCATCACATAATGATGACAAGATTTATGTGTAACAGAATTCCCACCAAATCATGAGGCTAGAGGGATATGATAGGAAAGAGATTTGAAAGAGCAAGAATTCACTTGACCAAATATCATCATCAACTAGGCATCTGTAATACATCAATACTTTTGACTCATGACCAAATGTCTCCTCATCATGGCTGCAGACCAATACAAAACAGATCCATGAGAGAGATTAACAAACATGGCTACTAGAATACAACGTAGATCCATGTGATAGAGGACTAAAACTTGGGACATAGGTACCCGGCATACACTATAGATCTATGTCAAATGAGGACAAATTCGAGCAGAGCCATGACCATACAAATGTGGATCCATGCTAGGAATTCATACAATATACTCCATCGCAACCTGGGGAAAGCAATGAGCACTTTTTAAAAGATACCCAGGGTCTTCATCTCGTCTTCCACAAAGTACAATTCTATCCATGTGATTACAATGATTTGATGTCGAACATGGTAAAAACCACTTGATTACTAGTCAATGATGTGAACCATAAACAAGTGTGAGGGACATCACAATTAATGTCAATGATTCCCAAGGCACCCTACTACAATCTCTTGAGTGTGAATAGATAATTTGATGTCAAACACTCAGTTGAATATATTGATCAAAGGCCAATGATGTGAACCTATTTCAAGAGTGAGAGAATCCGTCATTAAGGCATACAACTATTAAGGTACTAAACTTGTTTCTAATACTAATTCGTGGATGATGATTTGATGTCGTTAGGAATAATCTCGTCGAAGGAGGAACATTATGAACCCCACATCGATGACACAAAACCTAGAACAAAGTTTTGGAATGTTGTAGATGATGTAAACATAGGAAGGAATCAAAAGGTACTGACATTAAGGCTATTTTGATTACAGAGGTAAACTTTCAACTTCCCTTTGAACATCGGGCAGCACGACAAAAGACTTCGCAACATTTTTTAAACCAAATGGATACCAGGACATAATGCAGTGACGAAAAATGCATTCTTTGAAAGACTCAAAGGAGTGACATGACTCATGAAAGTGGATCGACTTGGAAGAAAGTTGAATACCCAATTGACTGAATGAAATGCAGACAAGTTCCATGTTCAAAAGTGACTACAAACTGCCATTTTATTTTCAAAATGAATCAGGTCCCTTCCCTTAATTTCCCCATCATGACAGATGAGTGCCTCTTTTTCATTTTTACAATTTCAAAAAGGGTAACAAACACTCGTTGTAGCTCGTCTAAAGACAAGTCCATTCTCATATGTTTCACAAACCTAAGAAAGGAGGGGTTCAAAAAAGGGTCTCTCAGTGTTTGTTTTAATGAGTCCATTGAAAGTTAACTCGACTTCGTTCATGTTAAGAGAGTCTGAACAAAAACGAAAGAAGACTCCACAGGGTCCTTTTTTGTAATTAGTCAATCCGAACCGAAAAAGAGCTAAACTACCGTCGAAAAGACGACTCTTCAAGTACTTTTACGAGCGGGAAAAATACAAGTTCGCTCAACAATATTGTCACATTTAAGGAGTCTGAAAAGAGTTTAAATAAGACTCCATTAGGGTTTTTTTCTTGATGAACAGGTTTAACGAGCTTGAAAAGAAGCAAAAATTACTCGGATCTTTGATTCTAGGTTTAAAGAGCGTGATCAAAGTGTCGAAATGAATAGTCGACGACTTTTTCCATTTTGCGGAAGAATGAAAAAGCCAAAAAAAAACTTATTCATAGACGATATTGTTTTACTTCTATCCCTGTAAATTTTTTGAAAAAGCCATTAGTCTCCCAAACATATTTCAAAGCTGAATTTTACAAACTATAGAAAGGGTATTTTAAATAAAAAATGATTTAAAAAAATTAAAATAATATAAAAACCCTAAAAATATTTTATAAAAGGAAAGTAAATAGTAAAAAACCAATTCATTTTACCATTTACCAATTCTTGGAGAGCATTTGGGAGAGTTGTGTGCAGATTTTCAGTCAAAGAAACTAGAGTTGTTTCTCATCTATTTTTCGTGCCGTCATTTCTAGGTGAGAGCTAGAAACCTCCTCTTCACTTCTATGGTTTCTATTTTCTAATTTTATGCCTTTTTATTGATCTTTTGGGATTTTAGTCCAAGCCTAAAAAACACATCCGTGGCAACACTTCTAGCCTTACTGGGAAGAGAGGTGCCTGATAAGAACCGCCCATCTTCAGGATTACATAGGCGATGGCACCGCTTTGTCATAAGGAGACATAAGCGGTGCCGGCCATAGTGCCCCAAAAATGAAAGCCCCAGCAAAAATATATGATTTCAAGCATTGTTTAAAAGTTGAATAAGTGTCTAAATGCCCCATTGATTGTTATTTGACAGGTTATATTTCTCATTGTGGTGATTTGGAAGCAGAGGAAAGATGAAGATGAAGATGCCCATGCCACATAAAATGCGGGTTGCATTGCTGCTCTACGAGGCTGTGGCCTCTTAAAAATTTTCCACGCTCCTAGCATGGTATCACATATGCAATTACTGGAGTACATACTACATATGTGGAATACCGAGCAACAACATTTCGAGGTAGGGCCTCACATCCTCACCATAGAGGTGGAGGATATATATTTTCTCATTGCGTTGTCTAGGCGTGGAGCACCTATTTCATTGATAGGCTCCTAAGGGGGAGATATTACTACACATGAGTTGATATTCTGCCATTGTAATCTAGGAACCAAGATGTCAAGAAAGAAAATCATGATAAAAGAAGTGAGGGATTTTCCACTTCGCACTGTGAATTTTACCATGCAAAGAGTAGCTAGGATCCAAGGAGCTCACCAAGATTCTTGATCTCACATGTTGTATTCCCTAGAGGTCATGGAGCCCACAGTATTCAATTGGGTTGAGGCACTATTACCTATGTTCAAGGATCATCTAACCAAGTGTCGACAAGGGGAACTAAAATAGTTCGGCTACGGGACCATTCTGACATGCTTCTTATTTGAGAGGGTACCCCTCTTGAGACCCCATGTGGTATTCTCAGAGTTGAGACGTAGAGACCCTTGCATGCTATGGTGGGTAGAGATCATGGCCCACACTAGAGGTTGTGGGTCCAACGTAAAATACAGGACTCCATTCTTTCGATGGTTGAACAACCAGATCCTCATGATTGAGGACTATGCCTATGTAGGGACTGAATTCCGAGGAGATCCTGACCTTCCTCTACCACCTGGAACTCAGTGGGGTGACATCAGTAAGAAGCAATACTCAAGATGTTGATTAGATTTTTATATTTTTATGTTTTATGATTTTTATGGATGATCACAAGACCTAAGGTTTTCATGCAGATGTTGGGGATGCACGTCCTAGGGTAACATCCCGCATGGATAGGTGAGCAGGAGCTCTCTTTGTCCATAGAGGCGACGATGATCTCACCAAGCTAGAGGAGAACCTGGGTTGGTTGACTTTGGATATCCTAGATGATACGATAGATGACCTCCCTATGAGGTTTTAGAGACATACTATGAGAGTGTCTGGTTGCTTCAGCCACTTGATACGTAGGGTAGCAAGGGATATTATGTGCTACCACGAGTATAATTAGGGTGGTCTGCATGATGTATCACTGAAATATTTCTAGCTTCAGGATTTTTTGTATCATTTTGTATACCTAAAATCCAGAGTGCTTCAGATGAGGTCTTGTGACCATATTTTTGTTGAAAAAACTTTATACACACACACACACACACACACACACACACAGACTCAGTTCTGATGTTTATATCTATTTAAAATGGACAAATAGTTTAGTTTAATTTACAATGGACCATGTTTTATTTTAAAAAGTTATGAATGGGAAATATACCAGTCTAGAATGTAATTTTCTAATGAATCAACAATCGTATTATCACACCTAAGGATATTCCTATAAGTGATGAAATTGAATGACCTCTCTAATAGACGCAATCTTCGAAAGAGATGGAGAAGTGTAGGGATCCTGATGGTATAAACATGGTTTAGACGACAAACCAATAACTCAAAGTCCATAAATACTACCAAATCATGAATTTCCTGAGATGTAGCCTCAGTCAGTAAACCTATCACTGACTGATACTCGGTGATGTTGTTGGTAGCCGGACAAATATAGATCACTCCTGAACTAAATAAGTCATGAGCTAGGGAATACAACACCCAAGTAGTTGAAGCAAGGTTCAAGGTGTGACGGTATGCAACATCAACGAAACCATAGAAAGCCATCCAATCTGCATAACCAAAACATGGTATAAATAGTATGGACATGAAACTCACAACCATATTGAAAATGCCAAAACACATTGAAATTCAAATATACATATATACAAGGTACCATACATAAATGTCTTAAGCATAGTGCCTCTTCAGATACAACCCATTGCGATTTTTCCTGAAGGGTATCCCTTCATAATCTACGAGTTCGTAAGCCCCTTTCTCTAAGACCTTACAAACAACAAAGGGACCGTACCACATAGATTCAAACTTTCCCTTCCCTAGTTTATCATGTCTCTGATCATAAGTCAGGACTAGGTCACCTTCATTGAAAACACAAGGTTCAACAGACTTGTTATACTATGCCTTGACACGTTTTTTGTGTGCCTCGTTAACCAAGGCAACATCTCTTATACTTTCATCAAGGTTGGTCAAGTACAAAAATATCTCTTCCTTGGAAGAAGTGTTTGGGAGAAGTTATACTGCAACTTTAAGTGACAAGATTTAACTCTCAGTAGGGAGGACAACTTCCAGTCCATAGACCAACTGAAAGGGTGTGAAACCAGTTGCTGTTTTTACTAAAGTCCTATAAGCCCAAAGTGCGGAGAAGAGAGTCAAGTGCCAGTTGTATTTGTGATATCCAACCATCCTACGCAACATGGTTTTCAAAACCTTTTTAATGGCCTCTACTTGACCATTAGCCTGCGGGTAATATAGAGTTGAGTTTTCATGGTGAAAACCCAGGTTAGTGATTAACTCAACCATCATCTGATTCTAGAAATGAGATTTGTGGTCAGTGAATATAGCTCGCAGGACTCCAAGCCTAGCTATCACATGGTTGAATAAAAAGATGGTGGAAGTCTTACCATCCTTTGCATATGTAGGAATTTCCTCATCCCATTTTGTGAAGTAATCAACTGCTACAATGATGTGACCATGCCTCCCAGCAGAGGTAGGCTTACAATGCATAAAATCAATACCCCTCTTGGAAAAAGGGCCAACTACAATGATAGGGTATAAAAGAGCAGGGTGGGTGTGATTTTTTGGATAAAAGTGTTGACAGGGTGGGAATTTCTTAATCGCTTCATGACAATATTTAAAGATCGAAGGCCAAAAATATCTAGCGTGAAGTATTTTCTGGGTTGTATCCATCCCAGAAAGATGACCACCACGTGCTCTAGAGTGGCAGTCATTTATAACCTGTTCAACCTCTTCATGTGTAAGGCACAATTGAAGGACAAAATTGACACCACGTCGATACAATGTATCATTTAAAATGAGATATTACTTTGCATGGTGACGGATATGATGACAATCATCACGAGATATGGTGGGATGAAATGTCTGAGTTTGGAGATAGATAATCAAATCTCCATACCATGGATCAGTTGTGCTTATCAAGAGAAAAAATTCATCCAGGAATGAATCGTTGGGATCAGTTTCTGTCAAAGCACAGGGAAGGTCACACATCAACTCTATGAAAACCAAGGATTTCTTCGAAGTAGCCTTAGTGAACTCAAGATCAAATTCCTGTAAGATAACAATCCAACATGAATAATTTCCTCGAAGCACCTGACAAGTCAGAATGTAGTAAATGGTGTTTTGATCTACAAGTACAGTTGTGGTACGAAGTAGAATGTAATGACAAAAAATTTGTATAGCAATGACCGTGGCTAGAGCTAACTTCTCCACATACGAGTAACGAGTTTAAGAGTCAATGGGACTCTTACTCAGGTAATATATCATGTGAGTCTTGGATGTTGGGATTTTCTTGCACTAGAACCATTCCAATGGTAGTAGTGGAGGAAACAATGTATAACAGAAAGTCTTTTGAATCATTTGGGGGGTGAAACACTAGTGAATGGGTTAGAGCATGTTTCAGATGATCAAAATCTCGTTGGTCCTGGTCATCCCCAAAAAAAGGAGTGTTCTTCTTCAAGAGACGCATATAACCATGCATTTTTTCTGTAAAGTTGCATGCAAAACGATGAAGAAATTTTTCCTTCCCTTGCAAACTTTGGAGCTCGATGATGTTTGTCGAGGTGGGTAAGACTAGGATAGTAGCAATTTTCAAAGGTTAAATCCTGATGCCATCTTTGGAAACCATGAAGCCAAGAAGATGTCCAGTCTCAACACAAAATACACCTAAGAAAAATTCAGCTGAATATTATAATGACGACACCTAATAAAAATGTCACTAAGGTTCCCTGGATGGTCCTCCCTTTGCTGTGAATGAGTTGGGAGTTTGTTAAGGTATGATTCCATGATGTTCTTGATATCATGAAGGGCATAGGACATGGCTCTCTAGAATGTAGCTCCAGCATTTTTTAGGCCAAAATGTAACTTCTAATATGTGAAGGTTCCCCATGGGAAAATAAATGTCATTTTATGTTGATTGACAAGAAGAATCTCTATCTAATTGTAGCCAGAAAATCCATCCATGAAAGAAAAGATGATACTCCCAGCACGGATATCAATGATATGATTGATATGTGGAGTAGGGAAATTTTCCTTAGGATAAGCCTTATTTAAGTCTTGAAAATTGATAGAGACTCTAATAATTCCATGTTTCTTGGTTGTAGGGACAATATTAGATACCCATTCCGTCAGGGGTACAGGATAAATAAACCCCACCTTCAGAAGTTTTCCCACTTCAACTTTATTCGCTGTAACCTTCCTAGGATGGACATGAAGTAATTTTTGTCTAATAAGTTTTGTCGTGGGAAAGGTTTTAATCTCATGTACAACAATTGACAGATAGATCCCAGACATCTCCTCATAAGTCCAGGAAAAAATATCACAACATTTTTTGAAAAGGGCTCTATAACTTTCAGTTTCATTTATCGAGCAATTCTGGCCTACATGGATGTGCTCAACAGTTATGGGCTTGACTCATATGTCAATCGGAGTTGTCTTAGTAATGTTGCAAAGATTTCCATTAGAATATGTGTCTTGCAACAATAAACACATTTGCGGATCACTGACAATATCAATATTAATAAGAGATACGAGGTCAAAATCTACTGAATTGGCATTAGGAAGAAAAGAAGATCGGTGATGACGATCTTCCCATATGGGTTCATCCATACTCATGATCTCCATAATGGACTCATCTGATGGAAAAGTATGGGAGAGATAGTCTAGAGTAGGGAGAGACGGTTCTAACCAGTAGGGCATGTGGTAAGGATCTGAAGCCACTAGATGAAGATCATCAGAATGGCCATCAAAAGTAGAATGCAGAACATTATAAAGTGCTTCATAATGGCCAAGAGAGGATGACTCAACAACTTCTTTTACTTTAGGACTATAGCCAGTCGTGGAAATCATGTTCATGGTTGCCACTTCCATACTAGGAGGATTTGAGGAAAATACTCCCATGAGGGTTGAATCCTTTAAAATACCTACCCTGATCGAATGATAAGGATGAGGGTACTGAACTAACATAGGGATGTTATTGGCGATGAGAGTAGCAACATCTGGTGAACATAAGTCAAGTTGATCAATAGTTACAATCTTCCCCAAGTGAGGAAATTGGAGAGTTTGAAATACTTTCAAAGCGATGACAGTCATAGCATAGAACCAGTTTCTCCCCAATCAAAGATTGTAATCCAACAGGGCATCAACTACTTTAAACCTGAATGGAAACAGTCTTTCCTGCAAGCTCGACTGAAAGGGCTGGTAACAGACCGTGAGGATGGAAACCTCGTCCATCAAAATATTTTAAGGTTGTAGGTGACTTTGTAAGTTCAAGAGAACCAATGGCCCTCCAACAGGATACAAAAAAAACTAAGGTTGAAGCTCCCTCATCCAAAATGGTCCTATGGACCTTTCTCCCAACTGCTCTAGTTTCAAATTGAAATGCAAGTTGGTGGGGTAATTTGGATTTATAGTTCTCAACATTGAAATGGATTAGGTTGGTGTTATCTAGGTCTAATTCCCATAAATCCGTTAACAGGTTTTTACGCTGTGTTGGACAACTTTGGAGCACCTCAAGGGTAGACATCGCACAAGGTGCCTAAGCCAAATATTCAACAACATTGTAGAATTGTGCAGCTTGGGAATTAGGATTAAAAACAACCTTCCTAGGTGTAGTCTTAGGAAGTCATAAAATCAAATCGAGATTAGGTTTCTCGATGATGAGAGGGCCATTAGACGAAGATGGAGGGGAACTAGTGGAAGGAACTTTCTCGGAAGAAGAATTTTTGTCCTTCTTCTATATTGGTGTGTCATATGAATAACTATGAGTATTTAAATTGATGGTATATGAGGACATAATTCTGATTTCTTCTATAGAACTAGAGGTCCCTTGATTAGACATATGATATATCAATTGTTGCTGAAATGGGAAGGGATTGGTAAGCACCACTGGTGTATGGTTACTATTCAAAAATTTACTAATCTCTTCATGATGAGGGAAATCCTTCATGAATTGATCGCCACCACACAACAAGCAGGGGTACTTGGCCTTTCTCTTTCTTTTATTATCATTCTCCATGGCCGTAGCTGTGGGATTCTCCTGTTGGTTTCCAGGTTTTCTATTTTCTCCTTTACCTTTCTTCTTATTGTCGAGTGTTTGTGTACTTTGGATTGCGTTCATCTCGACGGAAACCATAGTAGAAGAAGGAGTAGTAGCAGAAGCATTATGTTGCTTGGAAGGCTTAGTTGTTGATGAAGGCTATATTTAACCGACAACCCCATCAACAGGAGTTTCTGTAGGTGGCTTGGTAAGGTCCATGCTGGGATGAGGAGCTTGAGGGATTAGGTCATACAGAGATCCAGATTGGGAATATACCAAGTCTAGATATTGAGCGCAAATAATATCCTACTGTTCAATAAAAAAAACACCCATAGCCACATCTCAAGAAATGGGAAGCAACAAGGATTTCGTGAACCAATCAGCTAATAGTTGGTTCAGGATGGCAGCTTTAATGAGTCGTCTCTACCTTCTCCACTCATGAATATGGTCTGATATATGTGTGGAAGTGTTTTGATGGAGTGAGGTCAAAAGTTTTGTACCCATTTCATAATGAATAGGTAGCTGAAAGTGTGTGAGAAAAACAGTTTCCAATGCGCTAAATTCCACAAACTAATGTTGTGTAAGTTCAATGTAACATTTCGCGGTTGTACCGGTCAAAATGCATTGAAAGAGTCTCAAACAAATAGGGCCATCTATCAAGGAGTTGGAAGAACACCACAGATGAATGTCATGGCATGATTTTTGGGATCATCTCCCTGCTTCCCATCAAACTTTGGAATGTTTGATGGTAACTTGACTGGAATAGCAAGCCATGAAGGGTTGTGCTGAATGGGATCATTAATCAACTTGGACAGATCAAGAAAGTCCAAAGTTTCCAAGAACAAAAGTTGTCGATTAGGTTCGACATACTGGTAGTATTAATAAGGAATATGCGTACCAGTAGGACCATAAGTTGATTGAAACACTGGTTTTTGGGTTGGTCAATAGGCAGATGATCCTCCCAAAGATCCTCTCGAAGGGGGTGGACCTCTAGGAGGAGGGACACATTGAGGTGGTGGGCCTTTGGGTGGTGGTGGAGATCTAGGTGGTGGTCCCCTAGGTGGTGGTCTCCTAGAAGGTGGACCTCGAGTTGGTGGTGGACCTCCAGGTCCTGGTCCCCCAGGAGGTGGTGCTACAGGTGGGGGTCCTACAGGTGGGGGCCCTCTGTAAGGTGGAACTCCACCAGGTGGGCCTCCACTAGGTGGGCCTCCATCAAGCGAGCCTCTGCTAGTTGGTCCTCCAAAGGGTGGTACACCATAAAGTGCCCCCCTAGAACCTCCATCAGTATGAATAGGTATTCCTCCCATGGTTGGAATGTAGGACCAATTTGGTTGCCCCCATGGAGTAAATGTGTTTCTAGGGTAAGGGATTCCAGGATACATAGTTCCTGTAGATGTAGGTTGATAGTTCATATTTCCTACAGGTAGTTGATTCCCTGGGTAACCACAACTTCAAGAAGGTTAGTTGAATGCAGGTTGTGCCCCTAAGGGTTGGACTGAACTTGACAGAGGGTTTACCATGTTTGTGTTGGTGGGAGGAACAACCACTACGGGTTGTCCTATAATAGAGGTCTATCTGGCACTAGTAGTAACTCCACTAACTGATGACATAACTTGTGTCAGGGGTTTCCCCTCGGCGTTAGAATATATTGATACCATTTGAGCTGAAGATTCCCCCCCAGCTACAGAGGATATGGGAGGACTAGAAACAGACCTAGGATGTGAAACTATAGGAGTAGGGTTGGAGGTTTGACCCGGATTATGAGGAGTCACAGCACGAACTAGGAGATCATCAATAGGAGCTAGAGTCTCGGCAAGTGAACGATACCCAAAAGGCCAAGGATTTGAAATATGGGGTATAATATTCGACATAGGCTCTTTGTGAGGTATGGGTGAGGGAATAATTCTTTCCACTCTCTCTTGAAAATTGCGGGCGCGGTTAAGAGATGCTTGGATCCTTCTATGCTCATCCTCACCTGGTGAAGGATTATCAAAAGAAGATCTAGTAACCCCGAATTTGGAAAGGGCTTGACCCATACAAGTTCTCCAAAAAGGAGCATTAGGGCCATATTTTGTTTCAACAGGACTATTAGCATGACCTTCCATTGGGGATTGAAAGGAAGTGTCAGCCATAGGAGGATTTTGGACCAAGGGATTAAGGTAAGCAATGAATTATTCTTTGCTTTCCACAACTGGGATTCCTTCCACATGGGTGTCAGTTGCAGCTCCTTGATCTGTGGCTTCCATTGGGCTCTCCTGTGTGACTAGAGGAAAGTTGGGTGGTAATACCTGGTTTATTCTAGATCATCTCAACTGAAACTCAGCCAGATTGTATGGTCACTAAAACCTAACCTAGGGTTTCAAAACTAGAAAAAATCACACAAAAGTTCTCATAAAAAAACTACAGGCCACAAGCAAACTTAAGTGACAAGAGGGGATGATACAAGCCGGTTCCTCCCTAGTGGAGTCACCAGATTTGTTGCTAAAAAAAATGCACCTCTTGCGGACAAGAGTTGTTCCTCTAGTATGAATGGTTCATATCTAGAACAAATTATTTACAATAGAGTTGGAATACTTCCCCTAGAAGTTGTGAGATCTGGAATGAGTCCCTTTGATAGAATGGTTTAGCTGTTTCCTATGGTGATGGCTCTACATGGACGTACCTACATAATCACATGAAACCAACAAACAAGATAAAAAGAACCAGAATATAATCCACAAATCTATGTTAGTGACTAAGGAATCCAACAGTAAATACATGATTACAACGTAACATACTTTACGGGAAAGGAACCAACTTTTCATTAAATATGAAGAAGAAAGCTTACAACCTTCTCCTTAGTGTTGTGATGATCCTTCACATGCCAATTCCTTCTCGCCAAAAGCTCCAATTTGCTCCTCCTAAGCTCACCCTACTGATTTAGGCTAGAATATCAATTCAACAACATAACTTTGCTCTCTCAACCATGGGTTATGAGCCTGGTTTTATAGGCCTTGGGAGGATAAGGATGGTTGAGTAAATGGTGGGTGAGGTGGAAGGGATATCCCAAAAGGATGGATCTCGAGTCCAAGTGGTCCTAAGGAGTAGGGATGAGGTTGCCATGAAGTCTTCATTCAAGATGCTTCGTGGAAACTTCTCTTTTTCACTTTTTACCTCGGGCACCGCTTCTCCTCCACTGTGATAGAGCAGTGACAGGGCATAAACACACATTGAATAAGGGGAAAAAGGGGTGGCAACACCTATTCTCAAGAGACAATGAGAGTTACCAAAGTTTAATGAAGGGAGTAACTCTCCTTGTAATAAGGACAAGAGCAATGCTGGATTTTTGTATGTAAGACTGAATTCAAGGCTAATATTTTCACTTTAGAGCTTGGGATTGAGGGAAATAACTGATGTTTGGGACCTCATCACCTGATGATGAGGATATTTATGTGTAACACTTTGAACATAGTTAATGTCCTTTTTCCCATGTCTAAAATAATAATACCTATTAAATCTACAGTTTCTTTTCTTTGTGACATTACCTTGTTACTTAAGCACCATTATCAGTTCTTCCATGTGAAGTCTTATCAGAAATTGAGAATTACAATTTATTAGAGACCTTGAGTAATTGGTCTACATCTATGAGCTTAGGCAGTTTTCCTTTATGAAAGAATGTATTTGAAATTTATTTAAGACTTGAATTCATTCACCAA
This sequence comes from Pseudotsuga menziesii, assembly GCA_001517045.1. Lineage (NCBI taxonomy): Eukaryota > Viridiplantae > Streptophyta > Pinopsida > Pinales > Pinaceae > Pseudotsuga > Pseudotsuga menziesii. Next base: position 450,194 of record LPNX010496139.1, on the reverse strand, counting down.
TATTGGCTTACTTGAGCATCAAAATCAAGAAAATGATCTGTATGTAAAAAAAAAAAAAGTTAAAAACTTTCATACATCACAGAATACAGATTGATTAGGATTGATGAAGGTCAAATTTGGACAACCTATTTTTAACTACAACAATTCATATAATACTATAAAATCAACTAAAACTAATGCAATACATTTAGAATAGTTACTTGAATCCCATGTTCATAGTGTGTTCAACCAGGCTACCAAATTTTTTCTAATTCAAATAGGAGATGAACCCTCTACATCTCTCATATTAGTCTTCAGGAGTAATTATGGAAAATATGAATCATAAAATCACAATGAGGAAATGTAAAGTTGTTTATTTAACAAGTTTGAGTATGTTTATGTCCATATCTGTACTAAATCAGATGGTGATGGATTTGATTTCCCCTAACTTTGATAGGAGATGGTTCATACTCTAACTTGGGTCTCTCATTATTTTCGGAAACAAAAGAAAACCTTTTGAGAGGATGAAACTGGGGTTGATCCTATGATGGAATACTCATATATTTGGCACTTCATGGCTTTGTAGGAGGATCATACTATTCAATATCAATATCATTGACATCCAGGACTGTATAATAAGTGCTTTCATTTATATGAACAGAAAAGAACCCCGTGGCTAGTATCTTCCTTTATAAGGGTGGGTACCTTACAATCCTTTTCCTTTTCCAACTTAGATCACTACCAAGAATTTCAATGTGTAGAAATTCATGCTTGTTAACAACCATTATAGATTAATTTATCTTCCTCATGGATGCAATTCTCCTATATTTTGAACTAATGGATCTTCCAAATTTTGTTCCCTTAGAAGGAAATGGTTTCCTTGATTTGTTTGGAATAGTACTCATATTTATAATATCCAATGAGTTGTCATCATCATCTCTACATAAATTTATTATGACCTGGTGATTATCATTCATTGCCTAGTTTGTCTTGAAGTAGTTGAAGATGTAGTGCTCACTTTTTGTCCATAGTGTATGTTTCTTGAAGATATAAATGGTTTCAATTTCGAGATGAGCTTGGAAGGGTGTTGTGCTGATCGTCATGTAGATATGGATGAGGGATAATGTCTTCTTTCCCTTTAGGTTATCCATAGTAAAATCATAATAGCACATTGAAACAAGCCTATAAAGAGCATGTTTCAGCACTCAGTCAACCAATATGGGCCATCAAAGGGCACAATCAAGGAATTAGAAACACTAATCATAATTTTTATTTTTAATCATGGAAAAACCATCCTAAATTTGTTCATAAAAGACCCACATTATTTTCTTTTAATCAATTTGCAACTAAGGGTAATTTTCATGAGAAGACAGGTCAGTCATCAAAACTTTATGCATGCAGGAATGCTCTTATGCAAGCAAATGAAGAGAAGGCAAAGCTATTTTCCAAGTTGAATTCCTATCAGATGTAGACAGAGAAAATTGTTCATGAGAATAGTTTAGAGGTTAGATCTCAAGATGCAGTCAATCAAAAAGCATAAATTGGAGTTTCTAAGCTAGAATTACATTAAATGCATGTGCATAATCTTGTTCTAAAAACTAGAAAGAGTGTCTGTAGTGAAGAAGTTGAAGGAAAGAATAATTCCTTTAGAGGCTTTGATACTGTCACTGTCAAGTACCACAAAATTTAATCCAGTGACTATAACAAGCCATGCAAGAATCAAGGAAGACAAAAGACAAATAAGCCTAAAGAATCTACAAGGGAAACCAAAAATATCTAAAACAAGAAGTTTGTGTCAATCCCTGTTATGGAGGATCCCTCTCTCAAAGATATGGTTCCTGGTTTAAATTTTGTACAGGATTCAGACTTTTTCGAATTTGACCAGAATAGGGCAGATAATTGTTTCAAAGAGGACCATATTTGGGATGTATATGATGATAGTGATGGGATGCCAAGTTATTATGTTCTTATAAATAAGGTAGTCCATTGCATCCCTATGAAGTGAAATTGAGATGGATATAGGGAAAGGAAAATGACTGTGGTGATTTAACAAGGTGAACAAGTGCTACAATTTGGAGGGATTCTAGGGAGTTTATAGTGAGAAGATAGACCACGATTGGTTTTCTAAATGTATTTCTCACTTGATAAAAGGGGAAAAATTTGTGGTGGTGTTTCTTAAATATTCCCTAGGAAAGGATCTATGCGGGCTCTCTATAAAAAAATAGCAGTCTGATGGGGATGAGTATATTTCTGGGTAACAAGGGTCCAAATATACCCATAGGTTGCTGGGAACTAGACTTGGCATGGAATGGAAAGGAAAGGCTTGACCTGGGCCATATTTGATTCTTTCCCTTGACTTAGAGCTAGGTATTTAAGATCTTTCATGTATATACTAAGTAAACTCCTATTATCACCCGAAGAAGCCCAATTCTGCTTCGCATATTTGCTCATCCTCAAAACTTCCTCCAACATGTTATACTTTGAATTTTTTTCCCCTAAATAAAAACAAAAAATTACAACCTCTTTAGATCACAGTTAGACCTGTATGCATGAATTGACATGCAATGTAACAATAATTGAGGCTTGGATGAAAGGCTAATAACTCATACTCGACAATTTTCATCTAGATGGGAAAGGGCATATATATGCTTCAGTTCCATGTGCATTGAGTGCTCTCTTTGTGAGTTAGGTTCAGTTAGACCTCCTCTCACGGAAGCCATCTCATATTGAGTAGGTTCAACCAATAGTAGGAAATATTGAGTGGATCCATCAATATATGATATATTTCCATATCTAAGTTTCACTTTCCCTCCTTTTCCTTAAAACAAATCAACATTAAAAGTAAAAAAAATTCTACGTAATGAGGATATGGGAAAACCTTCTAATTTAGTTTTGATCATCCCAAATGAATCACTTGAAAAAACATAAGTTGAATGCGATACACAAATGGAAAATGTGAAGTACTATTAAATTCTAAATCAGTGAACACTATCCAATAAATATATGTTAGTTGAGATAGATAAAATGTAGCCTGTGTTATGGTTACAGAAGATGATTTGGAGGAAGGAACCAAATATATAATGATAAAGGTTAAGATTCAAAAAGAAAACAAAGATAATTTAGTTAAATATGATGGTTTCATTGTATATAAAGCAATTAATTTTACCTATATTGGTTTGTGCCTACTCTATTTTGACAGAATGCAACTAATGACTAGTGGTAAATCCAATGATTTGGTTATTTATATTTTACCTCATCAAATATTCATGACAAAGATTAAATCATTGGGTTTAGGTATCTCAATATAGAGAAAGAATATTTGTGCAAGTGGTGAATTACAGTGTATGTCATGATATATTTTCACAGTGTATGGTATTTGTGGCTGTGTGATATTGTATGCATTTTTTACCATATTGCAAGGAAAATGAATATTGTACTATGCATACACTAATTTCTACATGCAACCAACTGTAGTCAAGTAACCAATCTTGAAAAGTGGAGGTATTCCAAACATGTTTGTCTAGACTTGATATACGACTCTTGAATGCATTGTGTGGTGGGTTGTGACCTTGTATGTGTTCATTGTACTTGAGTTGTGACCTTTCTAGAATACATTCCAAATTTAGATATTATGTTCATTAGTTAAACTTCATTGTATTTTTTTTATTGTTTATGTTCTGTACATTGGAATTGATAACTCATCTCAAGGACCAAGTTTAACGCAGTGACAAGTGGAGCGTTAAAGTTGAAAGTGATGAAAATTATGTACTAATTTATTACATGAGTACTTTTCTAGATCTACCTTTTTTATTTACTTCTGCATATACAATGATGATAAAAATATATGTGACAATATAACTTGAGAGAGAGAAAAGATTAAATTCATTGGTATTGTTGGCCCTATGGGTAAAATGGGTTGTTTATCCACCTTTACGATACACCTTGGTATTGTGGGTATGGGGGTTTCCTTACCATCTTGTTGTGACCCCTTTGGTTGACTTATGGTCCTTCATCTTCTATTTGGTCCTAGGGCCCTTATGTGTGTTGTACCTTGAACACCTTTGGTATGATTACTTAACCTTATTACTTTTATTGTTTTATTATTATATCCACATGACCTTTGGTACCCTACTCTAAGTGTACTCAACTTTGTTTTGTGTTTTACTATGGTAACCACTCTAATACCTAGGGTTTCATATGTGACCATTCTAAAATACATGCCAGGTTTATATATTATGTTCATAACTTCACTCTTAGAGTATCTCGGCATGAAAGATGTATAGATCTGATATTTATTGGATGCATGAAGTTGAGTACACTTAAAGTAGGGTACCAAAGGTCATATGGTTCCTCTTCTAGGGATTCTATAATTATGTTGTGAATTGTGAACCGTGATATCCAACCCATGAACTACAACCGTGAAATGTGAACCTAAACCGTCAACACTATCTCTCTCTCTCTCTCTCTCTCTCCAAAGGTATGTAATTTGACTACTTGTCCTTATAGTGACAAGAGATGACTCAAAATCATTTTTGAGTATAAAGTAGATCCAAACCAGATCTATCTAGCATTGTTATTGTTCTTTAATTACTATTCGTTAGTTAAACTTCATTGTAATGTTTTTACTATTTATGTTTTGTAAATTGGAATTGATAACTCATCTCAAGACCAACTTTAACGTAGTGACAAGTGGAGCTTTAAAGTTGAAAGAGATGAAAATTATGGATGAATTTATTACAGAAGTACTTATCTAGATCTACCTTTGTTACTTACTTATACTTATACAATGATGATAAAAATATATGTGACAATATAACTTGAGAGAGAGAAAATATTAAAGTCCTTGGTCTTGTTGTCCCTATGGGTAAAATTGGTTGTTTGTCCACCTTTACAATACCCATAATGGGGTTTTCCTTACCATATTGTTGTGACCCCTTTTGTTGGCTTATGGTCCTTCATCTTCTATTTGTTCCTAGTGCCCTTATTGTGTGTGGTACCTTGACCACCCTTGGTATGATTACTTAACCTTATTACTTTTGTTTTATTATTATTATGTGACCACATGACCTTTGGTACCCTACTCTAAGTGTACTCAACTTTATTTTATGTTTTATTGTGGTAACCACCCAAAAACATAGGGTTTCCTAAGTGACCATTCTAGAAGGCATGCCAAGTTTATATATCGTGTTCATAACTTCACTCTTGGAGTATCTTGGAATGAAAGAAGTATAGATATGATATTTTCTGGACACATGAAGTTGAGTACACTTAAAGTAGGTTGCCAAAGGTCATATGGTACCTCTCCTAGGGATTATATAATTGTGTTGTGAATTGTGAACCATGATCTCTGACCCGTGAGCTCCAACTGTGAAATGTGAACCTAAACCATCAACACTCTAACTCTCTCTGTCTCTCTGAAGGTATGTCTTCTAACTACTTGTCCTTACAGTGACAAGAGATAACTCAAAATCATGTCTGAGTATAAGGAATATCCAAACCAGATATATCTAGCATTATTATTTCTTTAATTACTATTCATTAGCTAAACTTCATTATATTTTTTTACTGTTTATGTTATGTACATTGGAATTGATAACTCATCTCAAGGACCAACTTGAACGTAGTGACAAGTGGAGTGTTAAAGTTGAAAGAGATGAAAATAATGTATGAATTTATTACAACAATACTTTTCTAGATTTGCCTTTGTTATTTACTTCTACTTATACAATGATGATAAAAATATATGCGACAATATAACTTGAGAGAGAGAAAAGATTAAAGTCATTGGTGTTGTTGGCCCTATGGGTAAAATGGGTTGTTTGTCCACCTTTACAGTACACCTTGGTCAAGATATGAATTTTCAAGATTGGGGAGAAATGCTAACTATGTATGATGATAGTGGAAAATTCATGCCTTATTGCCTTGTAATTTTATAATATGAACTATGCATACCCAACGAGGTCCTATTTGAACGTTTTTCCCATGGTGCAGGTAGAACCAGATAGGTATTTGTTAGACCTGTCTTCCTCAAGTGAGGGGATTTTAGGAAGGCCAGAGGAAAGTGAGACATCCAGTAGGTCTACATGGTCTATATAAACTAGATGTTAGAAGATTAGAAGAAAAATCCATAAACGTATGGAATTGTTTCTCGCTGAAGGGGGGTCACGTTCCTATGACGATGAGACAATTGGAGACATCGAGGTTCTCTTATGGTACAAACATCTAGTGAAAAAATGGGTACCTAGGGATATTCCTCAATTGAACAGATATTTTTGTGTGAAAAAGAGGATATATCAAATTGCACCATCGTCATTACATGGTTTGGGGTTGTTTTGCATAGATGGAAAAAAGGTCGGTTACAACAAATGTACATAATTGATGGAGTATGTTGGACCCTGTTAAAACTACAAATATTGGATGTGCCTGGTCCAATATACACGAAGTATGCATAGATATGGCTTGTCATAAAATTAGTTATAGATGAAAGACAAAGATTAAAATAAAGGAGAAATGTTGTACTTTGACGGAAGGCCAAGGCCACTGGGAATATTGCGAGGTTTATAAACAATACAAAACCAGGGTCTACACTTAAGCAACCCAACTACATATTTGAGGGTTGTGAAGGAAACTGTGTATTTGTATGTGACATTAAATCAATAGATGTAGGGGAAGAGTTTCTTATTATTTACAATTTGAATCGAGTAGATACAAACACCGTTACTATGGAAGCGGTACATCCAACAATTTACCCAACCTTTTATTAATTAATTTAACCTCTTAAGGATTTTTCTTTAGTCAATTGTTATAATTTTGTTTAAATTTTCTATATTTACTTTGTAGGGTAGTGATCAAGGCATCTCTCTAGCAGCTGGTCATAGGAGTACAACTTCCTCAAGACAACATGTATACATATTTGTAATAGAACAAATATAATTTGAAAAAAGAGTTTTTTGTTGTTGTGTTTTTTCATGAGTATGTCTATTTGGTTTATATAATGTTATTTTTATATTTGTTAGTTGATCAGGGAAACCATCCGGATGTTGATCAGATAAGAACAACCTTGAGGCAACAGGTAAACATGATTGTAATTGTACAGTTTAAATACTTCAAAATGTTTTGTTATTATATTTTTCAGTGAGTATTTTGGTTTCGTTTAGTTATTTTTTTTTTATGTTTTTGATGCAGGGTTTCTATAAGGGGCAACTCCTTCGCAGTAGATGATATCGACCTGCCTTGAGGTGGAAGGTATACATCGATTCCATTGTACAAATTTAATATGTACAAAATTTTTTTTTGTTGTGTTTTTCATGAGTATATTCGTCTGGTTTATTTAGCGTTATCTATATTTGATGTAGAGTGTTGCTTAGGGAAGCCACCCGACTGTTCATCAAATGACAAAAGCCTCAGGGAAATAGGTAAACTTGATTGCAATTGTACAATTTAAATACATCAAAATTGTACCAATATAATATGTAGCATAATGTTTTTTTGTTATGTATTTTTCGTGTGTATACTGGTTTCATTATGAGAATGTTTTCTAGTTCTTTTTTGGAGGTGGATGATTTGGGAAAGTCCCCAAATGTGGATTAGACGACACCATCATCCAGGCATTAGGTAAACCTAGTTGTAATTTTAGGAATCTATCATGATAGATATGTTTTGTTAGTATACTTTTTTTCTTAGCCTATTTTTTTCATGTCAGTAATGTTTTATATATTTTTGTTGCATACCAATGATTAGGTGTATGAAACAACATCACAACAATCAATAGATTTGATGTGCATGAATTTTTGCACGATGCTGACATTGGTTCTTCTCTAGACCCGGTTAAGGTGATAGAGAACTAGACCATGAAAAAAATTAATGAGGATATCTTTCGTTTCCTATTCATTATTTTGTAGACCGACGAGATTAAAACCAAGCTTCAAGTGTTGGTAAAGATATCTCATGCCTTGCAAGTAAGTTTTAGAATCTTGAATCATAATATAAATTAATTTGGGGCTTTATAAAGCCCCAAATGAATTTATATTATGATTCAAGATTCTAAAATATGGTTTCTATTTATAGGATTTTTTGCGACCACACACTAGTGGTCAAGGCAGTGTTGGTCCCAGTGATGTTGGTGGATATCAGTCATCACATGAGAAAATCACTCCATGTACATCGACTCATGCACCATTGTTGTTGACTGAACATTCAAAAACACGTTCCGTGACACCCCCAAGGTCAGAAGAGAGTGCACATGTTAGTGACCTATGCACACCAAATTGTGCAAAAGAAGGGGTGGATGTAGAGCCTTCTAGTATTTCTATTGCTGAAGCAACATCTCTTGGATCTTCCCATGTCAATATCATGGGTACAATACAGACAACATTTTTGGTGTAAGAAAATATTGTTCCAATAAAGACAGATAAGATCCTAGGTAATTATACATTGTTCAGGTTAGTGTTTATAATTTGATTGTAATATACTGATAAAACATTTTGTTTCAACTAATGATGGCATGATCATTTCATGGGAAATGATGTGTTTTATAAAAATATAAATGATTTGTCCTTAGAGATATTTGGGCCCACCATCCGCATAAGGTGGGATAGATAAGCGAAAAAATTTAAAGGATGAGCTCACTAATCGGTTGGTTGGCCTGTTCCGCAACAAGACCTTTGATCAAGATGCAATATTAAAGAAGGATGGAAAATATATGAATATTTTTTGAGACCAATATAGGTTTCACCTAGAAAGGAACCCTAGGTATGAGCGCCCTCCGATGATTCCAGCAAGAGAGTGGAAAACCATAAGGGAATATGGAATGGAGAGGGCTCTGAGAAAAGAAGGAAAGTTACCACCAAGAATAGGGAGGTATGCAATAATTTCCATTATGTAATGCTAACATTATTATTATTAATTTTTATATCAAATTTGGAACATCTAACGTATTTCAACACTTGCATAGGCTATTAGACACATCAAAGGCCACAAAGGAAATACTAGAAAAAATTGGTTACCATAAGCTTGGGCCTGATGGTTATTCGAATTTGCGGTACAAATTGTAAGTATCGAAAAATCAATAATGCATCCAAATAATAAATTGCAAATTATTTTTCATTTTATTGCACTACAAAATGTAAAATCAATGGCATTATCCGAATATGTTGGTTGACCGATTCAAAGTGCCCACTAAGGAAGAATTGAATCTTGGCTTCCAGCATGGCTTTGAATTTGTTGTTGAATGCCGAAAAATATTGTTTGAGAAAAAACGGTCTTCTGGTGATCCATCTGGTGCTCAGTTACATAAAATATATATAATTTAATAAAGATTTATTACTTGTGCAATCTATTCGTTATACATAATTGACATAAAATATTGTTTTTGTTTTGAGCGAGAAAGCAATGATCCCATTAATGTCGATGATGGAAAAAAACCAATCAAATATCATGCTTCTAATACTGGTAATGAATTTAGTCATATGCTACAATTTTATATATAGCATTGCAGATGGTGAACATTAATTGTACGTCTCCATATTTCAACTGTAAAGCATGTACAGGGTCGCAGTGTACATGTTGAGCCTGGACAGGAATATGAAGAACATGATGTGGCCACAATAGGTAAAAAACACCTTTGTAATGTTTTTTTTTAAAATTAAATACTTGTAATTATAATAACAACATATATGTATGCAACATTTTCACATTATTGCAGCAAATTCGAACCCCTTTCTGCAAAATCCACGTCGTGAGCACTCTAATAGGAATACATCACGACAAGTTGATGAATAACCAAGAACTAAACGACAAGTTCCAGAAGATGAGGTTCTTGTTTATTTTGTAAAGAGAAGAAACAATAGAAAGAAGTGACTGAAGAAATATCATGTAATTGTTTTTGATAATATAATGTCGTGCATGATATTTTTCCTACTGAATGAATGAATGGATTAATAAATGTTTTTTTTTATTGAATGAATGTGTTGAATGATTGAATGAATGGTTTAATGAATGCTATCTTTTATTGAATGAATGTCTTGACTGAATGAATGAATGGTTTAATGAATGTTAGATTTTATTGAATGAATGGTAAATGTTTGTTGATGATGAAATCATCATGATTTTGCACATGATTTTTTTTCAAGCACATGCATTGGGTATGGGGAATTGAGAGCGATGTGAGGGGGAGGGAGGGAGGGGCCATAAGAGCTTCCACCTTCATGTGGTTGACCCTGTTCAGTATATAATATTAAATTATTCTCAAAACAGAGAGGATCTCAATTAATGGTAAGGATTATCTATTTCCCACAATTATTTCTTTGAAGCATTATTGTCATAGCATGTATTCCATTACTTATAAAATCTATTCTGGTGTATAATTGGTGTTTTTATGTTATCGATGGTCTTATATAATTTTTTTGGTGTTCTCCGTGTTTCCTCAGGTGAAATATTATTACCCATTATTTTACTTGAATATTATTGTAATTTACATTATTAAATTAAAATGTTCATCAAACATAAAATTCTCATTATTAATGTCATTTTTCTTCATTGAGGCTACTGAGACTATATTTTTTTAGCTTCATCTCTTTATTTTCATAAACAAGCAAATCTTTATTTGAGGCATCCCACCATGAAATTATTGCAATAGGAAAATATTTGTAGTATGTTGAAAGATGTTTTGAAAGGTAAAGCAAATGTAGACATTGTCAAGCTCCACAAATCAAGGGAATTTGTTCCAAGAAAGTATAAGTATTGGCAACATATGTGTATTTACCGAACATGGGTAAGAGAAATGATGCAATATCATAACATACTTTTAAATTGTAGCTGTTTTAAAACATTTTTATTTATATCCATCCATTTTCATAGTTCTTTCAAAACTTTTGGCAGTTTTTTGTACACAATGATAGAGAATACAAGAAATGAATTATTGAGTCCAAAAAGAATAACATTATAAGAAAAAAAATACATTCAATGGTAAAGGAGGTATTTTGGTTGTCCTCTTTTTCTATCTTGACTTGATGGTATTCAAAGAATAAATATGTAAAAGAGCACACTTCATTTCCCACATACATGAATAACTACTAAAATCCAAACATACCTTGATACCATCCATATAATTATTGCTCTAAATGACAATGTGATTAATCCAAATAGACTCTTTTATAGGAAATATCAGAACTATAACCATATTTCCCTTAATCTCCTCAAAATATTATTCCAAAAATGATCTTCTACAATGGCCAATAGGTGCCTTTTATAGCTGAAGGATGGTTTCATTTTTGTCTTGATTACATTTAATGCCATTGGTCACATGGCCTCAATATTTTGTTCGGTTAGCTAGGGGTGGGTCTCAACATTTATGAGTTGAATAAAACCACCATATCTCTCGAATGGAGAATATTTTCTAGTTATACCATTTCCTATAGATGGTTCAATATTTAGATGTCATGTTTTTTTGAGATGTGGGGAGGATACCACTACTTGTTCCATGATTTTGGAGGTTATGTTTCAATCTTCTTTCATTATCCTATTCATGGGTGTCTAACATTATACATACATGAAGTGATCATTCAAAAACTAAATATATTGCGAGACTGCTCCAAACCTTGCACCACAGGTCCATTACTTATTTCACATGCCTAAATTATTGTAGGTGTTAAAAATCGTGCAATATTCCTTGACATGGATGCAAAGGAAATAAGACATGCGAGGAAACACAAATAATTTTGTGCGGTTACTCGATGCATGACTTCCACATGGTTACAAGGTTATGCCCATTCTTTACATAATGCCCCTCCCCCACCTAAATCAACTGGTTAGGAACCCATCACTAGTTTCTTCCCTTCATCCTTGGATGTTAAGGGATTTTTGACATGATACTCCTTTTTTCCTTCCAATTTCTCCTAGCCTAGGTCTCTTAGCATGAGGATTCCTTTGATCATATTATTTGGATTTGCATGGGCTCCATCACAACAATTGATGATGACAAGGATGCCTAGCCTCCCTCATCTTCTTATACTTCTATATTTTATATTGATTGGTGTCTCTTTTCCTTCCAAGGTTTAGTAGTTTAGCTTCCCGTTTTCCATTTATCATGTATTGCTCTTTTTCTCTTGCTTTGTATCTTTGATTAGAATTTAGGAGTGATATTGACACTCCCACTTTGAGGTGTCTAATGACTATATTTCCTATACACAACAACCTAATATTTGGTCATTCCTAGACATTACTAAATTATCTTATCTTATATGATATCATGCTTTTATGTTCCCGCAAAGATCAAACAAAATACAAAGGACATCAAGAGGGATGATGTATCAATGCAAATTTGCATCTTTTCATCTTTCATTTTTATTTCCAGAACTGCCAGAAACATAATATATTTTATCCTCATATTGTTTCTTTGAATATGAGCTTTGCTGTGATTTAGTTTCCATCATTTCGACCTTTAACTATTGTATAGAAATTGTTCATGCTTGCTATTACATATGCAATTATCAAGCATCCTTTAAAAAGTAAACAAGTCAAATTTATAAGTGGAATGTATGGTTAAATGCAAGCTTATACCTTTGTCTCAATTCATAATTGTTTTATTGGAGCCATAATATTTTAAGGTATTGTTTCTATTTTTCAAGTATTCAAGTGAAGGAGTTGAAGGTTTGGAATATGAAGTTGAGGGGTTACTAAAAGCTTGGACCAACCTACATAAGAAATGTACACAATTTTGATTTCCAAGTCCTACATTCATTACATCCAAACCGTATCTTGATGTTTCCATGAATTGATGTCTATTTTATTTAAATTATTATCACTAGTGGAAAATGAGAGATTACTGACCAGGAGACCACAATTTTTGGTCACCACAGTTTTTTTCAAGAGATAAATGAACAAAGTTGATAAATTTAAGTGAGCTAACTAAAAAAGACCAAGATAAATGACCACTTTTGGTCACGAGATAAAAACCAACTTAAAACGACCAAGATAAATGACCAAATTTGGTCACGGGATATCTAGACTAAAAATGACCACATAACAATTGGTCATTTATTTGGTCATTTTTAGTTGTCACTCCGGCAATGAAAACAATTACAAATTTGACAATGAATTTTTACATTTTACTAAATTCTAACATATATATAATATATATTTACAAGTCCTTATATTAACAAAACTGAATTAATGCAACCCAACTATATGTTAATTTGGACATGACCTTGGTATATACAAAATCCCACTAAACATTTAAACCCACTAAACCTTGGCATATAATGTTAATTATAAGGCTAATTTGCATGACCTTGACATATAATTATAGTTTTTATAGGCTAATTTGGACACGATCTTGGTACCTTGGCTAATTAAATCGGTGGAATCCACGTTAGTTAAAGGATATTTTGCTATTTGGACCAGTGGTCGTTATAGAAAAAATTATATTATCTAGACCTTAGAAGATCAACTCATATAATATGGGAGCGATAAACATTTTCATCATCATATTATGCACTCAAAATGGAGTCAATTTACATAATGAACTTAATCCTAGCATTAATATAACATTCAAGACATTTGTTGATAACAAAAACATGTTGACCATGTTATGTCGACCATTGACTCCATAGACATTTTGTACTCATCTATGTATTGTTTATTAAAATAATATAAATATATAAACTCATTAAAGCTAATATATAAATTAGTTTACCATATAAACTTTTTATATTAAAAACCTATAAATATTACATACAAAATAATTAATACAAAACATTTTTTCTAACACATAAATTTATATTAAAAAACCTATAAATATTACATACAAAATAAATTAATACAAAACATTTTTTCTATAACACATAGATATATGTATACATATATAATAAAAAATACATTTAATACAAAATAGTATTATACCAATATAATAATAATAACAATATATTGTAACAAACTATACAATATTGTAAAAAAACTATATCATACATCTAAACATAATATTTTTTATATTAAAAACCTATAAATATTAAATACAAAATAATTAATACAAAACATTTTTTCTAACACATAAATTTATATTAAAAATCTATAAATATTACATACAAAATAAATTAATACAAAACATTTTTTCTATAATATATATAATAAAAAATACATTTAATACAAAACAGTATTATGCCAATATAATAATAATACCAATATGTTGTAAACAACTATATTATACATCTAAACATAATACTGTAACTAACTCCATCCACAATATTGAACAAATTTCGTACTAAATACTCCAAAGTCGTTTCACTGGTTGAAACCCCAGACACCCTCAATTTTCTTCACTAAATCCTGGTTATTTAATCCACAGAGGGTTTCGATCATCGGACCTAATGATTTGGGTCTCAAAGCAAGCCCTTGAAGCAGCTATTGGTGACAGCCATTGAGATTGGTTTGATCAATCTTCAAACGCAGAGGGTTTCGATCATTGGACCTAATGATTTGGGTCCCAAAGGAAGCCCTTCAAGCAGCTATCACTGACAGCCATTGAGATTGGTTTGATCAGTATTCAAAACATTTATGGTACTCATCGAGCTTTAGAGGTTCTGTTTGATTAAAAACCCACCGACTTTAATAAAACCCTTATAATATGTTGAATATGAATGTACCCAAGTATTTTTTGCACTATATATGTATTGGGAATGCTTTAAGATGCTTCAGGGTTTTTACATTAAGATAAGCTTTGGGGTCTGCGTATTTCTTTATTTATATTTTTTCTGCATGTAGGTTCAGTGAATTAGCCCTTATGTGGCTGTAAAGTTTGCAGTAAATTTGTGGAATTGTTAAACTCGGCTCAAATCTATGCCCTCCAGATCGATTAATCTGTAAACTTTGAAAAATGAATAATTGGATCAGTTTTTGAAACAGAAATAAACATAGTAAGTCTAATGGTTGGTATCTGATCAAATTAGCCCTTAGGGCGAGTCATTTTTGGTGATGTAAAGGTCACTGCTTTATGGTCAAATTCTCTCTTAGTGCTTGTCAAATCTAGTGATAAGCTAAAGGATCTTTGGCCATACGAATATGTCGGGAATTAGAAATAGCTATTTGGGTATGAGTTAATGTACTGTTTTGATTGGCTAAATTTGACTGATAATATGCCGAATAATCTATGAATGAATGCATTAATGCCCCCTTGGACTGAGTTGGTCTATCAGGCCAGGGTTATAGAATCAAGTTCAATAGCTTATTTTAACTTGATGATCTCTGCAATCTAGATTCGATGTGATACATCCTCGATATAATCTAATTGGAGGAATGTTTCTGTCTAAATTTGCAATTAGACAGACTCCAATTTAGCAGAGTGGAAGATTTATTTATTTTGATTTTGATCTGGCTCAGCTCCAAATTCAATTTAGCTCTATGTATATTAGGCACCCCTGTTCCATACTATGGCTTTGCAGGTCTGCACTGACCAGTTACAATTGTTCG
>LPNX010496139.1:259216-434595 GCA_001517045.1 Pseudotsuga menziesii | reverse complement strand
AGCAAACAATGATTAGTTAAGCTCCCCTAACATGTAAATTTTGTTACGACCAACTTCTAATGGATGGGAGGCACATGCACCATTCGGTCAGAGCTGTCATGAAACTGCACAGCTTCCTTAATCTTCCCCTAGAGGTAAACCCTTAAAATAAAAACTATTTAATTTCCCCTAAAGAGATCTAAGATTACCTAAACACAGTGATATGCCACACACTCATGAAAAAAGTGATATGCCATACACTCATGAAGAAAGGTTTTACCCAAACATGCCAAAGTACCACCAGTAACCAAACCCAAGGAACATGCATTTGTTGCAAGGCAAAGAAAGATACACTAACATATACAACTCCAGAACAAACACAATGATTCCACAGCAGCTCCACAGTTACGTAAATCATACAACTAAATCACCTAATAACAGATACATAAGCAATTAGTAGGATAGAGTCGATAGACCTCTTCAGACAGGTTTGATAATACACTAGTTGCCTTGGGCACTTTTAAACCTGCAAGCTGATTCAAGACTCCTTGCAAAATATCCTCCATACTTTTCAAAAGCTCCAACTTCTTGAGAAAATCATTAGCTAATAGAGGAAGCAAGCAACCATGTTCACTCCTCAAATGCTCAAGACCCGTGCATAAGTTTAGAAGTCCATAGTTTTGAATTGATGCCCGATTTTGTTCTGCATGAGCAGCTACTGTATGCTCAAGGCGAAGTATGGCATCTTCCTTTGCAGCTTTAGTTGCATTCTTTTCTTTCTTAAGAGTTATGATTTTAGTTTTTGCCTTTGCTAATTCATCCTCAAGGATGTCCATTATTTCATGGACCTCATCCAATTCTGCAACCACTAATTCTGCTGCTCTTTTTTATTTCCTAACATCTTCTTTAGCTAATACTATTTTACCTTGTAAGTTTTGAAATGATTTACCAAGCCATTCAATCACCTCCACAGGATCCCCAAACTGAAATTGATGAATAGTACCAATAGCATCTAATGCAGTCATCACTCTTTGCATCATTTCATTGCTCTCACACAAAGATTGCTCTACCTCCGTAGCATGCTTTCTTGAAGAGATGAGTTCTGATTCTATCACTTTAAAGTGGTCTAAAGCACTTGATAGGTCTCTAATTTTCTGTTCAGATTCATTAAATGAATATTGATGCACATGAAGCTCCATTCCCAGCTGTTCAAGTTCTGCTACTTTTTCATCCATAAGTAGTTTCAAGCTGTCATGTTGCTGAACTACCCCGTTGCCTTTTTTCACTGCCCTACTTAACTTCTCCCTTGTCACAGCCAATTTTTACTCAGACTGCTCAAGCTGTATTTTGAATGCATCTCTTTCTTTTTTCATAGCTTCCATCTCTTCAGAATATTTTTTGCATTCCTCAATAAGCTTGTCTTGCTCATTCTTATGTGATGCCACAGCTTTAGTGGCTTCTTCTTGCTTCCTATACACTTCCAATAATTCTTGCTCCTTTGCATCAAATGCAACCTGAAGCCTTGAAAGCGTTTGTGCACTATGTGATGGAATAACAGTGCCCATAGCTTCCTCTTGATTAGTTACTTTAAGCATGCTAAATTCTTTAGATAGAACACTGAACCTGTCTATGAGCTTCCTAAGACATTCTTCCAAATGCTCAGTAGTGTAACTAGAAGGGATTTCATTATGAATTTCACCCTCAAACACTTCTCCAAACATATCAACCAATCTCCTTATCATACCTTCTGTGTCAGCATTAATAGTCTCCAAGTTAGACTCTAGCTCTAGAACTTTTGCCTCAAAATAAACAAGGTTTTTAGATAATGTTTCTTTATCATATGCATCTTTCGCTGCTCACTCAATCATACTTTCATATTTCCAATTAAGCTCCTCAATTTTTTTCAAAAGAAGCTCTTTCTCAAGCTTTTCTATTGAAAGATTACCCTCCAAAATAAACGCATTCCTCTGTGATTCTTCCAGTTCAACGGAATGTAAATTAATAGAATTTTGCACATTTTCAATCTGACGTTGAGCATTATCCACATCATGATGAGCCTGATCCAATGCTCTGCCAAGCCACTCAATTCAATCCTCTGGTTCCATTGCTTTTACTGAAGCCGACATCTCAACATTTTCCAAGACCTATTCCCATCTATGAATAAGATGATTCCTTTCCAGTAAAGACTGCTCCAACATATCTGATTGTTCAGCCAGACTTAAGTACTTACCCTGAAGTTCCTCGTGTTTCCTTCTTAAATCCTCAACCACTTGAATTTGACTCAAGTTGACAGCGTCTAATTCTGAATTTGATGCAATAAAACTGGCATCATCTTCACCATCTCTTTAAGGCATTCTCTGGTCCAAAATTCTAGAAAGTGTATCATTTTCAATAGAATATGACCTTGCAAGCCACTCAATCTGTTCAATAATTTCCATGGAATGAAATTGCTCTGGAAAATTCAGCTCCTCCAGAATTTATTCTATTTTCTTAAGAATGGTGTCTTTATGGAAAAAGGATTCACGAAGACTGTAATGCCTCGACACGTTCTCCAACCTCTCCATAGGATTTGATCTTTGCTTCAGCCTCATGCAATGCAGCAGTTTTAATCTGTAGTTCTTGCCAACACCTCTCTAGCTCATTTGACTTCTCTGTAAATGAATGTTTCAGTGCATGACGTTGCTGAACCAATGCCTTGCCTTTAGATACAGCCATGCTAAGATTTTCTCTCAGAGATGAATTTTTCTCTTTGAGATCCCTCATCTATTCTTCCTGTTGAGATATTACTGGATCCACTTCATCAAGTCTCTGACGTAACTGAGACAGCTCCATCTCTTTGCAACTGAAGGCTTTTCTCAGGGAAACATCCAAAGGCAACTGAGTTTCCTCCTTCCTAGAACCATCATCAGGTCATGATACCAATTCTTCTATGCATCTCTGCAACCGGTCATTTTTCTCAAGAGATGCCTTGTACTTCGCAATAACCAAATGTACATGACTTTCTAGAGGAGAAATTATTTGTATGTCAGGATCAGTAACAGACATTTCATCTTGAATAACTTCTTTAATAGCAGTAACCAATTTCTCTGACATGGCATCCAAGTGCCTCTTTGATTGAGAGTGCATCTCCAAAGTGTCTTTCATCAGTTCTTCCCGTTCTAAGAGTTCCCTTTGAACATCAGCCAACTCTGAGGACAAAGTTTCCTTCTCAGCAGAGAGTTGAGATAGTTGGGAGACCATGCTAGCATATTTCCCTTCAAATTTTGTCTCATTTTCAATGCACTTTTTAGACAGCTCTGCACAGTTGGCATTAAGATCTTGAATATATTTATTTTTTGTAAATAAATCATACTCAAGCTCACCCACTATGGTTTCAAACTGTGATATTTCCTCAATTCTTTTCTGCAACTATTCAGTAAATTTATCTAAATCATCAGACATGATATCAAAAGAGAAGAGAGATTCTTCACTTTGTCCATCTCCTTCAGTGTCTTTGGTCAGTCCAATCAAATTTCTATGTCTACTGTGAGTCTTATTAAGTACTCTAACAGTTGATTCTCTTTCTTGCTGAATGAGCTCCAATTTCTGAGAGAGTTCTTCAAATGATCTTTGTATCTCTATATTCTCAAGACAACACATTTCAATTTTTATCTCCAGGCTCCTCAAGTTGTTAAGTTTTTCTACGGTAGCATTGACAATAGTAGCAAGGCGGAGATTAATAATTGAGCAATCTGGTTTAGAACGGGAATCAGAAGAAACTTGTTGGATGGATTATTCTAGACTTTCTGCAGCATGAAGCATTGCAATAACACAAGAACTTCTCTCTTCCTCTAATGAATATTTCTTCTCAGCAAATTCTCTCTGCAATGTCTCTAGCTGTTTCTCCAGTGCTGTTGAATTCTCAAAAGCATGCTGCTTTAGATTGTGTAGTTGACAATGCAAATCATCAATTTGAGAAGTATCTTTCAATACCTGTTCCATGAGTTGCTCATTATTCTCTGTCAATGTAACCAAAATCTCATCCCGTGTTTCCTTTTCTTGCTTGAGCACATCAATATCAACCTCTAGCTGCTTCAGGGTGGCTGTCAAATATCCTTTCTGTTGCTCGTCTTCCATAAGTTGCTGCTTAATAATGTTGGCATCCCTTTGAAGCAATGTCAGAGTAGATTTCAAGCATCCTATCTCACCATCTGCTTCCCTAAGTTGTTGAAACAATATGTTTCCATCCTTTATGGGACTAGAACCACTTGCTTCGTGGACCTTTTCATCGATTTCTTGTGATCGATCCTCTACTTTTGTCATAGGATCCACTTCCAATATTCCATCCTCGTGCTGGGCCTTGGACTCAAAATCTCGAATTAGTTTTGACACACCAGAAGGTACCCTTTCACTTCCCTTGCAAAAGTTACCTGGATCTGTAAGCATTTCTCGGACTAATTTCTGAAGCTTTTCTGAAGTTGATTGAACCTCATTCAGGTGTTCTTTCAGAACTGACACTTTATCAACATGCTCAAGATATTGCTTGAAGATTTGTTGCTGCATGTCTCTCACTTCAAAGTCTAATTCAACTTTCTCCAAATTACTTGAAACACCCAAATCTCCTAAATTTATGTTGCACAATTCAAAATCTGTGGCAAGTTGTGCCTTCTCTTTCTCTACTTCCAGTAATCCATGCTTTAATGACTGACTAACTTCTGCAGAAGCATTTAGATTATCTTTGAGCCTAAGAACTTTGGAATCTAATCTATCCCTATCGTCTGTGGAATCTTGAACTTCTTTCAAAAGTAATTCACATTTTTGTTTTAAAACTGCATTCTCCTGCTGTAGCTCCTCCAGCTGAATATTTGCACCTGCTGAATATGGCACCAGATTAGAGCACTCTTTCTGCAATTGCTCTTCCAACCCACCTATCTCGCTTACAGATTGTACACTGGAAGCTTCCAGAGCATGGAGTTGCTGCTACATTGAACCATACTCAAAATTCATCTCTGCATACTCCCTTTCAACTTCTCTAATATGATGAGTTAGATTCTCTACATCCTTCAACAAATGATCATTTTCCTTTTTAACATCTTGGATAGTTGTAACCTCTTCAACAAGTTGACTTTTTTCTTCTTCAAACCTCTCCTTTATGCCAACTTTATATTTGATTTGGTCTAATTCATGTCTTGTCAAATGCAGATCCTGATTTAATTCTTCTTTTTCACAACTTAATTTTTCAAGAGAAGCATTGAATCTATTAAGTTCACCCATTCGTTTAACTTTATCCTCAAGTATTTGTTGCAGCTCCTCTTTAAGTTGACATGTCTGAACCCCAAGTTGCTTTATCTACTGTCTATCAAAAAGAGCCTCATATGTTTGAATTTCCCTTTCCAAAGCTGTGGAACTTGTGTCTAGCTCATTCTTTTCAAGGTTTCCACCTAAATAATGCTCATTCTGTTCTTTATGCATGTCATCAATTAATGCTCTTATTTCATCGGACCACTAGACTAGTGGTATGTAAATTTTGTAACAAGGATTACATTATAGATTAATGGCATCCAAACCCCCTTTGATTCATATTATGTAAGGTGTGACCTCAACTAAAAATATTTTGTATCTCTCAATGCAATGCAAAAATGAAGTTACCTTCTATTTGGAAGCTAGATGCCACTTTCCAAAATTGGGATTCAAAATCACTCAACAATGCTGCTTGGTATTTTCACAGTTTTGACAGCGAATGGGTGGAATTTGGCTGATGCATATTATTGGATACTCATCACATTGTTGTCTTGTTAATGTCTTGTTATTGTAGCAGTTCATATATCACCTACTAGGCTTCTGGTATTGCTGCTTGCAGTTGGAATGGACACCACAACAAGCAGTGGCCTATGGCCGTCTACATCAATACAATATTACGCAGTCAATGAAAGTCCTCTTTCAAGTGAACCTCATTTGCAAATTATTCACCAACAACAACGACATTGCTATGGAAGTACAAGTCAAGGCAAATTTCCACTAGCAGCCAATCCCTCCATTGTTCTACATGTGCTTACGGAATGTAATCTGGATCCTCAAGATCTTGCCAGACTAGAGGCAAGTTTTTGTGTTTATGGTTTCAGAATGGAAGAATGGATTGCAAACTGTCTAGCTTGTTTAGCTTCATTTTTGCAATATATTTTAATGATTGTAATGCTTACCTGGTTGAATTGTTTAGTCATTTTGTAAGCTTCATCACGGTTCTTTAGACAACCGGCAAACTTTTCCCCTGACTTTAATCTATCTATATCTGAACTTGCAGCATTGGGCATGTGTCAAAACAGAGCTGTATTCAAGCCTATGACACAATCAGAGAGAGAAACTCTGAAAGAAAGATGCGGAGGTTCTTGGAAGTTGCTATTGCGGTTCTTGGTAGCTGGGGAAACATGCTACAGGCGTGAAAAGTCTCAAGCCATAGCTGGTCCTGGTCATAGTGTCGTAGTAACGAAGTCTGGTGAAGTTTATACATTTGGTTCTAACAGTTCTGGACAGCTTAGCCATGGGACAATAGATGAAGAATGGCGCCCAAGACTGATCAGGTGTGCAATAAATTCCTGTGTGTTCTTTTGTCTGGTATTTTTCCCAAGGTGTACTGTGCTTTTGCAGTGTTGAATCTCCTTTTAAATCAACATGGGTTGAGAATTGGGAGGTTACATAATTCATATGAAGGTCTCTTCAGGGGATTCGTATTATCCAGGCAACTGCAGGAGCAGGGTGTACGATGCTTATCAGTGATATAGGACAAGTTTATGCATTTGGGAAAGACTCTTTTGGTGACTCAGAGTATGGGATTGAAGGCTCTAGGACTACCACTACTCCACAACTGGTGGAGTCTTTGAAAGGAATTTTTGCAGTGCAAGCAGTCATTAGTAATTTCTTCATTGTTGTTCTTTCACGAGAGGGTAGAGTTTACACATTCTCTTGGGGTTCAGATGCAATTCTTGGTCATCAAACTGATCTCCATGATCAGGAACCACATTTACTAAAAGGTGATCTGGAGAATGTTCCTGTGGTACAAATTGCAGTAGGCTATTGTTATTTGTTAGCTCTCAGCTATCAGCCCAGTGGAACGTAAATTTTGTAACTTAAACATATTTTATGTTCCCATTGAATTTATGAAACAAATTGATGCCTGTGTTGCAGAACCCTCTTTGAATTTGAAAATAACATTACATGCATATATGTGGGTATTTGCAGGTCAATATATTCTATTGGCTGTGGCTTAGGTGACAAGCTAGGACATGGTTCTCGAACAGATGAAAAGTACTCCCAGATGATTGAACAATTTAAACATTTGAAGCTAGAGCCAATTGTGATAGCGGCTGGTGTATGGCATGCTGCTGTTGTGGGAAAAGATGGACGAGTATGTACATGGGGATGGGGTCAATATGGTTTCCTGGGTCACGGAAATGAAGAATGTGAAACTGTTCCCAAGGTTGTGGAATCACTTCTAGGGCTGAAGGCTGTTCATGTGACTACAGGTGATTATACCACATTCGTTGTGGCTGAAAATGGGGATGTCTATTCCTTTGGATGTGGGGAGTCATCAAGTCTTGGGCACCACTTGGCCACAGCAGCTGAAGGCCAGGTCAGTATGGTATGGATTTTCACTTGTAAAATATCTACTAGTTTTCAAACCAGTGCAACTTCTCTTGAAGTTTAACTCTACTAATGTTTTATTGATGCCAATGTTCAGGCTCAGAGACATGCAAACTTGCTAAGGCCAGAACTATATATTGTAAAAAAACTATATTATACATTTAAACATAATACTGTAACTAACTCCATCGACAATATCGAACAAATTTGGTACTAAATACTCCTACATTATGGAATAACCATGCCGATTAATTCTTCAACCTCTGAATGGGAAAGTGATTAATAACAATGGGCCTTGCACATGCTAAACTAGCCAGGTAGCGCCAATGATTAATGATGGGCATATTTTGCAACCCTGCACCAGTTCAAGCACCCTGGCAAATCGATATTTGGTCCCAAATATTTCCCTTTGGTAGGAGCAAGTGGTTCGTTGGTTGTGAGAGGATGAATCAGGTCTGAGAGGCATCTTTGGGCATCTATTAGGCCATGCAGATTGAAATTGAGACACCGCTTGAGGGGTTTGAAAAATTGGCTATATATTTTCAATTGCTGCCATGGATAGAAGGGTATTGGAGCAAACTTGGAGGATTTGAAGAGGCATGCATAGAATTCTAGAGCATTGGAGTTGAATTTGCAGTCGAAATCCCATTCACAGGTTAGTAAATTCCATTCTTTTTAATAAACTTTAAATACAAGGTTTCTCTGGTTTATTTTTTTTTATATGAAAAAAAAATGACGGTCCACATTATGGAGTACACCTGTTATTACATGGTTTCTCTGGTTCCTCATAGGTTTTTTCACTGTTTTAGAAGGCCCTTCTCTAGTTCTATTTCCACACACATTCTAGCATAGGAATAGTTACCTCCTTTTGTCTTAGCTTAGTCAATAAAATGATCCTACTTGTTTCTAATGTCTTTGAGAGTGGATTCATCCCAAAAGATTATGGGGAGGTATGGTAGCTTGACCCACTCAGGGGCTACAAAGATCTTCATATCTGGATCAAATCCTAGGGTCCAATGGGTGAGGAACATTCCCTTGGAACCCATGAGATCTGAATCTTAGGTCTCTCTCCTCCTTGCTATGAAATAAAAACAAAAAAAATCTCAACCACAAGCAACATCAAATACATTACCTTGACTCTTGGGAGCCTAATTCTACAGAATCCATGCTTGAACTGCTAGAGGACTAGGCCAAAGGCCTATAAACTTAAACTTTCCTATTAGATTTCACTCATGCATAATAAGGGCTTTTCTCTTTGCCTTTGAAGATGAAATGCCTAGCTTGGGAATGGCTTCTGCCCTTTTTACGAACCAGTTCTGCATTGGGTACTTCACATTGGTTGACTTTGAGGATCTGAGTAAAGAAAGGAACACCTCTGCCTTATATTTAGAAGGATCATCCATACTAAAAATGCCAAGGGAATCTCAACCTCGGCTTTTTCAGGCTGCAGTAGAAAACGAGGTGGACAACTTTGGCTACCAAAGGCGGTGGTGATTGTAGGCTTCATTTAGGGTAAACCTTAGCCATTGGGGGTGTTGATTTTTCTATTTCCATATCTAATAATTATTTCCTTAAGATTCCAAAAAAAAATTTCATGCAACTGTTATCATAGAATAATTACACTGAAAATTTAAACTGAAAATGCAATGGAAACAATAAGAGCATAGAAAGATAGCCATGCACAATAGACACAATATTTTTTATCCTAGGAAACCCAAACTCGAGAGAGAACCCAGCAAGCTTTCTTAAGAAGAAAATTTCATTATTACAAGTACAAAGTCATCATGAAGAAAAATCAACAAAAGGAACCCCAAAATACTTATCTTTTATTTGCACCCTTCTTCATGAGGGAACCCTAGCCACATATGTGACTCCTTGAACTTGTGCTATAGAGGAGAGAGGAAACTTGGATGATGAAAAATGAAATGTGACTACCCACATTGACATAAATATTATTGTATATTGGAGTATCATCATTGAATAATGTGAGAGGCCTAATGCCTCTTTCGGAAACATCACTAGGTGACCACCTTGTATTGAGCAGTAAAACCCCATAACATTAATGATTAGTTTCTAACTTCAGATGATACCCTTCAGTATGTTATTCATAGACATCAATAAGGCTTCTTTTCCCAGGACCACCATGTACTGGTTTAGGAAAATTTGGTTGAAAGAACTTAGTTCTCTGAATTTTTCTTGGACAAGTTCACAAAGGTCTAAATATGATGAAGAAAGAGGTATTCTTCATCAAGGTATCATTATCAACTTTTTCACTGTGAGAGACCTAATGCCACTTTGTCAGATATCTCTAGGTGACCATCTTGGATTGATAAATAAAACCCCATAACATTAGTGTCTAACTCTAGATGAAGCTCTTCAGTATGTACTATGTTCCACTGATTATGGTAATTTGATGAAAATCATTAGACACCTAGAGCTGTAGAATTTTTCTATACAGTTAAAGCACATCTTGGCATATATTTTTTTTTATTGTTTTGTTAGCCCCGCCTAGAAATCCCTTACATTGGCATGCATTTCTGTGGTATATGCCAATTGAATTAACTTTGAGTTCCATTGATTGTTGTTGGTTATTCACAGATATCAATTAAATATCTTTTCCCTGGACCAACATGTACTGGTATAGAAAAATTTGTTTAAAAGACCTTGGTTTGATTATCCAAGGAAGCTGCGTTAGCAAGTTGAAACTCTCGACGTTTCGATCCTTACTCTAGGATCATCATCAGGAGACAAACGAAGACTGTGGTGATGTAAGATAGCCCGGAAAGTTATTAATACACAAATTTTTGAGGAAATTGAAAGTTTAAAGAGAGAGAGCATCGCTTCTAGGTTTACAAAAGGTTTTTAACAATATTAAAAAAAAAAATGAAAATAGATTTTAAGATCATTTGAAATTAGTTAAAATTCGAGGGTTTTAAAACTAAACCCTAAAAAAATTTTACAAAGTGTTTTTAAAGGTTTTTTAAATTAAAAAGTTTTCTTTTAATTTAAATTTTTTTATTTTAATTTAAACCCTAAAATTTTTTTACAAAGTTTTTTAAATTAAAAAATTTTCTTTTAATTTAAACCCTAAAAAAATTTTACAAAGTGTTTTCAAAGGTTTTTTTTTTTAAATTAAAAAGTTTTCTTTTAGTTTAAATTTTTTTTTATTTTAAAATTTTTTAAGGTTTTTTAAGTCTCTTAACATTTATAAAATCTTAATATTAAGACTTCTTAATACTAAGAATAAAACTTTTCACAAGTTTTATCTAATATTAAACCTTTTTATAATTTTCAAAAAAAATTTAATTAATTTTTTAAAAAGTCTTAAACTCAAAACTTGTTAAAGTTTCTTTTAAAAGGTTAACAACTTTTAGGTCTCTCTCTCTCTCTCTCTATATATATATATATATTGTTTAAGTCTAAGGTGGAAGGGGTAATTTGAATTCTAAGAGAATTAAAATTACTATATAAGAGTTTTTAAGAAAGTTTAGGGAAACCTTTTTAAAAAGTTTTTTCAAGTTTAATTTTATTTTAAGAGCTTTAATTTTAGGACGGTATGAATAATTTAAAGGGAAGGAAGAAAAAACGTATTGAAGAACAACATGTTTATCAAACTTAGAGGAGGTATGGAGAGTGCCAGAGGAGAAGGGTGACGGGACGGGGTTTACCTATTACGGTTTTCTTGTAATTGCAGGGATTGAAGTAGTGGTTTCCAAGAATCACTGATCTTGGCACCATCATCTCTATTGAGACAATTCTCATTGAGGTTAATTTTGATTTTCTCTCTAATCTTTCTTTTGAGAAGGTTTCCCTCCCTAGCGATGACTTTTGCATTTTCAAGGCAGATGTGGTGACCAGTTATGTGCGCGTGTTTCGCGAGGGATGACTTCTTGTCTCTATCATGTCTCAGGTCGGCGCTATGTTCTTTAAATATCGTCTCCATGGAACGCCCGGTTTCACCTATGTACAACTTGTCACAGGAACAAGGAATGGAGTATACACCTTTGTATGCTTTAGGTTCAATTGGATCTTTCAAGGAGTCCACCAAATTCCTAATGGTATTGGGAGGTGTGAAGAACACTTGGAATTTGTGTCTTTTTAGGGTCTTGGCTAATCTGTCAGTGGTGCCTTTTATGTAAGGGAGGAAGACTTTATTAATGATGTCTTAAACCTTGTCCTTGGTCCTACTTCTCCTGGGTTTGTTAGCAAAGGCTAAAATTTTCCTAAATTGTCTATTGCTATATCCGTTATCACCAAAAACTCTTCCTAAATGGTCAATCTCCTCTTGGATATGTTCTTTGTCAGAGATTCTTAGGGCTCTAGTTACAAGGGTATTAATTACTCCAATTTTCTGTGGTGGGAAATGATGGGAGTCGGCATGTAGATACCTATCGGTGTGAGTCTGTTTTCTATAAACCTGGTGCGAAATAGAACCATCCTCTCTTCTTGAGATAAGGACATCGAGAAAGGGTAGTTTATTGTCCTTTTCGATCTCCATGGTGAACTTAATATTGTTTTTTGGTTGTTAAGGTGTTTGAGGAATTGGTTCAAGGTATCTATCCCATGTGGCCAAACCACATCCGTGTCGTCTACGTATCATTTCCACCTTTTAGGTTTGAGGGGGAAAAGGTAAATAGCTCGTTTCTCAAACATCTCCATGTAAAGATTAGCTACAATTGGGGAAAGAGGTGAGCCCATAGCCACACCCTCTATCTATTCGTAGAAAACTTGTTGGAATGTGAAGAAAGTGGATTTTAAACATACCTCTACGAGTTTGGCTATGTCAACATCTGTCAAGTCTCTAATTGTTGCAATTGCCTCATTGACCGGAATTTTTGTGTATAGGGAGACTACATCAAAGCTAACGAGGATGTCACCAGTGTCTAAAGACTCATTGCAAATCTCTTGCACCCAACTAGTGGAGTCTTTAACAAAGGAGTTTGTTTTTCCAACGAGGGTTTTAAAATGGTAGCAAGGTATTTAGCTAGTTTATAGGTTGGGGAGCCTATTGTGTTCACAATTGGTCTTAGGGAAACACCATTTTTATGAATTTTAGGAATCCCGTAGATGCAAGGGGTGTTACCTTCTTTCGGGAGTAATTTCTTTTTCAAGCCCTCGTCTAGGTTAGAGTCCATAATGGCATTGTGAACGGTTCTATGAAATTTCTTGCTTGGGTCTTTGCTTAGCTGTCGATAACTCCCATAAGAAAGGTGTTCCAGCATTTTTCTATTGTAATCTACAGTGTCTAGAACTACTGTGGCATTGCCCTTATCAACTTTAACAATCTTGATTTGTTGGTTATGCCTAAGTTCAAACAATGCTGTTCTTTCCCCTTTGGACAGGTTCAGTTTTAGTGGTTTCGCATGGCATAGTATCACGGCTCAATCTTGTCTTGCTTGATTGGCACTTTCCTCTGATAAATTTGTGACAACATTTTCAATGCTACACATTAACTCCTTAAGAGGAATTCTGCTGGGCGCGATGGGAAAATTAAGGCCGTACTCCAGGACCTTTGTATCACTATCATTCAACGAAACGTGAGATAGGTTAACTAAATTCGATTTCTTATCAATGTGACCAGTTGTCTTAGGTTTCTGCACATTAAGGAGGAGTTCAAACTTGTGCTGCTTCACTGCACAGTCACATTTCATGCCCATCGCAGAGTCCAACCGGTGCCCATCGCAGAGTCCAACCATAGTGGGTTTGTTCAGAAAATATATGAAAGCTAATCAATTCTGCTTATAATTTTTTCCTGTTGAAACTATCACCCTGGTAATATTAATATGGCAGTTGTGTGAAAGTCATTGTTTACATTTACACCTGATTGCAAGGTTCGTATGACATACATTTTCTTTGGCTTCGTATGACATACGTGATTGCAAGATTCTATTTATGCAGCCATAAAATCTAATTCACAACAATTTATTTTTACAGGTTGATAAGTGCAGCTGAGTAGAAAATAGACTCACTTCTTCCTCCCTATCAAAAGCAGTTGAAGATGCCAAACCTAGAGTACTTGAGTGCCTCTGGGATTACTCACTTGATAGAGGTAAGCATGAGTTAATGTATGAATTATCTTGTTGTATATAGAATTTTTAAAAATTGTCATAGTGATACTAAAATGAGCTGATAAATAATGAATATATAATATCAATGATTTTTCATACCGAAAATTGCATTCTTAAGTTGAAGATTTTTACTGTGATTTTCATTGGCATTTCGCATACCTGGGTATTATCTCTGTCCCACAGTGATATTTGGCATACATATTGATTAATTGATTACTTCTATTATCAATATAATTTCATAAGTGCAAGTTTAGTATTGGAAACTTTCATATAAACCAAATTTGAACTACATATCACTACCTTGCAATTACAGTATTGACATTGGGATTGTGTTTATACTTGGTGCAAAAAAATTGGAATCCTTTTCATCACTCTTGAAGTAAATAGATTGTAGATAGCATGCATATTGAAACATAAGAAGAGCTGCAACTTCCAACAACAGTACATGCTATGATAGTGATATCCGTTTTGTCGTTGGGTTTGCTTGAAGAATACTATGCACCTTTGAAATTTACACTTGATTTAATACTTCATTTCTGGAAATTGTTTTGGTCACCTTGACAGTTTTATTTGCTTGATATCTACAATAGAATTGTGTTATTTTAATCATTTGATGAGTTTTAGAACCATTCTGGAACATAACTACTGTATAGTCAACAAATCTGAATCATTTGGGCATATTGATTTGAAACTGGAAATTACTGACAGTGTAAATTCTTCTTCCTTTTGGCAAGCACTATAAATCGATATTTGGAAACATATATGTGTTTGGCATCACTGATTTTAGTACTTGGGAAATATTGCAGTTGTGTGAAAGTCATTGTTTACATTTACACATGATTGCAAGATTTGTATGACATACTTTTTCTTTGGCTTCGCATGACCTACGAGATTGCAAAATTTTGTTTCTGCAACCATAAAATCTAATTCACAATAGTTTATTTTTACAAGTTGATAAGTGCAGCTGAGTAGAAATTAAACTCACTTCTTCCTCCCTATCGAAAACAATTGAAGATGCCAAACCTAGAGTACTTGAGTGTCTCTGGTATTACTCACTTGATAGAGGTAAGCATGAGTTAATGTATGACGTATCTTGTTGTATATACCATTGCATAATTGTTTTTTATTTCTCGTACACCAAATAACTGCATGAAAGATAATACATTAATGTGTTTTGAATATTTTATTTGAAATTGTTAGATTATATTTTCTTATTTTGCACATGAACTTGGTTATTGTTCTACTTTACAGTTCATTGTTTTTCTATTAAGATTTTTTTATTGGATTTTGTAGGAGTGAAACTAATCAAGTGGGCCATTAAGTATGAAGAGCCTGTTTGCCGAGGCTTTTCCATTGAGTACGAAGAGCCTGTTGTTGAGGCTTTCAAGCTGCTAAGCATGGGTTAATTGAAGCTGCCATGGGATATAAGTATGGCTTAGCAGCTAAGTACAAGTGAGATGGTTTAGCCATTGTAATATTTTGAAAAGTCATCGATGTACTAGATGATTTTCATGTTGAGGATTTTCCATTGAGTATGAAGAGCCTGTTGTTGAGGATTTTAAGCTGCTAAGTATGGGTTAATTGAAGCTACCGCGGGATCTAAGTATGGCTTAGCAGCGAAGTACAAGTGGGATGGTTTAATTATTGTAATATTTTGAAAAGTCATCGATGTACTAGTTGGTTTTCATGTAAAGTTATATGGAGATAGTTTTTGAGAAAACTCATATTTATTGTAATACTTGACATTCCATATATATAATATAATTTGTGTGATTTAAAATGTATATGGTTGTACATTATATTTTTTATAAGTGTTGTAATTAACTAATTGATGTGACATTGTATAATTCACACGCGTATTAGATAATGATAAATAATGTATGATTATTTTTTTAATTTAAACATGATAACATATTAAAAATTTATATTGATTAATAACGGACACCATTAAAACTATTAAAACATAATAACCACATAAAATGACTTAAAATGACTAAATTAGTGACCAATAAATGAGATTAATGACCAAAATTCACATATAAAATGACCAAAAATTGAGATATACATGACCAAACAATGAGATATAAATGACAAAAAAAATGACCAAAATTCGCATATCAATGACCAAAAAACAGTTTTGGTGGCTAATTTACGGTCTTTTATTACGCGACCAAATTTGGTCATATTCTAGTTTGTCACGTGGTCATTAATTTCGTCATAAATGTGGTCATATATTTGGTCATTTATTCAAATATATGACCAAATATATGACCAAATTAATGACCAAATTAATGACCAACTGACAAACTATAAATGACCAAAATAAAAATGACCAATTTTGGTCGCGTAATAAAAGACCGTAAATTAGCTACCAGCGATCGCCAAACCAAAAGTGGTCATTGATATGCAGATTTTGGTCATTTTTTTGGTCACTAATCTCTCATTTTCCACTAGTGTATGTTGATGACCTCACCCCAGTCATAGGATATTTTTCCTTACAACAAGGATATTGAGTCAAATATTGACAAGGATAATTTTCATGGGTTTACTACCTGACATTTTTTATATTCCATCTATATTTTCTTATGGAATTTCCTCATGTTTTGCTTTCTCAACCTCGTCTAAGTAATTTTTTTACAAGTAATAACTAATTTGGCACTTGAATGGACTATCAAGTTTATAACCTATGTCTCTCTAAGATATTCATGTTCTCTCTTCCCATTGTTGTAATTTGTCTTCATTTAGGAGCATTGGGCCTAAGTCATCAATACTTTTCATTGATAAATATTCCAACACCTCTACAAAAATGCCCAACTTTGTAATGCCATTTTCCTCACTTGTAGGTTCTTAACTTAGAAGATTAATCTCCTTGTTTATTTTATGTCCTTGAATAACCATGGCTCAACATTCTATTACATTTGGTACAGATTATAGCAATGGAAACGTATAGCCTGAAACATCCAAGGATTTTGGGGAGTGAGAGAAATCCTTCTAATAAAAGGGCTTCATGGAAGTTACAAAATCCAATGCACTTTATTTATCTAAATATCCCACATAATTTGTTTTGAGATCATCAATGTTTGAAGAACTTAAGGAACATGGAAAAATGACTTTTCTGCAAGAATGTTTCTTCAGTATCCTTAGTAGAAGGGTAACTTTTATGGGCTAAATCTCGCCAATTGGCCATTTTTTGGGTTTTTTTTCAAAAAAAAAAATCGCTATTTGGTCATTTTTAGTGTCTAATATTGCCTATATTTACATAAAATATGTTTTTTTATCATAATATTCGCCAAAATCTACACATTTCAGTGTTAATTTTATGTTTTATATTTAATATTCGCCAACCTATCTATAAACATGTTTTTTTCAATCCAAAATAATCGCCTACGATACTATACATAAGTATAATATTAGAATCCTTAAAACCCTGCTTAGTAGTTCAATTTAGTTTTATGAGATGGCCAGTAAGATTTGACTACAGGGGATAGATATACATAGATAAGAAGAACACATTTACTCTCCCCTCTTTACTAACTTGAAATTTTATCAATTCGATACCCAACACATTTTTCCAGCTTATATTTCATTACTCAGAAATATATATTTGAATATGGAAGTTGTTTGGGGTTTTATTGAGTGATGCATTGCTAGAACAGAGTAATATTGGTTCAATCCACTAGTGTGAATTTTTTTATATGATATATGTGTGAAGGTTTTTGCATACTTATTAGATATAATATCAAAGTAATGTTTTTTCTTGTTTTGTTTATTGAAGTCTATTAAATTTACAAATACCTTTCTATGATATGAAGTTGCATTTATTACAGGGAGTTTTTTTCTAATGTTTTCATGTAATCTACAGGGTGTGCTTGGAATTAAAGTGAAGATAATGTTATATTAGGATCTGAAGGGGAAAAAAGGTCCAATAAAACCATTGTTGTTGGAAATTCTTGCCTCTTGTTGACAAGAGTTGTTTCCCTAGGTCCAAATGGTTCAGATCTAGAACAAATGAGTGATAACAAGGATGGAAGCTTCCCCTAGAGTTTGTAGATATCAGGAATGAGTCCTTTTACTATCATGCAGTATGATATAGAAGTCTTCTATGGTGTTGGATCTCCACAGATTTACCTGCAATGAACACATCAAATAACAAGCAAGATAAAAAGTACCATAAAATGATCTACAATTCTATATTAGTGACTAAGGAATCCAATAATAAAATGAATGATTATAACACAATACATTTTATGGGAAAGGAACCATCTTTGCATTAAAATGAAGAAGACAGATTAAAACCATTTGCCTTAGTGTTGTGATGCTCCTTCACATGCCATGTATTGTCCTCAAAGATCCAAATTGTCTCTTTTATGCTCACCCTATATTTGGCCAGAACCTCAGTGCAGCAACATAACTTTTCTCTCCCTTCCCATGGAGGATGAGCTCGGTTTTATAGGCCTTGGGATGATAGGGATGGTTGAGGAAAAGGTGGATGACATGGAAGGGATATCCTACTAGGGGGGATGTTAAGTCCAAGTGTTCCACAAGAGTAGGGATGAGGGTGCCATGAAGTCTTCCTATGAGAAGCTTTGTGAATCTTCTCTTTTTCTCTTTAAAACTTGAGCACTGCTCTTCCACTAAGTAGAAAGAGCCTTACCAAGGTGGAATTCCTTCTTGAACAAAGGGTAAAGGTGGTGGCACCTCTTATTGTCAAGAGATAATAGGCATTACTAAAGAGGGTAATGCTTATTGCATTAAAAGAAAAAATAGGGGTGGACTCAAATATGAAAAAATAGGATTCTGGGTCAATGCCCAATTCCATCTTTTGTGAATTGAGGAAAATTTCTGATGTTTGGGACTCAACAAATGATGGTGATGAGATTTATGTATTACAGAATGCCCCCCAAAGCATGAGGCTAGAGGGATACAATAGGTGAAAGATTTGTAAGAGAAATTTATCACTTCGAGGAAAGAAATCGCTTGATCGAAGATCATCATCAATGAGGATTTTGCAATACATCAATAATTTTGACTCATATCCAAATGACTCTTCATCATGGTTGCATACCAATACAAGGAAGATCCATGAGAGAGATAAATAATCATGGCTACTAGAATACAACGTAGATCCATGTGACGAGGACTCAAACTTGGACATAGATACCATACATACAATGTATATCTATGTGAAATGGAAACAAATTTGAGCACATCCATGACCATACGAATGTGGATCTATGCTAGGAATTATACAAAGTACTGCATCATAACCTGGGGAAATTAATGAGCACTTAACAATTAGCAAGGGTCTTCATCTCATCTTCCACAAAGTACAATTCTATCCATGTGATTACAATGCTTTGATGTCGAACATGGTAGAAACCACTTTAATACTAGTTAATGATGAAAACCATTAACAAGTGTGAGGGAAATCACCATTAATGTCAATGATTCCCAAGGTACCCTAGTACAATATCCTTAATGTGAAAAACATGATCTGATGTCGAACACTTTGTCGAATCTTTTGATAAAAGGTCAATGATGTGAACTTATGTCGAGAGTGAGAGAATCTATCATTGATGCATATAGATCTCAAGGTTCTAATTTGTTTCTAATACTAATTCCTGGATAATGAGCTGAAGTCGACAGGAATAGT
This sequence comes from Pseudotsuga menziesii, assembly GCA_001517045.1. Classification (NCBI taxonomy): domain Eukaryota; kingdom Viridiplantae; phylum Streptophyta; class Pinopsida; order Pinales; family Pinaceae; genus Pseudotsuga; species Pseudotsuga menziesii. The sequence goes on along the minus strand of LPNX010496139.1, from coordinate 415,278 downwards.
CTTGTCGAAGGAGGGCCATGATGAATCCGACATTGACGAAACGAAACTAAGAACAAAGTTATGGAATTTTGAGTATGATGTAACCATAGGACTGACACAAAGATTGTTTTGAATTCATAGGTACACTATCAATATGAATTCCATTTGAACATCGGACGACATGACCGAAGACTTGGTAGCATTGACTTGACCCGGTGGATACTAAGACATAATGTAGTGGTAGACAATGCATTCTTTAAAAGACTCAAAGGAGTGACATGACTCATGAAAGTGGATTGAATAGGAAGCAAGCTAAATACCCAATTGAATGAATGAAATGAGGACAAGTACCATGTTCAAAGGTGACTACTAAATGCTATTATTTGCAAAATGAAATAGTTCCCTTCCATTAATTTCCCCATCATGATTGATGAGTACCTATTTTCATTTTTACGAGTTAAAATAGGCTAACAGACACTTGTTTTAGCTTATCCTAAGATAATTCCATTCTCATATATTTCACGAACCTGAGAAAGGAGGGGTTCATTCCCAAAAAAGGGTCTCTCAATGTTTAATTTAACGAGTCCATTGAAAGTTAACTCAGTATCGTTCATGTTTAGAGAGTGTGAACGAAAATGGAAGAAGAATCCAAAGGGTACTTTTTCATATGATTTAGTCCGTAGGACCTGGAAAAGTATAAAATAATGCCAAAGAGAAATCTTCTAGTCATGACTGGCTGGAGTATTCCTTTTTTGTAAGTAGTCAATCCAAACCGAGAAAGGCGTAAACTACCATTGGAAAGATGACTCTTCAAGTACTTTTATGAGGGTGAAGAAGACAAGTTCACTTGGGGATCTTTTCAAATTTAAATAGTCCGGAAAGATCTTAAATAAGACTCCATTAGGGTTTCTTTTCACGATGAGTGGGTTTAACGAGCCTAAAATGAAGAAAAATTTGGCCTAAAGCTTTAGTCCTAGGTTTAAAGAGCACAACCAAAATGTCAAAATTAATGGTCAACGACTTTTTCCATTTTATGGAAGTATGAAAAAGTCAAAAACAAACTTGCTCATAATCAAAACTTTTTACTTTCATCCCTGCAAAAACATTTTAAAAATACTATTAGATCTCCATGATATTAAAAACCATCTTTTAATGACTATATAAAAAGGGAACTTTTAATGAAATAATTAAAAAGATTAAAATAATGGAATAAAACCCTAAAATATTTCATACAAAATCCAATGAAATAGTAAAAACATATCATTTTCCTATTTACCAGGTTTAGAGAGATTATTTGGAGCAATTGTGTGCAGACTTTAGATGAAGATTTCGGAGCTGTTACTCGTCCAATTCTTGATCCATCTATTCCAGGTGGGAGTTAAAACCATCCTTAAAGTTTTCATGGTCAAAATTTTCCTTTCTAAGCACATTTTTGGGGGTTTTCAGGGTTTTAACCTAGGGTAAAAATTGCATTCAGGGTAACACTCTTTCCCTTTGCAGGAAAGGTGGTGCTTGAGAAAAACCGCATTTTCATGCCTGAACATGCGGTGCCACCACTCTGTCTCAAAGAGATAGAACTGGTGCCACATAGTACTCCCAAAAGATTAATGGCCCAGCCAAAAGAATGTCTTTAAAGTATTTTGAAAGGTTTATTTTGTGATCTAATACTTCAATTTTGGTTTTTGGCAGGCCATTTCAGTCAAAATAGTTGTGTGAAAGGAAAGAAAACATGAGGATGATGATGTCAGAGCTGTAGCAAATGTCACTTCTATAGTTGCTTTGCGGGGCTGTGGCCTCCTAAAGTTTCTCCATGTCCCTAGCATGAGGTCCCACGTGAGACTACGGGAATACATACTGAGAATGTGGAACCTAGAGAAGAAATACTTCGAGGTGGGGGCCCATGTTATTACAGTGGAAGTAGAGAAAATATACTTCCTTACACAATTATCTAGGTGAGGAAAGCATATCTCACTGGTAGGTCCTCGGAGAGGAGACGTCACAACACAAGAGCTTATTGATCGCCATTGTTTTCCAGGCACTCATATGTCTGGGAAAAATATCCCCATCAAGGTGGTGATGGATTGCCTCATCAGATAGTTATTTTTACCATGCAGTGGGTTGCAGGGAGACAAGGTGCTCACCAGGCTTCTCGAGCTCACATGATTTACACCTTGGAGGCTATGGAGCCTACGGTCTATAACTAGGCCAAGGATTTACTGAGTGTCTTCAAGAATTAGCTGACTACGTTTCGACATGGGGAGTTAAAACAATTTATTTATGGGACCATACTAGCATACTTCTTCTTTGAGCAGGTGCCTCATCTGAGGCCTTAGGTGGCTTTCACCGAGCTGAGAGCATGGGACCCTCGCATGCTGTGGTGGGTAGAGATCATGGATCACAATGGTGGAGGTGGGGCCAAGGTCAAGTATGAGAACACATTTTTCCTTTGGTTGGATGACCAAATTATCATGGTTGATGCCTATGCATACGATGGCACTGACTTTAGGGAGACCCTAATGTACCCTTACCAGCAGGTGCCTAATTGGGTGATATTGGTAAGAAGAATACTCAAGACTTTGACTATTTTTTCATTTTTTCATTTTATAAATTTTATGAATGACAATGATTGAGACTTAATTTTTTCATGCAGATGTTGGAGATGCATGACTCGGGGGATATTCCCTAATTGAAAGATGAGTCGGGGCCCGTTTCATTCATAGAGGGGATGATGAGCTGACTGAGTTGGAGGAAAACTTGAACCGGTTAACTCTTGACATTCTAGAGGATTCTATAGATGACCTCCCTAGGAGGTACTAGAGACAGAAAGATGGAGTTTTAGGTCGATTCAGCCACCTACTATGGAGGGTAGTGAGAGCTATCATGTGCTACCATGAGCATCACTAGTCATTCTACATATTGTATACACTGAAAGCTATCCAGCTTCAGGATTTTTGTCATTTTGTATATCTGAAAGCCAGAGTGCTTTAGTCAGTGTCTTGTGACCATATATTTTTTTGTAAAACACTTTTTATACATATATATACAGACTTATTTACGACGTTTTATATGTGTTCAAATGGGAAATGATATTTACATGAGTTTCTTATTCCTTTTACTGTTTATTTTAGTTTAGAATGAACAATGTTTTATTTATTAAAAGTTATGTATGGGTGATATACCAGTCCAAAATGTAATTGGCCAATGACTCTGCAATAGTGTTATAAGACCTAGAAATATGCCCATAAGTGATTGATTCAAACGAACTTTCTAACAAACACACTCTTCAAAAAAGATGAATGAGTGTAGGATTTTTTATGGCATAAACGTGGTTCAAATGAAAAACCACAAGGTGCGAGTCCATAAACACTGCCAAGTATTGAATGTCCTGAGATGCATCCTCAGTAAAAAAAACCTATTATTGCTTGATACTCAACAATGTTATTGGTGGCTAGACCTACACAAACCACTCCTAAACTGACTAAGTCATGAGCTGGGAATACAAAACCTAAGCAGCTGAAGCGAGGTTCAAGGTATGATGACAAGAACCATCAGCAAAACCATAAAAATCCATTTGATCTACATAACCAAAACATGGTATAAACAGTACTGATAAAAACTCAAAACCATATTGAAATACTAAAAACACACCAAAAAGTCAATCAATATACATATATACAAGGTACCACACATAAATGACTTCAAGCATTGTACCTTTTTAGGTGCGATGTTGCTTGAAAGGTATCCCATCGTAATCTAAAAGCTCATAGGCTCCTTTATCTAAAAATTTACTGATGATAAAGGGACCATACCACTTAGATTCAAACTTCCCCTTTCCTTGCTTGTCATGCCTTTGATCATAGGTCAGAACCATGTCACCTTCATTAAATACATGAGGTTGAACATATTTATCATACTGATCCTTAACGTGTTTTTAATGTGCCTTGTTAGCCAATGCAACCTCTCTTCTACTTTCATCAAGGTTTGTTAAGTACAAAAATCGTTCTTATTTGGCAGAAGTGTCTGAGAGAAGCTCTACTACGAGCTTGAGTGACGAGATCTCACATTCAATAGGAAGGATAGATTCTAGTCCATAAACCAACTAAAACGATGTAACACTTGTTGTTTTAACTGAAGTCCTCTAAGCCCATAGTGCGGAAAAAGAGTTAAATGCCAGTTGAATTTTTGATCTCCAACCATCCTATGCAACATTGTTTTCAAAACTTTGTTAATAGACTCAACTTGACCATTAGCCTGTGGATAATAAGGAGTGGAGTTTTCATGACGAAAACCCAACTTAGTACTCAACTCATCCATCATCTGATCGCGAAAATGGGATCTGTGGTCGGTGACTATGTCTTACAGAACTCCAAACCTAGATATCACATGATTAAACAAAAAGAGGGCGGCATTCTTTCCATCCTCTGCATATGTAGGAATTGCCTTGGCCCATTTTGTAAAATAATCAACGGCTACGATGATGTAATCATGCCCCTGGGCTGAGGTAGGCTTACAATGCATGAAATTAATTCCCCATTTGGCGAAAGGGTGAACGACAATGATGGGGTGTAAAGGAGCAGGGTGGGTGCACTTTTTAGGATAAAATAGTTGATAGGGTGGGAATGTCTTAAACGCCTCATGAAAATCCTTAAATATTGAGGGCCAAAAATACCTAGCACGAAGGATTTTCTAAGTTGTATCCATCCTAGAAATATGACTGCCACATTCTACATAGTGGTAATCATTCAAAACTTGTTCATCCTCTTCGTGTGTAAGATATCGTCAAAGAATGGATTCAATACCATGGCGATATAGCATATCATTTAAAATGAGATAATATTTCATGTGGTGACGGATGCAATGACGATCGTCATGGGACATATCAGGATGAAACCTTTGGGTCTGGAGATAGATGATCAAATATCCATACCACAGATCAGTTGTGCTAATCAGAAACAAAAAATCATCTGGAAATGAATCATTGGGCTCAGCTTCCATCAGAGCACATGGAAGGTCACACATTAACTCTGCGAAAACTAAGGACTTCTTGGAATTCTCCTTAGAGAACTTGAGATCGAATTCCTGTAAGATGACGATCCAACGAGAATAATTCCCCCCTATTATTTGACGGGTCAAAATGTAATACATGGGGTTTTGATCAGCTATAACAATTGTGGAATGTGGTGACAAAATATTTGCACAACAATGACCATAGCCAAACCTAGTTTCTCCACACGCGAATAATGAGTTTTAGAGTCAAGAAGGCTCTTACTTAGGTAATAGATCACGTGTTCTTGGCCATTGAGATACTCCTGCATTAGAACCATACCTATAGTAGTAGTGGAGGCATCAACATATAACATAAAGTCTTTTGAGTAATTTGGGGGGTACAACACTGGTGAATGTGTCAGAGTGTGTTTCAAATTATCAAAAGCTCGTTGGGATTGGTCATCCCAATAGAACGGAGTGTCCTTCTTAAGGAGACGCATGTAGCCATGCATTTTTTATGCAAATTTTCATACAAAGCGGTGAAGAAAGTTTCCTTCCCTTGCAAACTTTGGAGCTCAGTAATATTAGTTGGTGCGGGTAAGGCCAAAATAGCAGCTATTTTCAAAGGATCTATCCGGATGCCATCTTTGGAAACCACAAAGCGAAGAAGAAATCTGGTCTCAACACAAAAGACACATTTGTGTGGATTAAGATGAATATTATAATGAAAAAATCTAAGGAAGATGTCCCTAATATTACCTGGATGGTCCTTTCGTTGTTGCGAATGATCATGGAGGTCATCCAGGTATGGATCCACGATGTGTTTAATATCATGAAAATCATAGGACATGGCATGTTGGAATGTAGCTTCGACGTTTTTTAAACCAAATGGTAACTTCCGATAGGAAAAGGTTCCCCACGAAAAAATGAATGTCATTTTATGTTGTTAGCGGGAATAATTTTTATCTAATTGTAGCCAGAAAAGCCATCCATAAATGAGAAGATTATTCTCCCAGAATAGTTATCAATGATTTGATCGATGTATGGAGTACATAAAATGTCCTTGGGAGAAGGCTTATTTAAATCTCAAAAATCAATACAAACCCTAATAGTTCCCTACTTCTTAGCTACAGGGACAATATTAGACACCCATTCCATCAGCGGTATGGGATAAACAAAACCTGCTTTCAGAAGTTTCTCCACTTCGGCTTTAATGGCCGCAACCTTCCTAGAATGGAATTGATGTAGGTTTTTTTGGACTTCCCTTGCCATGGGATAAGTCTTGATTTCATGTACAATGATAGACGGATCAATCCCAGGCATTTATTTGTAAGTCTAGGAAAAAACATCTCGGAACTCTTTGAATAGAGCTCTATAACTTTTAGTTTCTTTTGTTGAAAAATTCTAGCCTACATGAACATGTTCAACAATTCCAGGCTTCACTGATATGTCAATGGGAGTTTCCTGAGTAATGTTACAAAGGTTTCCCTCAAAATCAGTTCCTTGTAACAGTACAAGCGTTTGAGGATTGTTAAAAATATCAATACTAATGAGAGACATAAAATCAAAGTCTACTGAACTGGAATTGGGAAGGAAAGAGGATCTATGGTGATGATCTTCCCATACAGGTTCATCCACACTCATGATATCCATAATGGCTAATCTGATGGAAAAGCATGCCAGAGATAGTCTAGAGTGGGGAGAGAGGGTTCTATCCAATAGGGTAGGTGGTAAGGATTAGATGCCACTAAATGAAGATCATCAGAATGGACATTGGAAGAAGATTGAATATAATCATAGAGTGCTTCATAATGGCCTAGAGAAGATGACTCAACAACTTCTTTACCTCCAGGACTGTGGTCAGTCATGGAAATCATGTTCACAATTTCCACTTCTGTACTAGAAGGGGTTGAGGGGAACACTCCCATAAGGGTTGAATCCTTCAAAATTACTACCCCAACTAATTGATAAGGAGGAGGGGATTGGCCTAGCTTAGGAATATTATTTGCAGCGGGGGTGGTAACATCAGGTGAACAAAAATTGAGTTGGTCGATGGTCACAATCTTCCCCAAATGAGGAAATTGAAGAGTATGAAAAACTGTCAAAGTGACAATCGTCATAGCATAGAACCAGTTCCTCTCAAATAGCAGATTGTAATCCAACGGAGCATCGAATACCTCCACTAAATGGAAAATATATTTCCCACAAGCTCGACTGAAAGGGTCGGGAACAGATAATGATATTGGAAACTTTGTTCGTCAAAAGATTTCAAGGTTGTGGGTGAATTCGTAAGTTCAGGAGAACTAATGGCTCTTCAACAAGACATATACAATACCGAGGTGGAAGCTCCTTCATCCAAAATGGTCGTATGAACCTTTCTCCCAAATACTATGGTCGCGATTTGAAACATGAGTTGGTGGGGTAACCTGGACTTGTAATTCTCCACATTAAAATGAATCAAATTAGTGTTATCTGGGTCTAAGGCCCCTAAGGATGTCAAAAAGTTTTTACACTGCATGGGACAACTTTGGAGTACCTCCAGAGTAGACATTGTGTAAGGTGCTTGAGCCAAATATTCAACAACGTTGTAGAATTGTGAAGCTCGAGCATTTGGATTGAAAATATATTTTCAAAGAGTAATCTTAGGTGGGTACAAAATCAAGTTGAGGTTAAGTTTCTCGATCATAAGGGGACGATTAGATGGAGGTGGAGGAGTAGAACTAGAAGAAGGATATTTATTGGGAGAAGGACTCTCATCCTTCTTCTCTATAGTTTTGTCATATTACTAACTATGAGTAGTCAAGCTAATATTTTACGAGGACACCATTATGGTTTCTTCCATAGACTTAGAGGTTCCTTGTGAAGACATATGATCAATTAATTGCTTTTGAGACGGAAAGGGGTTAGTAAGCACCGTCAGAGTAGGTTTAGTTTTCAAAATTTTACTAATTTCTTCAAAATGAGGGAACTCCTTCATGAAGTGGTCACCGCCACACAATAGGTAGGGATACTTAGCCTTCCTCTTTCCTTTATTGTCATTCTATGGGGTCGTAGCCTTGGGATTCTCCTGTTGGTTTCTAGGTTTTTTACCTTTTCCTTTTCCTTTCTTCTTATTATTGGGTGTCTGCGTACTTTGAATAGCGTTCACCTCAGTGGAAACCGTATGAGCAGAAGGATTAGTGGTAGAAGTACTCTGTTGCTTGGTAGGATTAGCTGCTAATGGGGGTTGGATTGAACCTATAACCCCATCAACAAGAGTTTCTATAGGTGGCTTTGTAGGGTCTATGCTGGGGAAAGGATCCTGAGGGATTAGATCATACAAAGTTTCATACTGGGAAAAAACCAAGTCTAGATACTGAGCACGACTGATAGCCTTCTCTTTAGTAACAACGCAACCCATATCCACATCAAGGGAAATGGGAGGAAACAAGGATTTTGTGAACCACTAAGCCAACAATTGGTATGGGATGGGATCTTTAATAATCCTTTGTCGCCTCCTCCAGTCATGAATATGATCTAATATATGTGTGGCATTATTATAATGAAGTGATGTCAAAATATCTGTACCAGTTTTTTAATGGATGAGAAGCTGGAAATGAGTAAGAAAAACTATTTCCAATGAGTTGAAGTCCACAAATGAATGTTGGAGAAGCTTAATGTACCACTTGGAATTTGTACCAGTCAATGTTCATTAGAATATTCTCAAACGGAATGAATAATCCATCAAGGAGTTGGAAGAATACTATAGATGGAATGTCATAACATGGTTTTTGGGATCTTCTCTCTGCTTCCCATTGAATTTTAGGATATCTGATGGTAACTTAACTAGAATTATAGGCCATGAAGGGTTATGATGGATGGGGTCATTGATCAACTTGGAGAGATCAAGGAATTCCAAAGTTGCCAAAAAATGAAGTTGTCGATTAGTTTGTATATACTGGTAATATTGATATGGCATCTGTATACCAGTAGGACCATAGGTCGACTTATACACTAGCTATTGGGGATTTGGATCCATAGATGATCCTCTTGAATATCCGCTAGATGGAGGAAGGCCTCTAGGAGGAGGATTTTATCTAGGTGGTGGACCTCTAAATGGCGTTCCTCCAGGTGGTGGTCCTCCAGATGGCGGTCCCCTAGAATGAATTCCTCCTGAAGGTGGTCCTCCAGGTGGTGGTCCCCCAGAAGGTGGTCCTCCAGAAGGAGGTCCCCCAAAAGGTGGTCCTCTAGAAGGAGGTCCCCCAGAAGGTGGTCCTCTAGAAGGAGGGCCTCCACCAGGTGGGCCTCTACTAGGTGGGCCTTAACCAGGTGGTCCTCCAAAAGGTGGGACACCATAACCTCAAACAGTATTCATGGGTGTCCCTCTAGGCATAGGCATATATGACCAATTAGATTTCCCTCATGGTGTAAACTTGTTTCTGGGGCAAGGATTACCATGATACACCATCCTTGTAGATGCAGGTTGAAAGTTCTTATTGCTTACGGATAGTATATTTCCCGATTAAGTATAACCACAAGAAGGTTGATTTACTATGGGTTGTACCCCTGAGGGTTGCCTCGTACTAGGGGGAGGGGAAACCACTTTGGTTTTCCTGGAAGGAACTATGACTACCAACCTATCCTACAATAGGGGTCTGTATTGTACTAGAAGTGACTCCAGTAACTACTGATGCAAATTGAGCTGGGAGTTGCCCCCCAGTGGTAGAATATATATGAGAACCAGAAACAGACTTAGGATTTGAAACTGTAGTAATAGGTTTGGAGGGTTGGACTGAATAAGGAACTATTGAACCTCGAGCCGATGATGTTAAACTAGGAGTTACTTGAGACGAAAAGAGTGGATGGTATCCAAGAGGGGTTGTTTCTGAAAGGTAGGGAAAAAGGGTCGACATGGGTGTACGATGAGGAATAGGTGAAGCAATAAGGGTCACCAGTTTTTCTTGAGTGTCACAAAAATGATCAATAGATGGCTGGACCCTTCTAAAAATTTCCTCATTCCATGGAGCATCCCTGGCGGGATTAATAAAACAAGTTCTGGTAGTCCCAAATTTAGAAATATCTTGGCCTAAAGAAGTTCTCCAAAAAGGAGCAGTAGGGCCATATTTTGTCCCCTCGGTATCATCAGACGGGTGATCGACAACCCAATTTGATGAGCCAACATGACCTTCCATCGAAAAATGAAAGGTAGTATCATCCATAGGAGGTTGTTCAACCAAGGGATTATCATACGTAGTGAATTCTTCCCCAACTTTCAAAACTGGTTTTCCTTCCACATGAGAATTAACCATGGCACCTTGATCTATGGCTTCCATTGGGCTCTCTCCTACAACAGGAGGAAGGTCAGGTGGTAAGAATTTCACCCTTTGAGATCATCTCAAAGGTAACTCATCCAAACTACAGTCACTAAAAAACTAACCTAGGGTTTGAAACTAGAATTACACACAAAACCACTCCTACACAAGATAAAGGTCACAAGGAAACTTAGGTGATAAGAGGAGCTGATAAAAGCCGGTTCCTCACTAATATTGTTAAGTCTTTGCAACTCATGATATACGACAAGGTCCAACAGTAAAGCATGACAAGGAGGATTGGGATTGGACCCTTACCTGAATACCCAATTACTTGGACGATATGTGTGTAATAGATCGCCGAGTGTTGTTATCGATGTATTTCTCTGACAAGACATAAAAATGATTTTCTCAGTTGGTTTAAGGAATCCTAGAGGGGTCTCCTAATATACGCAAGGTAAATGGGAGCTCAAATCCGTGTTAGTGTTGTCTAATGCACAACCATTCAAAAGGGGCCTTCCGATATATAATCGAGTACGTGAAGTACCTTTCTACATACCTCAAGGGTACATGAAAGGCAATTCGATATACCTATGGTATGTGGAAGAACCGCATAGTTCTCAGGATGTAGTGTGGGAAATTGAATGACATCTCCTATGTTTTAAGACGTTGGAACACATCTCTACCCTATCAGTCAAGTTACTAAAAAAAATTAACCTAGAACTAGCGTTAATTTTATCTTGAATGATTAGGTGAATCCATGAGGTGTGGACAGAAAAGTAAAACCATGTAGCATGATATGCAATTTTTTCACTTTATCGTTCGAAATATTCCCTACTTACAAAAAGGAGATATTGATTTAATACTGTTACTAAACCAAAATCCCGAACAGTCACACCGAACTTATCTTTCAAAAATGCAAACAAGCAACAAACTTCTACTAGTTGAAACTTGAAAGCGAAAAGAAGCAAGATATCTTTTCCAAAAAGAGAGACACTACTACTATTTGGCAGACTAAATACTTTTATAATTATTCAAATATGAAAAGATCTAACTTACAACGATGATATATTTTTGGAGAGAAAAGAACATAAAAAGAAAAGAAGAATGTGAATGCCTGGAAGTTTGTGAAACTAATCAAGGATTTAGCAGTTCATCTTCAAAAAGAAATATGATCAAATCTAAAATTTTGTTCTAATCGAAAGCAAAAAACAATATTTCATGAACTTATGAAGAACAAAAAATGAATAAACCAAAAGAGAAATGTTTTCCTCCCAGCTGATTTAACAGTAAAAATAGATTTAACTATATTGACTTTGAAGCACTCATTCGGAAACCAAACCCAATCATAAAGTCAGTTGAACAAATGAAAACAACCTAGCTCCATGAACCAAAACAAAATAATCCTTTACCACTTTCATATTTTGAATTTAACAGTCCATAAATCAATGGTGAAGCTAGAAACACACACAGAAAAGAAAGAAACCCTAACTAAGCTTTGAAATTGTAGGGGTTTCAAAACCCTACCTGACAACACTTGTAGAAGGTTGGTGAATGAGCGTTACCTCCTGGGAACTGCTTTTTTTCCACTTTGATAGAGCGGTGGCACCACTTTTTGTCTACTGAGCATGTGTGGTGACTCCTATAGATTTCAAAACAAAAAGGAAGAGAAAAATAGAAATTTAATCATTAAACTACTGGCATCAAATCATGAAAATAACAGGAAAATTAAGTATAGAAAGCATATGTGTTTCAGATCTAGTTAAACTGAACCAAAATACCACTAGAAAGCTAGTACATTTGATCACAAAAAGTTGAAGTTTGGATTACACAAAAGGGTTTGAAAACCAAGGAAGATCAGATGTGATGAATGTCTTCCCCAGTACGGTCTTCAGATTTGTTGTTGGAAATTCTCACCTCTTGCTGACAAGAGTTGCTAGAAATTTAGATCTAGATCAACTGAGTGATAACAAGGATGGAAACTTCTCTTGGAGTTTGTAGATATCTAGAATGATTCCTTTTACTATAATGCAATATGATGTATAATTCTTGTATGGTGTTGGATCTCTATAGATGTACCTGCAATGAACACATAAAAAAACAATCAAGATCAAAAGTACCAGAAAATGATCTACAATTCTATATTAGTGACTAAGGAATCCAATAATAAAATGAATGATTATAACACAATACATTTTATGGGAAAGGAACCATCTTTACATTAAAATGAAGAAGAGAGATTACAACCATTTCCCTTAGTGTTGTGATGCTCCTTCAGATGCCATGTCTTGTCCTCAAAGTTCCAAATAATTTTCTCTTCTATGCTCACCCTAGATTTAGCCAAAACCTCAGTGCAACAGCATAACTTTTCTCTCCCTTCCCATGGAGGATGAGCCACTATTTTATAGGCCTTGGGATGATAGGGATGGCTGAGGAAAAGGTGGATGAGGTGGAAGGGAGATCCTACTAGGGGGGATCTCGAGTCTAGGTGGTACACAAGAGTAGGGATGAGGGTGCCACAAAGTATTCCTTCGAGAAGCTTCATGAATCTTCTCTTTTTCTCTTTAAAACTTGAGCACTGCTCTTCCACTATGTAGACAGAGCATTACCAAGGTGGAATGGATTCTTGACCAAAGGGTAAAGGTGGTGGCACTGCTTATTGTCAATAGACAATATGCGTTATTGAATAGGTTAACACTTATTTCATTAAAGGCAAAGGCGGTGGTGGACTTAAATATGAAAAAATAGGATTTTGGGTCAATGTCCAACTTCATCTTTTGGGAACTGAGGGAAATTTCTGATGTTTTGGGCCTCAACACATGATGGTGACGAGATTTATGTATAACAACCATTTCCTAAATTGGTTAGCATTCACACTCCTAAGGATGAGGAATATTCCTCTATTAAGCGAAGCAGTTGGAAATGAAGTTGAAATAATCACTCAATCTTTTCCTCTATTCATTTCTATGATCATTTGAAACTACCTTGGGTCTCTGCATTTATTAGATGAAAAATTAGTGTAATTTCTTATGTTTCCTTTGTCAACAATGTTGTGGTTAAAAATAATGTGAGATCATTTGGAGGTATAGTTCCCTATATTAAAAAAGTTGTCATGAATTACTTAATATTTCAGAATCTTTAAGCTTTGTATTCATTTTTAGTCCAACAAATACAAGTTTTGGAAAAATTTTGTGGCATCAACGTTTTTGAGGGTTATTTGTCTTTTAATTTTTAATGATAACAAAAAATTTCATAGCTTCTATAATTGGTTGTATTTTAGTGGCTACTATTAGTGACACAAAATATTCATCATAATATTGAATATGACATGACCTTTCAACACCTTGATCCTCTTGATACTTATAGATTAATATTTTTTCATGCTTAGCATCAAACAAAGACAAGCTCCTATGAAGATTTCCTTGAGACCTTGAACCAACTCTATCATGAATTGAAAGTTTTGGCATTGAGATACTTGTCTATTCACACTCTCGGTATTTATTTTCCTATGAAAAATGTTGAATCTATTTATAAACTATAAATAAATACATTTATTGATACTCTAACCTTCAATTTGAATTTCTAAAATATGGTGTGGAAATATGTCCCTTCTCTATTGATCATTGAACTCTTCAATAAGGTAGTTTGTCCTAGATTCATTTTCCACCTTGGAAATAGATCTTTAAGAAGAGAATATTCAAGAAAAGTCACCTTATTTGTGTTTGTGTTCAAATTTGGTGATAATGAAGTTTAGGAAAAAAATGGCAGTGCAAAAAATATGCTAAATTCACCATTAAGTCCATCCTACTTAAATTATGGAAAATGTTTGATTGTCATCACTGTGTAGGACATTACATGAATTGATAAGGTTCAGTCACATTGTGGTTGTGTTAAAATTTGTAAAATTTGGCAAATTTAACTGCTAGTGCCTAAAATTTACCAACATGCATGTTTTTTTCACTAAGTCCAGAAATCCAGTCACTATGCCTAAAGGCATTTTCTAATCCCTAAAATAAATATCTATAATAAGCATAGTCACAAATTTTGTACTATATGCTACAATGGAACTTTAAAATGGGAAAATATCAAGATAAGATAATTATTCAATTCCAACAATTGACCACACAAGTTGGGACTAAGGAGTAACGGTAATGTAGTACGAAGTGGAAATATTGTAGTGTCTCCTACACCTAATCTAGAACCAAGAAAAGAAGATATAGGAACTAATGTAGAAGGAACAATGAAATGAGTACAAGTCTCATTCATTGAGTCTTTAATTATTGTAAAGTCCTTTATAAAATGATTGACAAGGTTGTCTAGAATATAACCAGGAGTCAGGGGCATTGCTACACAATATTGGGTGGTATCTTGCAGGTTGCATCCACGCGAAGAACCCTCCCACTTGTACCAATCAAGTTTGAGGGAGGGAAGAAACTTTGAATCAATCACTTGTCTACTTGATAAAGTGTGGGGATTGGTACTCTATATGAAGCCATACTCATGGACTCAAGGCTAATAAGAAAGAAACAAGTACTAGATTATAATTAACATTGACAACAGAAACATTTTGTAGTTAAATATGTCAAATAATTTTATTCTCATAACGAGCCTTAGCAACCTTGCATGGATACTTGTCTATAAGATGTTTTTAGTGTGAAAATGCACCATTGTGTAGAAAAGTATGGTAGAAATTTTGGAATAGATCAATGTAAGCTATAAGGAGTTAAGTATGGCGGCTTTCTATAAAAACATAATGAAAAGAATTATATATATATATATATATATATATAGATATATATATAATTTCAGCATATTCGAAACCACCATTGAATTTCATATTTAGGAACTTTGCCTAAATAATTGTGATAAAAGGTAATTTTCTCTTAAAAACCATATAGGATTATTGTTTTAGAAGATTTGACAGCCATTGCCACAAAGAGATCAATTTTAACGAATCCACTTATAGAGGCTTACATTGCTAAATTTATTGAGATTTTCATTTAGCATGTTGTGTTTTAAGTTATGACTTGCATGGTAATCAAAGTTTGAGTTTTTTATTATTTTTAAAGTTGAGTAGGATAAGGTCACACAGTTGGCTGGAAATTTCCTCTAACCATCATGAATCTATAGCCTCTGAATACTATATAGAGAAATATCCTTTTCAGACCTAGGGTATCATCATGTTTATTGGGATTTCATCCTTCTTCAATTTTCATTTTGGTGAGCAACCTTAGACTCTCATTACGCATCTCTGCAACATTTTAACTATTTTTTTCCCTTAATCGTTCCTTCTTCTTTCCATCTTGTTGAATTTCAATAAACATTCATATATATACATTATGTCTCTCGCAATGTTTCTCTACATTCTCAACTTAGGTAAATTCCATGTTATAAAAATTGTGATTTCTAATGCATGCTTTGTTGCATATTCATAAGAAGAATAAATTGTAAGCATTGGCCAAGTTGTTTTTGGTCAATACCTTCAGGTTTTGAAATGGTATGTGCATGTTTTTCCTTTAGGTTTTGATCAATTCATGACCCCTTATCTTCAACTTGTAAAGTGTGGTCAAACTTTAGGCCATGCAAGATTAACATTTCCAAAATGCATCGTACAGTTGGATTACATAATTTTATTGAAGTTGTTCTAGAATATGTAAGAGGATTTTCCAACCAGAAACACACTAGGCATGTGTATGATTTAGATTCTCTCTTTCCCAAGACATCCATATACTAGTTAGTTCATCCAAGAATGGGGAACTAAACATGATTTCTAAGACACCAAACATTTTAACTACAAGATGTTAGGGATATGATATAAAGGGTTCTGTTGTTCAATAGTCCCTTAAAAGTGGATTATAATACAAAATAAATTATAAGTAAATAAATTAACAGAAAGAAGACTAATTTTACTTGAAATTTGCATGAATTAAGATTAATATTTCCATAATTCACATAAAAATGGCCTTGACATAGCTCATATTCCAAACAATATTTGTCAATCCAATAATGACTCTTGATGTCTCATAAATACGAATCTATTGTGCAATGAAGCAATATCAACAATACACTTGTGGTGGGAAATTTATTAGTCAGAAGAGTAGATGAAAACAAGGGAGCTTACATGGTGAATATAGGAGAGGAAAATCAAAGTGTGAAGAATCATCTCTTTGCAGAACATTGGAATTTTTTTATACAACTTAGGGTCAACTATCATGTACCTTATTGATATCTCTATGTTATTGCTACATGTGACCTAAATATAAGAGCACATTAGCAAGTCCATTCAATTAGAAACTCAGAAAAAAAATTCCAATTTTTTTTTTAGTAATATTGGTCTACGTAAAATTTGAATATATTTTATGTTCCACTAGAGGAAAAACTCAAACTTGTTGTTTTCTTTTCCAGATCCTACCTTGAAAACCTACCTTCACTTTATATGGATTTGCATTCCACAATTATTCCTTACACTTGTAATTTGTTTGTTAAATGTCATAAGTTACTAAATTGAAAGTCCATGTTGATTTATATTATTCCAAAAAGAATAGAGGGACATATTTACATGAAGGTGTGAAGTAAGGCCTTAATTTTCACAAAGAAACATCTACTTCTGAACATTGATGTTGAGATTCTCTTTTCACATATTTATACTGAAAAATATTTGGATTTTATAATATAAACATGTGAATCAGTAGAAAATATATCTTCAAGGATTTCATTTTTCTTATTATGATTTATTTAGTGTTGGAAAAGGCTTCTCCCTCTAGAATGCATGCACTTCATTTGCCTTGTATCTATGTGTAGATTTTGATGGTTCAATTAGTGCCACCATACCATAAACTGAGTACTGAGATGGGTATAGTTAGTATTGAATAATATCTACTAGGATACTATTAACTTGTTATGTATATACTATGCTTTATGGTTAACACTGTTATGCAACTTTGTGAATTACCCTCATCAGCTTCTCACTCGAATTCATTATATTAGCATCCATTTGAAAACTTTCTGCACCATACTCCTTTTTGTATATATGGATTTTTATCTACGTCGAATAAGATTGAGTCTATACTAAAACATCCAAAAAAACATTCACCAGTATTGCATAATTCTATGTACATGATAGTTCATATTTTATTTAGATCGCTTGGATAGCATTTTAAGTTCGTATTTGTATGAAAACATGTTTTATATATTAGAGGTTGGTGGTATAGAAGATATACCTTCACAAACCAAAATTTTCCACACACCCATTTGGGATTAATAACCTCTTCCATGCAATTATAGATGTTGGGTAAATATTGAGACATATTTCCTAAAAATATATTTTAGTTAATCAAGATTACTACATGTTTGTAGAATATTTTCCTTAACATGTGCTAAATGTTTACAGTATTTATGAATTGTTGTGACTCCTACATGGAATAACAATGAAAGAAATGTATCACATAACCTACAAAATAGTGACTTTCAATGTCTTATAGGTATAATTATCAAACATAGAAAGTGACACAATCACAACCCATGAACACATGTACTTATTCTGATAACCTAAGTAGTAGGAGGACCAACTATTTAACATCATCTCCATATCTATATTATATCATATTTTTGTAGCTTAGGTGATTGTTTTCATGTCATGGGATATCTGTATTTATTTTTTAAATTCCACATATCCGTCAGATATCCAAAGACCACTCCCATACAATCTGACGTCGTCTCCATAACACCGACCGATAAAGTTGTCAGATATGTAATGACCACTTCCAAATAATATGATGACGTCTCTATACCACTAATGGCTAAAGGAATCAAATATCTAACTTCCTCCAATGCAAATCCCATCGGATTTTTGACCTCCTATATAGTGATATTTGTCAGATATTCAATGAAGATATTAAAAGAGGAGTTGTCGGATATTCGGCTAGGCTAAGTTGGATATCCAACGTGTTCATTTTACTGTCGGATATCCACCAAAGTGAAACCAATTTTTAAAAAAGAATATTATTATCAGATGGTCAACAAAATGATGTCGAAAATCAGAGATCTATGTTGTCGTATTTTGGATTAAATTTTTTTAGTATCGACGTTATCTTGGTATCCACTTCACATGGTCCATATAGATTTTATTATAGGCCAAAGAATCCCAAATTGGTTGATATATTTTGGGAGGAAGGTAGGGAATGATATCTAGGAGTTAAGAGGTTGAGTGCCATCTTTCCCAAGTAGTATGGATCATCCTCCACAAAATATTTTTCCTATAAGCTTCTCGAATCTTCTTTTTTTTTCCTTTTTGGGACTACCGATGCTCTTTGCAGGAGGTATAGGTGCATAGACGCTCTTTGTGGTCATGTGAAAAGCACCATAGATTCCTGATGTCAATGGCTAATAGGAATTAGGCTAGTTTGATGCTTTGTTCTAGGAAGCAAGGTGTGTTAGACTTCCTAGAATTGAACAACAAGACTCTAAAAGATGTTTTGGCTAGGGACTTCAAGGGATTAGAGAATTATGATAGTTTTTTTGTGTAACTGAATTCCCCACAAAGTATGCAGCTAGAGTAATGATATGGGTGAATTTATTTGCTATATATTGTACCAATATTAGAGGAAAAAGAGAGGTGAGTAAAGACTTAACAAAGGAATAGTCACCGACTATGTGACTCAAACATCGATGCAGGCCAATACACTGCAAATCCATGTAAAATGACCATGTCATGGCTACTAACAATACACTGTAAATCCATGATAAACAAGATTCAAATCGGAACATGGCTGTGGAACATACAAAGTAGATCCATGTTATCCTCACTCAAAACCTGAACATAGCCACCAGACATACAATGTGGATTCAGGTCATGACTTCAAACAATATTCCATCGCAACCTAGAGATAGGCACATATTCAAGTGAATACCTAACCCCTTGGGGTCTTCATTCCAATTCCAAACGATACGATTCTAACCATGGGAATAAATGTCCTGATGTCGAACATGGTAGAAGCCACTTAATTACCAGTCATTGATGTATATTGTTAACAAGTGTGAGGGAGATAATCATTAATGTCAATGATTCCCAAGGTATCCCGGTGCATTCCTCCTAATGTGATTAGAGGACTTGGAGTCGAACACTCGATGGAATCCTTCAATTAGAGGCCATTGATGAAATCCCACTATTGAAAGCGAGGAATCCTGCCATAGAGGAATGCAATATTAAAGGTACTTGACTTGTTTTCTAAATCCAATTCTTGGATGATGTGTTGCCATCGACAAGAATAAAATCGTCGAAGGAGGGAAATGATGTTTCCCTCATCAACAACACGAAACATGGAACAAAATATGATGTTGAAGTCATGAAAACAACCATAGGAATGATTCAGATGTGACTGACTTGAAGGAAGGTATGCCAATTGTAGAGGTAGACTACAGAGGAGGTTTTCCTTGAACATTAAACATCACGACAAGTGACTTGGCATCATTGAATCATTGAGGAAGAGACTAGATGTAATAAAAGGACAAGAAGATACACTCTATGAATTGACTCAAAGGAGTTAAATGACTCAAGAAAATGGATCGACTTGGTGTCAAGATGAATACCCAACTGATTGAAATGAGAATGCATATAGGTGCCATGTTCAAGGGTGGACTATGAGCTTCCATAAATATGAATGAAAGACATTCCCCATTCCCTTAATTTACCCATTGCGAAAGATGAGTACCTATTTTATTTTTAACGATATTGAAAAGGGTAATAAATGCTCAATGTAGCTCACCAAGTGATGAGTCCATTCTCATACGTTTTATGAACTTGATAAAGGAGGGGTTCATTCCTAGAAAGGGTCCTTCATCATTTAATTTTATGACTACGAGGAAGGTAAAATCAGTCATAGTTTCACGTTTAGAGAGTCTGAAATGACTAACAAGACTCCGGAGTGGACTTTTTCTTAGATTTAGTCCTCGTGGCCCAAAAAATTATAAACTCAGTCCTAGGAGAACTCTTCTAGTTGCAATAAACTAGAGTGTACCTTTTTCATAAATGAGTCTAATCAGTCTGAAAAGGGTTAAACTATCACCGACTAGACATTCTTTCAAATACTTTTACAAGCGTGAAAGCATCAAGCTTTCTTGGAGATATCTTCAAGTTTAAAGAGTCTTGGAAAGAACTTAAATTTGACTTCATGACAGGTTCTTTTTTCATAAACCATTTTAACGAGTATGAAAAAAATAGTAAAAGCAAACTTGATACCTTTTCACTGATTTTTAACGAGCACGCCAAAGATATTAAAAGCGCTCTGTACTTTTTTCAGGTTTGAATCCATAGCACGAAAAAGTGATAAAGTAAGCTCAAAACACTTTTCATGTTTTAACCAGAGCACGAAAACTGTAAAAAGTAAGCTTAACACCATCTTACTGTTTTTAATGAGTTCAAATATTGGTGGAAAGAATGCTTAGGGTATCTGCTTCATTTTTAAAAAATCTTGACACATAATAGGAACTATGCTCAAAATGTCATTTCATGGTTTAGCGGGCTCTAAAATAAAATAAAAGTATGCTCGAAATGAGTCCCATTGATGGGTGTTTTTTTAAAATGATGTCTAGTGGTTAGTACTTGCCCCCGATATAATTGTCAAGTAGATTAACTCTAACATAATATAAATAAGTTGGTGACATGCCCCCTAAGCTTCATTTCATATGCTTTTTCTATTCTTCATCCAACTAAATTCTGGGTTACTCCTAGGAAAAGGTTCACTAGTAAGGTTCAAGTATCAAGTCTTCAGAAAATGGAAGAATTTTTTTCCTTTTTTAATGAGATTGACACAAAAATGAAACTCTACTCACAACAACCTATTTCACATGCTTGAAACAAAAAATAACTATGCTTGAGGTAGCCTGTTTAATTTTGTAAAGAGCTTGAAAAGGAATAAAACTATGCTTAAGGTTGGTTTTATTTTTTAACGAAATTGAAACCAGAAATAAGTTTTGCTCAAAGACATATGTTTCATTTTTTAACGAGCTTGACATAGAAAGGGAGCTATAATCACTAATACATGTTTCATTTTTTAACGAGCTTGACATAGAATGGGAAATTTTCTCACAGCTAGTTTTATTTTTTAACAAGCTTGAAACCATAAATAAACACTGCTCAAAGACATTTGTTTCATTTTTTTAATGAGATTGACATAGAAAGGGAACTATGCTCATAGAAATATGTTTCATTTTTGAACGAGATTGACATAGAATAGGAACTCTGCTCGCAAACATATGTTTCATTTTTTAACAAGCTTGAAACATAATGGGAACTCTTCTCGCCGACATCTATTATAAAACATGATGTCTATAGGTTGGTGGGTTTCCCCCTTACATATGTATATAGCGAGTTAACTCCAGTATGGTATCCATCGATTGGATACATGCCCCCCATGCTTTCCCATGATGGGAAGAAGCTATCGACTTACAAATGACTGAACTCCAGAATTATGTCCATAGTCAAGAGACATGGATGATGAAGGGGAAGGAACTACAAGAACATGTAGGATGTTTAGGGAAGTATGATTACTAGGAGTTATAATGTGATCTAGTTTAACAAAGGAAATTTTATCGATGATCACAATTTTTCCATCATGGGGAATATGCATCACTCGAAAGAGTGTGTACACTTCAAATTTCATGGCATAAACATAATCGCGTCTAAGGATAAGATTAAAATGTAAGGAAAATTGGACTACCATAACATCAATGAAGATATTTTTCCCTCCTAAGGTGATAGGGAAATGAGGAAAGATCCCTAAATATTTACTAAGTATTCGATTGAAACCTAGTATCTGATCACTGGATGGAACAAGATGGGGAGAACCTATATCTTTCCAAGCAATTGAGGATATAATACTAACAGAATCCCCTTCATCAACAATAGTGTGGAGTATTCTCTTAGAGGTAACTCGCACAGATATTTGAAAGGGAAAACTCAAATGAAGACAAGATTCTATTAGATTACTCCAATCAAAGGAAATAACGTCATTACTTAGAGAGGGTTCTATTGAAACAGTCAAAATTTCCCCTTGCGTAAGATAATCTGAACTAACTATGAAAACTTCTGTGGGTTTTAGTTCACTCTCAAATGGAAGAAAAGGACAAGATGAATATTGTCTGAAAGTGACTACTTCAGTATTAATACTCTTCGACGAAAGAGTGGGATCAGGTGGAGATGACATCAACTCAACCACTTTAAATTCACTCTCTAAGGGAAGAGTGGTATCAACTAGTTGTTCTTAATTCTCTAAATAAAGAGCGGGATCAACTAAGGATGAAACTGGATCGATCACTTTATCAACCAATGGGATCTCAAGGGAAAAATTACAATAACCTGTTGGAATCCATTGCTGAGTAAAATTAATATATTCCAACAACTTTGAATATTCATCCATGCGAGTAAAAAGGTGAATAAGGTGCATATCCTTACATAACAAGTAAGAATATTTGACTTTAGATTTTCGACTCTTAACAACAGTGTCACTGGTTGATGAGGAATAATCAGTATGATGACCATAGGATGATGACATGGGTTGTTGGGAAGCCTTACAACACACTTGTAAAACCTGGTATAGACCATGACAATTATTAAACATGGTCACCCTTGCAAATCCAATGGGGGAACATAAGCTTACGAGGCATTTTTGTGGGAAAATTAACACTCTTAGTACTGTGAGGAGTAGTTGGTTGAGATTTGATTTATCATTTGAATTTATTCTTTGTAATATTCATATTCTTCTCCTTCTTATCCACCTGATTTCTAGTGTTGCAACATTCGACGGGTGAAGAAGGAGAAAGGGGAGAAGACACATCGGGTGAAGAAGGTGAACGATCAACATGATGTTGATTCTCTTGCGATGGGGAGTTGGGATTTGAAAAAATCCTTGCACTTGGGATTACTAGACTGGAGAATAACCATACATGTAATCCTATAGTCAATCTAGGAAAACTTAACGTAGCCATAAGAGGAGGAACAACATTTCCAAATGAAGGAATAAAAAAAGGTTCCCCTTGAGAAGGGGTCTCTTGGTTGGTAGTTCCAGAAGGCATGGCTATATATATGTAACAAAACTAAATCACTCTTTAAAACCTTTTAACTATACAAGAAACAAGAGCTACTCAATATAAAGAAATAAGAAAACATGTGAAAGGAGTGGATAAGAGGTCAGGATCCTCGTAGGAATGTCAAATGATCACAACTCACTATATACCATAGGGTCCAATAGTAAAATGTGACAAGGAATATTGGGATAGTACCCTTTCCTGAATA
This sequence comes from Pseudotsuga menziesii, assembly GCA_001517045.1. Lineage (NCBI taxonomy): Eukaryota > Viridiplantae > Streptophyta > Pinopsida > Pinales > Pinaceae > Pseudotsuga > Pseudotsuga menziesii. Next base: position 391,734 of record LPNX010496139.1, on the reverse strand, counting down.
CCCAACTACATGGACGATATGTGCGTAGTAATCTCCCTGAGTGTTGTTCTCGGTGTATGCAATGATAGGATGGACAAAGGGATTTTCTCAGATGGTTTTAGGATCCCTAATGTTGTCTCCTGATATACACAAGGTACCTGGCGGCTCAAATTTTTGTTAGTGTTGTCTGATGTGCAACCATTTGAAAGGGTCCTTCTGATATACTATCAAGTACGTGAATAAATTTTAGATATACCTCAAGGGTACGTGAAAATCTGTTCGATATACCGATTGGTATGTGGAAGAATCACATGATCCTCAAGATGTAGTGTAGGAAAAGAATGACATATCCTATATTTATAGGTGTCAAAACACATCTTCTAACCTATCACGCACTTACTGCTAAGAATTTTAACCTAACTAGTGCTTATTTTTATCAGAAATGGTTAAGTGGACATATAGAGTGAATACCGACTCATAAATCATGAATGGATGAGATGAAAATATTTCAGTCTTTCTTTTAATGGATTCCCTACTTAGGAGAGATTAAAAGGTTCTTTCCCCAAACACAGAAATTAAATAACATACACCCAAACTTGAAACTAGAATTATGTTTCCTATGTTTTCAACAAAAGTGAAAAACGAGTCTCTAGGAAGGAGAAGATCTAAATAACGTTTCCAATCAAGAACTAAAGAAAAAATTCTTTACATATCATGAAACTTGAATTTTTTTTTTCTTTTATATAAAAATATGACTAAAAAAATAAAAATATAGAGTAAACTAAAACACGAACAAAATGTTTTTTGATTTTCAATTATTTTTCAGTCTAATAAAGAAGATCAAATCAAAACTTTCTCTTCGAACCACAAAGGAAACAAAAGATCAATTTTCCTCTACTACAGAGATCTAAGGAAACAAACAATGATCCCAAGATAAGAGAAATCAAGACAAACTCAACAAATGCACCCTAAAATGAAACACAAATTTTCCAATCTCAATGAATACAATCCACGGAAAAGAGTAATAAGTTTCAAGCAAAGAAAGAAATACAAAATTCAATGCAATAAACATAAACCATTCTTTGAATGCAAAGAGAAAGAATTCAAAGAGATTGCAGAATATACGATTATTGCCACCCCTGAAATGCAATTTATTTTGCTTGAAAATCAAGCCAAAAACACTCCCAAAAGCAATTAAAAAGTGTCACTTAGTACCTACCACGACGCACCTTGAAGGACAAAAACAGGGCATCCCTGAGGGGTCGACGCACTTTTCACACTATATAACAGCGTCAGCAGAACTTTCCGTCTCTAGGAAAGATGCGTCATCGACGCTCTGTTAGAACAGACAAAAGGCATTAGCAAAGTGTCGGTGCTCTGTAAGAATAACCCAGGTGCATCGGCGGATCTAGAGAACAAAAGATCCAAATAACCTGCAGGATAAACAATTGTGGATCAACATGGAATGAAGGTAAGTAAAAGAACACACCAGAGAAGGAAAATGAAAGTGTAGTAAGGTGGATCACTCATCGTAAATCTCTAAATGAGTTAGAAAAAAAATTCACAAGTTTGTAGTCAAAAGTGACATAATAAATTCATAGATCTAATTGGATTTGCTCCAAATATGATTGGATCTTCCCCATTATGGTCACCAATTTTGTTACCGGGAATATTTCAATCAGTTTGGACACCGTTTGTTCCCCTAGCCTGCATGGTGCAAGTCTAGAACAAAAATACACAACGATGTATCCTCTCCCTAGACGAGTGAGTTACTTGAATGGAAATCTCTCCTTACCTTGGACATGGAAGGTTGTCCTTATTTTGTATATCCTTTTGCAATTTATTGTACCTGCAAATAACACAAGAAACATGACAAAATATGAGAGAAACAAGATAAATCATAGATCTATACTAATGATCAAGGAAACTAGTAATAAACAATCAATATAAACATGAATCATTTATGGGAAAGGGAAACATTTTTGTATAAAAGATGAGAGAAGAAAGCTACAACCAAAGCCTTGATGTCAAAGCTTTTCTTTTACAATATCTTTGACTCACTCACTCACACACTACAAACTATGAAATATCTAACTCACAACCACTCTCTCTTTGCATCCTATACCAGACTTGAATCCAATAGCATGAGGATGCTATCTTGGTCTCCCCTTCACATGGTCCATATAGCTTTCTTGTTTAGGTCAAAGGAAGCCCAAATGGGTTGAGATATTTTAGGAGGAAGGTAAGGAATGATCCCTAGGGGTTAGGAGGTCAAGTTCCATCTTTCTCAAGTATATAGGATAATCCTCCATGAGAGCTTTCACCTAGAAGATTCTTGAATCTTCTATTTTTTTCCTTTTGGGACTACTGACGCTCTTTGCAAAATGTCTAGGTGCACCGATTCTCCTTTTGTTCATGTGGCAAGTGCCACTAGTGCCTTATGTCAGTGGAAAATATGCGTCAGGCTAGTATGGTTCTCTTTTCTAGGAAACAAGGTGTGTTAGACTGCCTAGAATCGAGAAAAAAGACTCCAAAAGGGGTTATGGATATGGAATTCAAGGGACTGTAGAATTAAGATAGTTTTTGGGTTTAACACACTCTTAAATTTGGGGTTCCAAAGTATTCCTCTTTTCTGGTGGAATTCTATCCCAAGCTTTAGAGCCAAAAATCCTAAAATGATACACATCAGGCTTGTATCCACTCCCAGATTTGAAAGGAGTGTTTCCATCAATATATTTGTGAGGCACCCTATTCTGGATATAGGATGCAAAGTTGATTTCTTCAGCCCAAAAATTTGGTGCAAAACCTTTAGACTCCATCATGCAAGTGGCCATCTCCTTGAGTGATCTATTCTTCCTCTTAGAAACACCATTCTGTTGAGGTGTGTAAGGAGTAGAGTGTTGCATTTGGATACCTGCATATTCACAATAATGAATAAAATCATATTTGACATATTCACCACCATTATCAGATCTGAAGACTTTGAGATTTCTCCCAGGCTAGTTCTCAACTGGGGCTTTAAAACCTTTGAAGATTTCAAAAACTTTTGACTTGTACTCGAGGAAGAAGACCTAATAGTATCTGGAAAAGACATCAATGAAGGTTAGGACATATTTGGCTTGAACCATTGACATATGAGGGAAAGTACCAACAATTTCACTGTGAATAAGCTCAAGGGGTGCAGATGTTCGATCATAACCGATTCTCTCATATTTGTTCTTTGGGTGTTTTCCTAGAATGTATCCTTGATAGAAACCTTTAGAAAAATTGATTTTGGGAAACCCTATGACCATGTATTTGTCACACAAATTAGATAGGTACTTTTAGTTTATATGGACAAACCTTTGATGACATATCTTGCTAGATTCATTAGCATGGGTGGGGAGAGGAGAGGGGTTTGAGAAAGGCATGACGTGTCAGAACTTGTACAATTTAGATCTATGATCAACAAAACCTTTTTCTATGACTCTACCATTCGAAATTTCAGTTATTTAAACATCATTGGGAGAGAATAAAACCTTCTTAGGAGACCTAGTGTGGTTCATCTGATAAACTGGAAAGATATTAGCAGCAAGACCTGGGACATACAAAAAATTATTGAAGGAACTATGGTTAAGATCTATTCTACCCTTCCCTTTACTTTCATTTTTAGAATCATCTCTGAAAACAATTTTTGGACCATTCGAATCATCAAGAGAGGATAAGGCCTACCTTATCTAAACCATGTGTCTTTAAGCTTTAGAATCAATGATAAAGGAAGAAGATCTTACAGTACTTTCTACAAGTGCATGAACTCTCTCCTTGTCTTCAAAATTTGATGCACTCTCCTTCTTCTTTGCACCTTCAAGAAGAGATATGTCGTGCTTTTCAAGGAGTTGAGTCAACATATCAATTTGTTTCTTCATGCAAGAGCTCTCAAGATGATATCCCTTACAACAATATGTGCACTTACTCATTTCACCTTTATCTTTCTTCTTGTGGGAATTCTTCTTTGAGCTTGAATACTCCTCATGAGACTTGGAATTGTATTTCTTTTTATTAAGAGGCTTCTTTGACTTCTTCTTGCCTTTGGAACCTACCTTTGAGTATCCAACAAAAAAATCTTGATCTTTGGAAGGGTTGATGGTGCCCATCATGACCAACGTATCTTTCTCATGGGTCAAGTATTCCATCAGCTCTGGAAGTGAAGTCATCTTCTTGTTCGAACTGTCAATTTTGTGGCATGGAAGGTTGATACAAACACTGAATAGTCAAGTCCAAGCTTTGAAAGAATAGGAAATACTAGTTTTTCATCTTTCTTTTCAATACCACATTGATTTAACTGAATAATACAAGCTTTGAAATTTAAGAAGTAGAATTTTGTTAGGATTATTAATCCTCCCTTGACCATACTATCTATTAGATTATTTATCCTAAGGAACCCTAATTAATTAATTGGGTCCACTAGTACCATTGGGTACACTTGGCCTAATGGGGCCACATGTACCAATTACTAGAGTGTGGGGAACACTACTAGAGGTTAAATTCCACTTACTACATGTGCATGCATAATCTTGGGTTCCTCCTAGACCAATCCCTACATTTTAGGAGCCATTGAGAGTCCCGACACCAACCTACTTCAGTTAGTTAGAGTTAATGCTAGTTAGTCTCAGTTAACCCCAAGTTAGTTTCAGTTATTTCACAATCAGTTAGCTAGCACAAGATTTGCATGGATAATGCATGGCTGCATGTGGAGTAGGTTCCTTTTCCCACCTACCACACTCAGTTGCACTGAGTTAACTAGATGTCACTGATTGTTTGAGTTGTTGGACATCTGGGAGTTGATTTGTTGGACTCCAACATTGATTGAGACACCATGAGTTAGATGTTCAGTTAGCTACAGTTAGATCCAGTGGATAGATTTGAATTGCATGTCATGCATTCGAATTCTTTTCCTATGTAAACTATCATTAACACCGGATTTTTTTATTGTGAATGATACTGTAAATTCCTGAGCAATACTTGTTTGTTTCCTATGTGGTTTGTTTTGTTCAGTTTGTATCTTCATTCTCCATGTAATGCAAACATTATTAGAACTATCGGCTTGAAGATATAAATGACATTCAAATTATAATACTTGTAAGGACTCAAAATTGCTTGGAATCAATGAGGCAAACTCATTCTCTAGTGAATGTCCCCTCATTTTATTTGTCTTTCCAAATAAGGTTTGGAGTTTCTCCCATACTTCATTTTGTGATGTCAATCCATCTAGATGGAAAATAAGGTTTCTAGAAATGTTGAGACACAAGAGACCATATGCCTCATCTATCCTATTGTGCCACTTAATATTATTTGTTGTTGCATTGGGCTCTACATCATTTTCCATGGTCACGCTAAAGAGTCCTTTACTCCTCATCAAAATCTCCATCAGTGTCTTCCATTCAAATTAGTTTAATAGAGTTAATATGATATGGTGAGATTGATCCATTCTTCAACAACTATGCCCTGAACAGATTGAATGCACTCCCTAGGAGAGTGATTTCAATCCTACAAAATAAATAATATAGGAGTACAATAGAGATAAACTATCTCTAAGAGAGTGATTTAAATCCTACAATATAAATAATATAGGAGTACAATCAAGATAAAATATCTCTAATACCATATGAAAATTAATCCCAAGCTTAGATCAATTGAACTCACAAAGTTGCTTGAAAAACATGCATAGATCCACTCAAATTGGAGACTAAAATTGGTGCATAACAAAAAATTACATTGCATAAGTTTAAATCATCCAACATTATAAATTAATAGGTTGTCTAAATACATAATTAACCTAGATATTCTAATTCCTAAGAATGCAAGTTGAATCCTCACAAAAGCAAGCTTACTAAAAGTAAAAAAAAAACCTAGGTGGATAAAACACTTTCCAAACCATTCAGGGAGGTCACAAATTGGGTCAATGAAGTGTGTCAGCTGATAAGTGATGGAAAGTGAATATACTCACTATTTTAGAAGAGAAAAATATGGAGGATGATTTGTGCAAAAAATAAGGCGACTGCCATGTGACTAGCTTTCACCTTTTTTCTTAAAATATGCTTAAAGGCAATCAAACTCAGGACAAGGAAATAATGCTCACTTACTAAATTGGGAAGTCTTTGGAGTTGTCAGAATATTATGAAGGCACTCCTGGAGGAATTTTTGACAAGTTTTGACCAAATGGTGCAAGGGTATGCCATCTAGCTAGTGTAGGACCTAGGAAATTAATAAAAAAGATTAACTATTTTATCCTAAGTAGGGGAATGTTTTTTTGGTAATTCTAACATGTTTATGGGCTGTTGGAAATTTAATTGATGGTATGTATATGGTTTTTTGGATTTGATTGGGGTTGTTGGCTCTTAATTAGATAGTGGTGGTCTCCTTTGCTAGTATTGTTGCATTAACACTCTTTGTGGTGAATTGGATAGGACTGATGTTGTTAATCAATCATCTTAGTTGTTTATTTACCTAACTTAACTCCTCCTAAGCTTTGTTACTACCCTCTCGAAGCTCTAATGGAATCTCTACTTTTCCTTGTTGAAGTATTTATGAATCTAGTCTTGTCAAACCATGCATTTAGGATTGTTTGAGGGTTTTAACATACATAATGGAATTCAACCCTATGCATGTTTTCAACCAATGTTTGAGTTTTAAATCCATGTAGTTTCTTTGTTTACAGACTCATAGTCATCACCCTTGATTGGTTATTCAATTCCCTCCTTTGTAAAGTCATTGGTTGGTTATTTGTTGTCTAATGTGTGTGCTTTGACCCTTTATATATATTCTTCCAAACGACCTATCTATGACTATGAATCCCTTCGGATTGTCCTTTTTTCCCCTCACCTCATGTTACACATAAATCTCGTCATCATCATGTGATGAAGTCCCAAACATCAGTTATTTCCCTAAATCCCAAGTTGTGAAGTGAAATACTGGCCCTGACTTCAGTTTTACATATAAAATTCCAGCACCGCTTTTTTCCTTAAGGAAATAAGCATTACCTTCTTAAGTAATGCTTACTATCTCTTAACAGTAAGCGGTGCCTCCACTTATTCCTCTTGTTCAATGTGCAGTTCCACCCTGTCACTGCTCTGTCATAATGGAGGAGAAGTGGTGCCTGAGGTAAAAAGTGAAAAAGAAATTATTCCATGAAGCTTCTCAAATGAAGACTTCATGGCATCCTCATCCCTACTCCTGAGGACCACTTGGACTCGAGATCCATCCTTTTGGGATCTCCCTTTGTTGTTCAGGATAAAGCACCCTTGTAACCTAGGGTTTGGGGTTACCAAATTACTAATAACCTTTTAGACAATCAACTTTACCAGAGAATGGAAAGGGAATAGGAAGAAAGTATTGACTTAACCGATTATCGACGATTAATCCAAGCTTGATCTTCTCCCACTCCTCTTCTCTCCAAAGCTTCTAGGGATGAACCTCTTTCACCTGCAAAGAGAAAATCCTTCAAGTAATATCTCATGCATGTGTATATTAGAGTTTAGATGAACAATATATCAAACATATAATCAAATATATTCATTAACCAAAATACATGAAATAGACTCAACACAAGATTGAAAGAAGAATTCTCTTTATTAACAATCGATGAATGAGATAAGAGTACAACCTAGCTTCTGAGACAAGGAATCCTCTATAGCCAAAGGACTTTGAGTTCTGCTACTCCAAGATTTTTGAAGATATACCACTAGCATAAATTTTCTCTTCAAAAATGATTGATTAGTCCCCACCCCAAGGCCTCTATTTATACTTTGGGAAATAGAGTGGTTTCAAAGGTTGGGATGGTTTAAACACTTGGGATAGTTATGGATTAGGGCCCAACTAATCTCATCTAATCACATTTTATATTTTTTAAAGTCAAAACAAGGTGTACAAGACTATTAATATAGGGGACCCACGTATGACACGCGAGTTGCTTGAAGGAAACCCGTGTACGTAGGTGTACGCAGGTTGTAATGCATATACTCGCGTATGGTACGTGAGTTGCAATCCAGATAGTCACATACGCAACTCAACACTTAGAAAATATATCAATCTGGTTTTGAGGGTAAATGCATCCTAGGTCATGCCCATCTATAGTGTTTTGGCAAAATTCAATCCTAATTTGTCCTTTTATGTACCAACATAACAAATTTCGACACTCGGAAGGAGAAGTGCCATTTGGGATGATAATAGATGCCCCCTAATGTGTGAGGTCAGAGGGAAGTGATGGTCGAAATACATTATAATCATTATATTGGAGAACTCAGAGGTCCAATGGAGCAGAGGAAGTACCTAAAACAAATACATAGAAATGTCATATACAAAGTCATATTTGAGGATGCCATGTTCAATATACTGTAACACTAGATCCTTTACAATATTTGAGTACATCATATGATACGAGTTCAAGACCATGTATATTACAAAGGTGGATCAAAGCCACAATATACAATAATGATGAGTCTTTAAAGATCTAGAAACTGTGTAAGTGAACAAAACATAATCTTGCGCAACTTAGGTTATGAACCTAAGGTCTTCGTCAAAAATCCAAAAGAACTAGTACAATCCAGGCCATGTGAATAGATGTGTCGAAGTCGAACATGGATATGATTCAACAGATTGTCAACCAATAGGTGATAATTGACAACTGCAGAAAAGGAATTAACCAATAGTGAAAGTGAATCCTGAGGTACTATCGTCAAAACTCTAGGTCTTCGTTGCCAGGAATTTCTGATGAAAAACCATACTGTGATGAGGAAGGCAATAGATCCTCCAACGGACCACAAGAGTGACTAGGAACTGGATAATGGAAGGGAGACACAAGAAATATCAGATAGGACAATGATGGAATTGTGATAGAAAGCAGATGCAGGGATAAATCCTTGAACAGTGAGCACAACACAAAGATGAAACAAGGCAACTTTTAACTTTAAAGATAATATAACTAGACTTATCTGTCATGTAGGAGACATGATCAGATTCTCCAGGTATAACAGACAAGTGGAAGAGTAAGAAACTTGAAGTGATAGCTGAACTAAAAGTGAACACTGAGACATGAGTATCGAAAAGTACAGAGAGTTCTATGTTCAAGGATGACATGCTACCACCGACTGAGAAACAAGAGAAAAATTCTTCCTCACCTTTCTTATTAAATTTTAACGAGTCCATGAAAGTCAACTTGATTCTCTCTTCATTTTTTACAAGCTTGAAGAGAATACGAAATAATGCTTGATAATGTTACTGATTCGTGGATTTTATGAGCCCAAACTAGTACATGCTCACTTGGTGTTTTCATGTTTAGAGAGTCTAAAAACACCGAAGAAGACTCCAGGGGGGTCCTTTTTTCGTCCAATTTAGTCTCCTGAGGCCAAAAAAGTATAAAACATACCACAGAAGAACTCTCTTAACTTCCGTAGAAGAAAAGGTGAACCTTTTTTGTACTTAGTTAGGGAGGTGCTAAAAAGGTTAAATTACCACCTACCCAATGCTCCTTCAAGAGCAGCATGTAGCTTGAGTTTTACGAGTGTGAAGGAAAGCAAGATCACTTGGAAAGATCCATTTGAGTACAAGGAATGGGGCTTACAATAGTAAACTTGATGTTTTGTTCTTAGTGTTTAATGAGCATGACAAAGACATAAAGTACACTCGAAATATTTTTCATGTTTAGGTCCAAAGCACGAAAAAGAGAAAACTAAGCTCATACCGGGTGTTCCTTTTTCGTAAATTTAGTCCCTCAAGTCCAGAAAAGTGATAAACCTATGCCTGAGAATACTATTCTAAATTCTGTAGAAAAGAGAGTGATCCTTTCTCATATTATTCCACATGGTCCAAGAAAGAGATAACCTACCACCAATGTGGATACCCATTCACATATTCTTAACGAGCCTGAATGGAGAAGTTTACTCATTAGTCAAGTATATTTTGAGGAGTTAGAACTGGGCCTAAAGAACCTCCATAAGGGTGGAGAGTCTTTAAAAAGGATAGCTTGTAAAAAGAGACCAAAATGAGGCTCAATTTGGCATGAAAAATAGCTAAGGAGACTCCCCTGAACCTATGACAAATGCAACATGAGTACCAAAAGATAATAAATTTGTTCTAATCTAGGGTACTCATGTAAGGAAAGCCCTATCCACGACAAAACAATGGCATAGACAAGGTACTAACTGTTAAAATACCATAGTCCGTGGTAAAAGTAGTAATTCTAGGGTTAATACGGATTAGGTATAAATGAAAAAAAGCATATGAATGACCAAAATCCTATCCTATATGAGTGAAAAACAACTTCAAGTGACCTTATTATACCTGTTACATTGAAGAAAAAAGACATGATATTAGTTTAATTTTTATAAAAAATAAGAACTATAGGTTAAAACCCACTTTTAAAATAATATTTATATAAATAGTTCAAAATAGAAATCAAAACTCACCATTTGATATTTTTACCCAATGTAGACAAGTTTTAGCTCTGCCTTCAATTTCTCGGTGTGGACAACTCGGTGGACAATTCTCAAAACCGCAAGTGCCAGGTAAATCTACTCTCCATGCTCTTTCATTTCATCCAAGCAAATTTTAATTTTAGTCAAAAATTTGATGTTTTCAACCAATTTCAAAGTAGTTACGCTATGTACGCAGGTATGGTATATAAACAGTCACGTACATGCATTTTATACGTAGGTTGCTCAAAGGCAAGTCACGTACGATACGCAACATGTCCAAAGGACAGTCGCGTACATTGCATGAGATATAAAAAGGCTATGTAAGGCCAAAAACAAAGTTTTTTATATGAATTTAATGTTTGATTATTGGCTTGTTAAGAGATTGAAACATGGTGTTGGAGTGGAGGGAGAGGGAGCATGAAGACATTGACCAAGATGCTCTTCGAAGTGCCCCCATGGTAAATTATTTGCAGCAAAGTGGGTTGCTCAAATTCTTGTGTACCTCACCTATGCGATCCAATGTCCACCTACTAGAGTTTATGATAAACTACAAGGATCATGATCTTGGTATGTTTGACCTACAAGGTGAGTTTCTAGAGATTACCTTGGAAGACATCTACTTTATCTCTGGTTTGTCATGAAGAGGAGCTCTAGTTAACTTGGAAGGTACCGGTAGAGGCGGTGACCTTCTAAGTGTGCAGAACTACATTGATACATAATGTGCGCCCAGTACTCAAAAGAGAGGTAGTTTCATCCCTATTGTTCATATTCATAGCTTACCATTATAGGTGTTGGAAATTACTATAGTGAGGGTTTCAGGGTCATCATCACTTCACCTTGCAACTCAAAACCAAATGATACTTGTAGTGGAATGTCTACAGGGAACCCTATTTGACTGGTGTTTGAGGGTAATCCTGATAATGAAGAAGCAACTCTCTGACTACAAAAGAGGCCAATGAAAAAAATTCAGTTATTCTAGTATATTGGTGGCCTTTTTCTTCGAAAGGGTGATCGGTTTGAGTCCCCCAATACCCCTACTAGTTCGTTCTCCCCATCAGCCTAGACTGAGTATGTGGGGGGAAATATTTCTCCACCAGGGAGGCAATGGATCGGTTCAGAGTGTATATGATGATGAGTTCTACTTATGGTGGGAGCGACAACTACCAACACTGGAATAGTTTCCATATGCTAGGATAGATTTCTGAGGTGACACTGACCTTGTCCTCCCTCTTGGAGGAGCATGGGGAGCGCCAAATATTTCTGTTTTCAAGTTTTTTAAATTTTTATTAATTCTTAATCATAAAGATATATACATATGTATAAGAGTTTTTAATCCTATAAAATGTTAAAATGTAGATATTGGACCAGTCCGCCCTATTGGGCATCCACGTATGTATGCGCATCCTATGTCAGGAGAGGATCATGACTTGATTAGGGTTCTTGAGGGGAAGCTGGCTAGGCTTACCCAAAGAGTACCCACTTTACACATTGAGCAGATCCCTACCATTATGCAGGAGCTAGTGGTTGGTATAGCACCTGTTTGTATACGCCTTACGAGGTGGGTAGCTAGAGCAGTGCTTGTGTACATCGATGTCACTGAGGCTGCTGTAGCGGAGGAAGCTGAAGAATCCCGAGAGTAGACTGATCAGGATGATCAGGGCAACTAGGGTGGTCCAGATGACCACGGTGGTTAATCTCAGACCTAGGAGCATTTTATGGACTTCGATCCATTTTTTGTATATTATACAGTTATAACTGGATCCGAGGATCAAAAACTCGACCTATCTATATGGAGAGATATTCACACACACACATATATATATTGTCGATTTTATTTACATGTGTTTTGTAATGTATCTGTTGTATATTTTTATGAAAAATGTGTTAAGTGCCAGTCCAAGATATAATTAACATATGCATCAGTTAATGAATTTTGATTTCTTGGAATATGATTGAATGTAATAAACTCAAAATTTCTTTCCAATAACCTAACTTGTAGAAACTGATGTAGTAAAATAGGGTTCTGCACCTGATAAGCTCGATTGAGCTGGGAAACCACTAGTTGAGAGTCAAGTCTGACTTCCAGCTGGGTGATGCCACGTGACAAAGCATCCCATAAAATCTCAATGATAGCCCTATATTCGGCCACATTATTGGTAGTAGGACCTAGGCAAGCGCCTCCAAAGGCATCTAGCTGTCATGAGGGTGAGTAGATAACCCATGCGGCTCAAGCCAGGTTACAAGTGTGGTGACTAGTGCCATCTGTGAAACCTACGAACCACTCGGAAGACATTTGCAACAACCAACAGATGGTATAAGAACACAAACTGACGAACTATTGTACATAAATATACATATAATAAAAATACACGAAAAAGCGCTAAGCCTGAGCATAGTACTTTTTCAAGTAGAGCCCATTTCTAGGCTCGAGCAGCTTATTCCCCTCGAAGTCAGTTAATTCATATGCACCTTTCTTCAAAATTTTTGACACAACATAAGGTCCTAACCACATAGACCTAAATTTTCCTACCCCGAGGGATTCTTTGTCTTGATCCCAGAGCAAGACAAGCTCCCCTTCAAAAAAAATATGAGGTTTGACCTATTTATTGTATTGATTTTTGCCTTATTTTTATGAGCCTCGTTTGCTGTCAGCACATCTATACGCTGTTCATATAGATGTTCTATGTGTAACAAATGTTATTCAAGCTCATTCGTATCAGGTAACACATGAATAACAATCTTTAAGGATGAGATTTCGCATTCAATGGGGGTTACTGCTTCCACCCCGTGAACGAGTTGGAAAGGAGAGAACCCTAGAGCAGTTTTCACATTGGTCCGATAATCCCAAAGTGTAGGATACATCATGATGTGCCAATTATAATGGGCTGCATTAATAGTGCGCTTGAGAATAGTCTTCAATATTTTATTTACAGCCTCAACTTGACCGTTCACTTGAGGGTAGAAAGAAGATGAATGTTCTTGTTTAAACCCTAGCATAGTAGTCAATTTAGTCATCGTACTATTTTGGAAGTGACTGACATGGTCAGTGAAAATCTCTTTAGGAATATCAAATTGTGTAATAATTTGGTTGAAAACGAAAAAAGCTGCAGTTTCCTTGTCAACCTTATAGGCAGGCATTGCCTCTTCCCACTTCGTGAAATAATCTATAGCGACAATCATATGTTTGTGCCCCCCAGCTGGGACTAGGTTGCATGTCACATAATCTATCCCCCACTTCATGAAGGGGCCCACTGAGATGATGGGAAATAATGGAGTAGGATGCGACCACATCTTTCTGGTGTAAAGCTGACAAGGATGACATCGCTTCATGGCTTCCACACAATCTTTAAAGATCGTGGGCCATAAATAACCGGCACGTAAGATATTCTGGGTCGTTGCTAACCCAGATAAATGACCCCCACATGCTCCACTATGGGCATCATTTAGGACAGTATCTGCTTCTTCAGGGGTAAGACATCGATGTAAAACATAATCTACCCCCCTATGATATAAAGTATATCCAATAATGAGGTAGTTTTTTGCATGTATGCGTAGTTTGCACCGTTCTTCCTGTGAGAAGGCTACAAGGTACTTCAGAGTCAGGAGATAGACAAGTATATCTCCATACCGAGGGTCAGAGGTGGAAATAAAAAATATATTCTCATCTAGGAATGAGTCTTCTTCAATGGCTACATCTTCCTCAACCGAAAATTCTGCGATGAGCTCAGAAAAAACTAAGGATTTTTTGGATTTGCGGATTGGAAATCTAAGTTAAACTCTTGAAGAATGACTATCCATTTGTTGAATTTGCCTCCAGCTATATGTCGGGACAAAAAATATTGGAAAGGATTAACATTCGCCACTACCATCATGGTCCTCAGTAAGATGTAGTGATGCAACCTATGAACAACATGCATAGCTGCTAATGCCAACTTCTCGACGTGGGAATACCCAAGTTTAGGGAGCTAAAGCATGACTAAGATAGTGTTGATGCTTGCAAAATCACAGGTAACAACAGTTAGGGATTCTCCCCAGTAAACGTTCCCAACTAGCCCGTTACTGTTTGGTATGGGGAATCCGTCCGGTTTATGGTCCAGCTACCGTAGGTCAAGTAACAAAAAGAAATGTTTTACCGGTTATGGCCTAGTCCACCGTGTATATTTTAGTTTTTTGAATTTAAGTATGATATGAAAGTGCCTATCTAATAATGAATATTGATAGAGAATACGAGGAGCGGTCACAATGTGATGCACAGGTTCTTACCTCTCGTCTTAACTCACTCGCATCTAAATCACACACAGCAAGAAACTAAAACTAACTATCTAACCTATCCCTAGGGAGCAAGATTATCATTTATCAATGAGTAATGTATTTTTTCACATGCATTAAGAAAAATCATAGATAGATGTTACTTATTTCAAAACACATGAACATTAATAGATATAGGAACAACAAGATAGCTCATTGTTTGTGAAAAGCCTTCATTACTCACAGTGGAAATTTCATGGAATAAACTAGAGTGCATTCATAACAAGAACATAGGTTCAAAGAGTTAGAATGATCTCACAGTTAATGGACACAAGCTGAAAAAAAAATAGTTCACATTCAACAAATCCATAGCACAACATTTGAAATCTTCCACCAAGATTTCTCCAATAGGAAACTTTTAATTCTTATTGCAAAAGGAAATAGTTCTTCTTACAACATAATCTCACAAATATATCTGGGAAAAAGTCCCCCTTCTATCTAAATCTCCTATACTTATACTACAAGCAAAACTCTTGGGCTGCCCCTTGGTGAACTTTGGGATCCCCCCAATCATTCAAACCCATCCTTTTGTCATGAGTGCTCATGATTTATACAATACGTTACATTTCAGATTAATATTTAAGAGCACTTTATAAAAAGGGACCGGCTTGGTAACTGACAAACTTTCCCCAAGCCTGGGCCTCTGCTGCTATCGATTCTGCTCAGTAATCTGTTGGTATTTTTGAGATCCTGTTGATCTCAGAACTTCACTGTCTTCTTTTTCTTGAGAAAAATCTCTACTTCTTTATGCTTTAGCTTCTTCTTTCCTTACTGCCTCCCTTTTGCTTTGTCCTTTAGGCGTATCTTCTTTGCAACAATCATCCTGTCATGAACATATCAAATTTTTAGACCATTTAGTGTTTAATAAAGTAACACAAACTGTATGAATACATGCATTTTGTAAAATGATTTATAAACAATATTAATGCATGAAAATATAAGGAAAAGGAAATCCTGCAAGCTTGGTCTGAAATCCGCTAAATCCACTGTCCAAACTAAAATCACAAGCCCGATAAAACATGTTCCCTATCTCAATCCAGGCTGCATTTGGACCAATTCGAAATCCTCCAATGAAAGCATGAATCATAACAAAGTAAATGCCAATCCGAAACCCCAAACTGTGCTCTTCATCTCGGAGAAAACCGCCATGGAAAAATAGAGTAGAAAACACACAAAAAGGCGGAAAAAACCCTCACTAGCGGGAAAAAAACACTAAGCATCAGGTGAAAACCTCCTCATCAGCAAACGAAACAACTATATGTCAGATGGTTAGTTCACTAAGCCATCGTAACGGCGGAAACCATATAGACTAAGGGTTCCAGAGAAAAATAAAACATCAATGAAATAAAGCGCTAAAAGCTACCATCCATGCATCGGAGATTAGAACCACTACCCACTAAAAACAATGGCATCAGTGAGCGGAAGGACTAACCATAAAGCGTCGAATGAACCATTCATTACATAGCCGCAATAGCGGGAGAAAAATAGACTAAAGGTTTCGTAGTCAACATAAAAACATCGGCGGTCGACAACTCTAACGCTAAAGGTCGGAGCTCAGAACCACTAATCATCGACGAGATAGCCTACTAGAAAACCGCAACAGTAGAAAGTGGACAGACAACAGGTTCTGCAATAACAAAAATCATTGGTAATTGGAAAATTTGAGGACTATGCATCGATGACCAAAGGCTCAATGCTTCCACCATGTCGACAACACAAAGGACTAGCCCCCCCGATCGATCATCAAAACCGTTCCGATAGCGAAAAAAAACATTGCAAAGTAAAAATTTGATCAATAAAACCAAGGCATCGACGAAAATCAGAGCTATCTGTCGGAACGTTCACCATATTCCCTCTGAAACAATGGTGACTTAGAAGACTAAAACTCCGATCGTGATAAAATAAAATCGTCGGCAGCCCAAAAAAGAAAATTGAAATAAAGTGCATCGGTGAAAATAAGAACTGTCAATCGGGACATTCATTAATTACCCTCTGCAACGACAGCTGCATAGATAAATACCACCCTGACTCATAATTCAAATGACCTCCGATAGTGATAAACGAAATCATCCATAAATCAAACTTCAAGTTCCATAGTTAAAATCATCGGTCGGCAAAAAGCAACTTTTCGAAAAGAAGAAAAACAGTTTGACCTCAATTCAACTTCAAACAATCCAAAATGTAGTAGAGGGGAAAACAAAGTTCAGCAATCCAAACACTCCTAGGCAAGATAAAATTAAAAGGAGGGTCCAAAATTTAAAAAACATTGTGAAAAAGGTTGCAGTTGCAACAATTGGCGACTACCTGGTGAACCTAGATCTCTGGACAATTTCTTCCTTAAGTAACAGACTATTTGACAATAAAACCAACATGTTGAATTCTTCTAGATGTATGGATTTCCCAAATGGAAAATGTATGTACCTTTAATCATTGATGATAGTCCAATCTAGGAAAATGGAACCCAATATTTCAAAGCCAAGATAACTCTTTTGAGGCCAGGAATATGAGTTTCATTTTTTACCTCTGTCTTCGGGTAGCTTCCAGCTTGGACACCACAAGATTGTAACATATGGTAAACATAAATATTCATTTGTTCCTCATTCCCATGCCATTTTGCACTTTTTGTGCGTTTGAATCTTTTTGTCCTTTTGAGTCCTCCTGCATACCTTTATTTCTGAATTTTTTATTCAGGCTCCTCTATCCACAGTGTCCTTTTGTGTGAGAGATGTATTCATTTTCAACTCACGGACGGAGAAGAACTTTGGCAATTTTGTACTCATATGGTTCAGTACTTTGCTTTGATACATATTACTTTCTTAGGAGATTTTTTGACTCTCATTTTCCTTTTGGATTTTAATTCTTGGCATGGGATCATTTATATATAATATACTGTTTACCCTGCTTCCTTTCCATGGGTCTTTTGCTGTCACCCCCTAATACATTTTTAAATGTGAGCTGGTTGGAGCCTCGAAATAGTATTCCAAAACTTTTGATCCTGAGTTATTTTACAAGGATTAAGTAGGACTTCAATGTGTTCGTAGATATTTAGGAAAACTGCTAAACTAGAAGAAGTTATTTCAGATTAAATCAATAGTACACAGTCTTACGACCAAGGATCCAGAATTCTGATGCTCTCCATGCAACCAAAAGTTTGCTTCTTTTATTGAAATCAATCAAAATCTAACTAAAAAACAAATAGAAATAAAATAAATAAAAAACAAACAACCCAATGATTTTATTTATGTACAAAATAAAAACAAAAATCAAGAAAAATAAGGTTTGAGAACTAAACCATTAACTGGTAAATTCTCTTCCCACCCCTATAAATCTTGCAACTTGTAGGTTGAGGGGCCAATATTTGCTGCAATCTGAAAAGGGCCTACCCATAATTATTGAAACTTCATGTGTTTCCCCTTTTCATCATGTGGGTGATCCCACTTAAGAACCAGATCTCCCACTTCAAATTCCTTTTTTCCCAATTTATGTTTATCAAACCACTGTTTCACTACTTCCTGTTGATGCTTAAAATGTTCTTTGGCTCTAGACCTAGACTCTTCCTCCTTCAAGAGATTATAGATTCTAATCTTTAGAATTTTGTTATCTGTGCCTCTAGACTCCTGAGCTATTATGGAAGATGGTAGCATAATGTTAGGAGGAAGAATAGCTTCTTTTCCATAAACGAGGGTATATGGTGACACACCTAAGGAATTATTGGGTGTGACTCTATCATCTTAAAGAGCATTTGGTAATGATAAATTCCAACTTCTCTAGTTTTCTATCACATTTTTCTTTAAGATTCTAATCAGATTCTTGTTTATAGATTCTGCCAAACCATTTCCTTGTGGGTAATAGTTTGGAGAATAATGCAACTTGATTCCTCTTTCATGAGCAAATGCAGTTAATCTAATAGAAGAAAAATAAGTAGCATTATAAAAAACTAGAGAAATTGGAAACCCAAACCTGTTCATAATATGATCTTGCAAGAAATCCATGACCGCATCTTCATTCACTTTATGTAAGGGAATGGCCTCGACCCATCTAGTGAAGTAGTCAGTTGCCGTCAAAGTGTATTTGTGTTGCAAGGAAGAATTTGGTTTTATCTCTCCAATGATATCAATCCCCCATTTCTCGAATGGTTCTGTTATCATCACAGGCTTCAATGGTCCTGCTGCTTTGGCTTCTCTTCCCCGACACCTCTGGTAGATATCACACTTTCTGACATGGGCATGCGCATCCTTGAACAGTGCGGGCCAATAGTATCCGACTATGAGAATATTATGGGCTGTCGTATCTCAAAAAAATGACCTCCAGTAGGCCCATAATGTAACTCTGTTATGACCTTCTTTGCATATTCTTTCTCTAAGCATCTGAGAAGAACTCCATCATAATTCTTAGTGAATAATATTCCATCAACGATTTGATATGAAGCTGATTTAAGGCTCAATGCTCTTCGTTGTTTGGAATTCCAATGTTCTAGTAACAATCCTTCCTGAAGGTAATGAACAAGTTCTTGGTACCAGGAATCCGGAGCTGTGAAAAGAGGACATACATCCATCATATGTAACTCAGCTTCATTGTCCCAATTGTTTTCTTCATTGTTTTTACCTTCAGCCATTAGTTTGCACAGTCCTTTCCCTTTAACTATGGAAGTTGTTTTGAATTCGAGTTCATATTCTTGTAAAGCTGTTACCCAGTTGCCTCTTCTTTCTCCTAATTCCTTTTGTATGAAAGGAGACCTTACAACTGGGTGTGGAACTATTACCTTCATCCGGTTCTTAAGTATGTACATCTTGAATTGTTTTACCGCTTTGAAAACTGGATAAGCTTGTTTATCGAAAGCTGGGTAATTCAATTCAGCTCCCTACAGACCAGTGCTCATAAATTATATGGGATACTCATCTCCCCCATCTTCCTTCTGTGTAAGCACCACTGCTAATGAATCGTCAGATGTGAAAGTGTACAAAATAAAATCCTTTTCAAAATTTGGACTTTTGAGAAATGGTGCATGATCAATAGATGTCTGTATTTTACTGAATGCATTCTTCTCTACATCAGTCCACTTGAATTGTACACTTTGTTTCACCATTTTCTGCAAAGGTTTAACAATTTGAGCGAAATATGGTACAAACCTTCGCACAAAAGTAATTGTCCCCATGAATGATTGCATACCTTTTTTGTTATGGGGTAAAGGGATATGTTCTATGGCCTTGATCCTTTCTGTGTCTATGGAGATCCCTTTTTTAGAAACAACGTGACCCAGTAGCTTTCCTTCTATAACTGCAAACAAACATTTCCTAGGATTCAGTGAGATCCCATATTTTTGACAACGCTCGAAAATTTGTTTTAGATGGAATGCATGTTCTTCTCTCTTCTTTGAAAATATCATGACATCATCAAGATATACTACAACACTACGGCCAATCAGACCATGGAAAGCAATATCCATATCCCTCCGAAAAGTAGCTCCAGCGTTGATGAGTCCAAAGGGAATTCTTCTATAAGCAAAAGTTCCCCACTTTGTTCTGAATGTAGTTTTAAGTCTATCTTCTTCAGCTGCTAATACCTGATTATAGCCAGAGAATCTATCTAGTAATGAAAATAACTCAAAACGTGAAACCATCTGCAATATTTGTTCCATGGGTGGGCCTGGATAGTTATCTTTATCTGAAGCATGATTGAGGTTTCTAAAATCTACACATAGATTGATTTCTCCGGATTTCTTCCTCATTGGCACCAAATTTGACACCCATTCCAAATGTCTGACTTTGAATATAATTTTAGCATCCAATAATTTTTTCACTTCACTATGAATTAAAGGTTCCAGTTTTGAATGCATCTTTCTCAAAGGTTGCTGATAAGGCTTGACTCCAACTCTAATAGGGATGACATGTTGTATAATCTTTGTGTCATATGTTTTAAGCTCTTTATATGTCCAGGAAAACAAATCTTTGTATTGTTTGAAAAAATTGACGAACTTATTTCTTACACCTGGAGAACAACACTTTCCCAAATTTACATATCTGGGTTTAACTTCAGTTCCCAAATTTATTAGCTCGAATTGTAAGGACGAGCTATGAGTTTTGACATTTGCTGGCCTTCTGAATTTGTTGTCTAGATCAAACATTCTCTCTAAGGTACTGACTCCTTTAGGAATAAAGTTGTCGAATTTTAATTCAGCTTGGTGTTCTTCATCATCGATTATTGCTCCTTTGAAGGTTTCATCATTCATTAAACATTCCAAGATTTGTTGATCATCATCAAAAACTCGTAGATTTGTAATCATGTATGGAACCAAAGGCCTGGAAAGTAATTCAATAGAACATCTGTTATTTGAAGGTACAAGCCTTGCAGCTGAGGTAGCTAACAAGTCAGCTGCTGCATTCTTTAGTCTAGGAATGGATATAATATTAAATGCATAAATTTTTTTAAGCAAATCCCACACTTCATTTTGGTAAGCTTTTAAATGAGGTGAAATGCAATGTATCTGATTTTGAATTTGGTTTACAATTATTTCAGAATCCCCATACACTTTCATATTTTCTACTTTTAATTCAATTTCTTTTCTTATTCCCTAAACTAATGCTTCATATTCGGCTGTATTATTGGTACATTCAAATTCTAATCCACATGAAAGAAAATGTTTATTTTTCTTTGGATCAATCAGGACACAACCAGCTCCTGATCCTTCCAAAGTTTTAGATCCATAAAAAAAAAGTGTCCAAAAACTATCTACTTCTACTGTACTTGAATCAAAAACTACATATGAAACTAAGTCTACTACTCTACAGTCAAATTCATCAGCCCGTGAAAATCGAAGGAGATCGGGCTGTGTGTTTGGTGTACCACTGGATTCTTCTGCTTGGTAATTTCCTAGTTCAAGTTCAATAAATTAATTTCCCAACACGGAATTCACTGGTTCATTCTTACCCTCCAACTGAGTAACATTGTGCTTCATGTGGGGTTCTCTTAATACTTTTATTTGATTGGGGCTTCCCTTATGAGGAAACCACAGATGTGACCAATCTAATGCAAAATATCCATTTAGCTTTGCTGACCAATCCTGACTCAAAACAAGTCCATAAGCCTCAATTATGTCTGTTACTACAATATCGATGAACTGACATACCTTTTCATTTGAAGATAATCAAATCAGAACATCCTCCATTTCCCCAATTACCTTCACAATTGTTCTGTCTAACTGAATAACCTGCCAGGTAGATGGTTTAGTTTGTCAATTTATCTTCTTACAGACTGAAAGTGGCATAACATTGATTGATGCCCCTGAGTCTACTAAACAGTTGTGCATGTTATGGTTGAAAATTTCAAAATTTAGGAGAAATGGTGGGGTTTTTCATTTAGACTTACCTCCCACACTTTCTTCACCAATTTCTTCTTCTTCAGGTTGGTTGTCAGTGGGAAGCTTTTCCTCTGGTATTTCTAGTGCTTTTAACAATTTTTCTTTCTGCTGAGGCACATTACACATTTCAAATAGTGAGATATTTGCCTTAGCCCTTTTAATATCTTCCACAATATTATACTCCATCTTATGTTCTTCAAGATTCTTCTTTACATTATCAATTTTCTCTTCAACAGGCTTAACAGGCATGTTGATTTTCTTTGGATTTTGACTCATAATGGTGAATTCAGGTATTTTATCAGTTGTGGTGCTCTTCTAAATTTTCTTTACATTCTCTTGAAGTCTCCTAATTTTCGGGAGTATTGAGCTGTCTTATTTTATCAACCCTTGACTTCTTGTTGTCACGTTTGTTTCCGATATCTCCTCCTATTTCCATGAACCTTCCTCTTCTGTATTGAAAAATGAGACATAGTACCATAAAACTAAAGCATCCTCTTCTTGTTTTTCTATGGGTTGATTATTTTTTTCTTCCTTCTCATCAGCTTCTGTTAGTTGAGAGTCCAATAGCTAATTCATTACTAATGTCATCAAATTGATCCATTGAGGGCAATTTTTTCTAGAATGAGGTTGCCGATGAAAGGTGCAAAAATTATCCATATCCACCTCAGTTAAATTCATTGATGCAAGACTGTGTGGAGAAGGTTTAGATTGATTTTTGTCCTCTCTCCTTTTATAGTAAGGCTTATAATATTTTTGAGCTTCCTTTTCCTTTTCCAAATCTATTATTCTGTTGGATAGCTTCTGCATCATCTTCACCATCCCTTCAAAGTCATGTGATTTCTCATCCTTAGGCTTAGTCAGTAACAACGATTTCTTACCAAAAGTTTTTTCTCTCGACTGCTCAGGATAATCTTCTATTCTCTCTTTTTCAGCTTCTACCCTCTCAGTTTCTTCATACGTTTTTGACAATGTAGGTTTGACTGACATCTTGGCAAACATGTCCAATTTAGGCCCTAGAGATGAAGTATAGTATTCACTCAGAAATTTATCAAATGGTTTATTAATTACAGAAAAAATATTTAGATAAGCAACAAACCTTTGAGTGAAACTATGCACTTTTTCCTTTATTTCTTTCTTTAAAGCGCATAAACCTTTCATCAGAGCTGCATGAGTTTTTTGGACTGCATATTTACTTCTAAATATTCTTTCAAATGTATCCCAGTTTGTGATTGAGTTTGAAAGCAGAGAAAAATACCATGAGGCTGCTGCTCCTTTCTGTAGAAATTATAAAGCCTTGATGGCATAAGGAATTTCATAAACAGGCTAAGGATCTAGGCACACAATTAACCTTAGATAGAATTGTAGAGAATTAGTATAAGGAGAGAAGAAGAAGAATTAATGAACACACATTAATGAATGATCAATAAATGATAATTGATATTATTACATAGGTAATACATCCTTATAAAGGAAAAGGGAGTTACATGAAGACAACTCAAGCTAGCTCATAAAGCAGGCTTATTAATTATGATAAACCCCATAGTTGACTAAAGCACTCTCCCAATCTACCAAGCACCTCACGAATTATCAATAGCATGTGTGAGTCGTGATGAGTGAAGGAAAGAATTGCTAATACTAGAATATGGAGAGAAAATAATGGAGGATGGGTTGGCAACAAAAGATGCCAGTTTCCTAGTTGACTAGCTTTACCTTATCCATAGAAAAGCAGGATAAAGTAGAATAAAGTAGATTCTGCTCTAAAGCGTAGTTACCAATTCTGGATGGCCATAAAGTGGTCAATATCAACCCAGAATCAGAAATAAATCATTCCTAGTATATATATGGCAAGTGTTGACTCTAAGGTGCAAGTGGATGCCAACTATCTAAGCTAGTGGGTAGAAAATTAATCAAATAATGATTAATTATTTTATGAGTAGGTTTATTATATTACAACACCCCCCTTTAAGCCTAATTTTATGATGATATCCCTGAACTAATTAGAAATACATATGCATATAGGGCCCAACAATAAATCTATGGTCACCCTTTTACTAAAGGCAATACTGAAGGATCTTGAGACTTGTAATCAGCTCCAAGATGATGAGATGACTTGAAATTTGAACTAGTAGAGATGAAATGAGCTCCAGATAGGTGAAATAACTGTCCAAGCGAATGTATCATGTCTCCATCTTCATTTACACAGAGAGGATGTGTTCAAGTGAACATGTAGGAACATAGAAAAGGCATGGGATCAAAGAGTGCGAATGCATGGGCTCCGTGGGTTGATCTAGCTTCCAAAGAATCCTTAAGATCACAAATAAGCACAACAATAGAATCATGGGAATATACTGGTAAAGAATTCTCTATGGTAGAAGTATGAGAGAAGGAAAGATAGTGATGTTCAAAATCTTCAAGGAGTCTCTGAGAATGAGTGCCAAGAACAAAGGAGGAGCTGTAGAAGCACATGGGATCAAATATGATAAGTGGAAAAACACTGGAAGGACTTTATTTGGCTAAGCAAACATCCTGGAAGTCATTGGGTTGTGCACCATCAAGAATAGAGGCATGCACAAGGTGTGTGAGTTCTGGCATATGGATCTCAGAATCCATGATAGAAGACATAAATAACTCTAGATGTGTGAGTGAATCATCAATAGCAATAGAAGCTCCATTAGTCACTTCTTTTTCATCAACAACATCATAAGAAGATGAATCAAGATATTCTACTTCAAGAGACACAGAAAAATACGGCTCTTCAATATTTTCTTCTTGATTGAAAGAGGAAGAATTCGAATCAAAGAGATTAGTTGCAACAGGAACTGTATGAGAAACTTGTTCTTCATGATTAACTTCATCAAAGAATGTGGAGGCTGAGACATCTTGAGAGAGAGAAATCATTGAGGAACCAGAGGCATTGTCTACAAAGCTGGAAGGATCCTCATTGTCCTTTCCCAAAACTCTATCCAATGTTGTCCAGAGATCCTTTGGGTAATCAACATAATCAATAAGGTAGCGCATGCATGGAGAGATAGCTAGACAAATAGCTCCAATTGCTCTATCACAGTCATTCAACCAGTCACTTGGCTCTTCATAAGACTCTTCATCAGCTCCAATAGATATCTCATAGAGACATTGTCTCTTTATATATGAAATAATATTCAGTTTCCACTCTAAATAGCTTGTGAATGGAGAAAGAAGAGGAACTAATACTCTTGAATCCATTCGAAGTTGAACTTGCAAAATAAACCTGCAAATCTGAAAAAGAAGGAGGATTAATTAATGAACTCTCAAAGATCTGATATCATGTAGAGCTTTGATATCCTCATCTCTAATACCATGTAGAACTTGAACTTTGAGAACCTTATCTTTGATACCATGTAGAAATTCTAAGGCCTTGATGGCATACAGAATTTCATAAACAGGCTAAGGATCTAGGCACACAATTAACCTCACATAGAATTGTAGAGAATTAGCATAAGGAGAGAAGAAGAAGAATTAATGAACACACATTAATGAATGATCAATAAATGATAATTGATATTATTACATAGGTAATACATCCTTATAAAGGAAAAATGAGTTGCATGAAGACAACTCAAGCTAGCTCATAAAGCAGGCTTACTATTTATGATAAACCCCATAGTTGACTAAAGCACTTTCCCAATATACCAAGCACCTCATGAATTAGCAATAGAATGTGTGAGTGATGATGAGTGAAGGAAATACTTGCTAATACTAGAATATGGAGAGAAAATAATGGAGGATGGGTTGGCAACAAAAGCTGCCAGTTTCCTAGTTGACTAGCTTTAACTTATCCATAGAAAAGTAGGATAAAGTAGAATAAAGCAGATTTTGCTGTAAAGTGCAGTTACCAATTCTAGATGGCCATAAAGTGGTCAAGATCAACCTAGAATCAGAAATAAATCATTCTTAGGATATAGATGGCAAGTGTTGAATCTAAGGTGCAAGTGGATGCCAACTATCTAAGCTAGTGGGTAGGAAATTAATCAAATAATGATTAATTATTTTATGAGTGGGTTTATTATATTCCAACACTTTCAGGGTTTGAGGGAACAATCTGCAGACTACATATTCATGTTCTCTAGCCCGTAGTCCTTCTATAGCCAAGTAAAAGCTTTGAAAATGATAATCTACCAAAATATTTTCACTTGGGTTAGACTTAGGCAACATTTTCTCAAAAGCTTGAGGCAAGTCATGCAAAGGAAGTCCTAGGTTTAATGGTGATCTAGCCTTCCAAGCAGGTGGTGGATTTGGTGGGTTAGGTGGCTGATTTGCGTTTACATTTGCCATGATTCTGGGTGGAGAATGAGGTGGTGAATGAGTAGAGGTATGAACAGGTGAACAGTAAGGTGTATCTGGGCCCAACTCATTTAGATGTTGAACAAATTCCTGTAAGGCAGTTTGTACTAGTTATTCAAAATCTCCAACCAACACTGCGTCTTCCAATATAGGGTAGTCTTTCTTCTGATAATTTCTTCTGGGTAAGGCAGGGATAATCGGTAATCCTCTGATCTTCTTTGCATAAGCCCTAGTAATTCTTCTCAAATCATTAACTACTTCATTATCGACAGGATACACAAACTCTTTACCCTTCTCTTTAGGAATTGGATTGGGAAACAAACTGTTCTCAGAACTATTACTGGTGGAGTAATTTTGAGGAAATGGGTTTCCTTGGCCAGCCATGCACTGGAAGCCCTACTTCTAGCGCAAAAAACTGTTGATTCCTGGAAATTCACAGGTAACAACAGTTAGGGATTCTCCCTAGTAAACGTTCCCAACTAGCCCGTTACTGTTTGGTATGGGGAATCCATCCAGTTTACGGTCCAGCTAGCGTAGGTCAAGTAACAAAAAAAAGGTTTTACCAGTTACGGCCTAGTCCACCGTGTATATTTTAGTTTTTTGAATTTAAGTATGATATGCAAGTGCCTATCTAAGAATGCAGATTGATAGAGAATATGAGGAGCGGTCACAATGTGATGCATAGGTTCTTAACTCTCATCTTTGTTAGCTTGAATATTTCACCTCCTGTGGACAACAGGGTGTTCCATTGGTATGAATGGTTCAGATCTAGAACAAATAGAGGATATAGGTTGAAGAATCTCCCTAGACACCATAGATACCTGGAATATAATGCTTCGATCGTTACCCTGTGTACCTACAATAAAGCTTCAACATGCAAACATATCGAAACCACTAGAATATAATCTACTAATCTATGTTAGTGACTAAGGAATCTAACAACATACATGTGAAATCAAACAACAACAATATATTTTGTATAGAAATCAACTTGCATTAATATATAAATATGAAGAAGTTAACAACCAAGCCTTAGTGCTGACATACATCTCCATGAAACCAAGCATTCTCATCCCCAAAAGCTTCAACTATAGCTCTCTATGCTCTCCCAAATGGTCTTGGGCCAAGTGATCAATCCAACAACATAACAATACCTTGAGAGTTCTCCCCTCAACCATGGCTATGAGCTCATATTTATAAGGCTTAAGGGATAGGGATGGTTGAGATATTAGTGGGTGAGGTGGCCTCTAAGATCTTAGGATGAGGGATCTCGAGCTCAACTGATCCACAACAATAGGGATAAGGGAGGACATGAGGCTTATCATCTAGAAGCCTCGAGAACTTCTCTTTTTCCCTTTTTACCCAGGGTATTGCGTTTTTCCTTAAATGACAGAGCGGTTCTGGTAAGAAACACTTATGGACTAAGGGCCATAAGAGGTGGCACTGCTTGTGGACAACAAGGGATAGGCGATGCAAACAAGGTACCGCTTCTGGAAAATAGAGGAAGCGCGGTGTTGGGAATTTTCATGGAAGATTGATAATAACCATGAGTTTCCACTCCAAGATCTAGGATTCAAGGCAAGTCGGTTTGCCAAAGTTCTTATCACATGATGGTGACAGGATTTTGGTATAACAGGATGCCCCCCAAAGCATGAGTCTTAGAGGGATATGATAAATGAGAGCTTTGAGAGAGAAAATCGTCGCCATGAGATGAAAATGTTGGCTTGATCAGAGCATGTTGTCAAGTAGGCATGTGTAGTACATCAGTATGTTGACTCATAGACACAAGTAACCAAACTCATGGCTGCAGACCAATACAAGGCAGATCCATGAGAGGAATAAACAAGAATGGCTACTAGAATATAGTGTAGATCTGTGTGATAGAGGAATCAAACTTGGACATAGCCACTAGACATACAATGTAGATCTATGTCATACAGACACAAATTTGAGCATAGCCATGACCATACAAATGTGGATCCATGCTGGATATACAAAACTCCATCGCAACCTAGGGAAAAGCAATGAGCGCTTTAAACAAATACCTAGGGTCTTTGTCTCGTCTTCCACAAAGTACGATTCTATCCATGTGATTACAATGATCTGAAGTTGAACATGGTATAAACCACTTGATTACCAACCAATGATGTGAATCGTTAACAAGTGCGAGGGAGATCACCATTGATGTCAATGATTCCTAAGGTACCCTAGTACAATCTACTGAGTGTGAATAGATGTCTTGATGTCGAACACCCAGTCGATTCTATCGATCAAAGGTCAATGATGTGAACCTATGTTGAGAGCGAGAGAATTTTTCATTAAGGCATACAGATCTCAAGGTACTAAATATTTTTTCTAAGACTATTTCCTAGATGATGAGATGATGTCGATGGGAATAGTCTCGTCGAAGGAGGGCCATGATGAGTCCCACATCGACGACATGAAACTCAGAACGTAGTTCTGGAATGATGTGAATGTAGTAACCATATGACTGACTCAAAGCTACTGACAAAAATACTGTGTAAACTATAGAGGTAAAAATTCTTCAGATCCCCTTTGAACATCGAGTGGCACGACAAAAAGACTTGGCAGCATGAGTGAATGAGACAGACACACAATGCGATAGTGGACAATGCATTCTTTTGAAAGACTCAAAGGAGTGACATGACTCATGAAAGTGGATCATCATGGAGATCAGCTGAATACCCAATTGACTGACATGATTGTATAGACAAGTGCCATGTTCAAAGGTAACAACAAACAACTACCATTATTTACAAAATGATTCCCTTCCCATTCCCCCTATCATGATCGATGAGTGTCTCTTTTCGGTTTTACGAGTTCAAAGAGGGTAACAAACACTCGATATAGCTTGTCGAAAGACAAGTACAGACTCATATGTTTTATGAACCTGAGAGAGGAGGGATTCATTCCCAAAGCGGGTCTCTCAATGTTTAATTTAACAAGTCCACTGAAAGAAAACTCAGTATCGTTCATGTTTAGAGAGTCTGAATGAATACAAAAGAAGACTCCAAAGAGGTCCTTTTTCATACGATTTAGTCTCTAAGGCCCGAAAAGTGTAAAATCATACCTTAGAGAACTCTTCCAGCCATGATTGGCTGGAGTGTTCCTTTTTTGTAAATAGTCCTATCCAAACTGAAAAAGAGATAAGCTACCGTCGGACAGATGACTCTTCAAATACTTTAATGAGCGTGAAGAAGACAAGATCGCTTGATGATCTTTTCGTATTTAGGGAGCCTGAAAAGGGTTTAAAGAGAACTCCATGAGGTTTCTTTACACAATGTCATATTTCACGAGCCTCGAAAGAATCGAAAACAGACTCGATGATTTTTTCATTTTTAAGGAGCCTGAAAAAGAGGTGAAAAGAGGACTTCATGATGCTTCTTTACACAATGTTTATTTTTACGAGCCTGGAAAGAAACTTGAAATGGACTCGGACCTTTGATACTAGATTTTAACGAGCATGACAAAGTGTCATAATAAACGCTCATTGACCTTTTCCATTTTGTGAAAGTGAAAAAAACATTAGAGGAAATTTCAACTCAAAATGGGCCTCCTAAAATGAACTAATAAAATAATAGTTAAAATAATAAAATAATATTTATTAATTTTGGAGGAAGAAAAGAAAAAAACTACTTTTTGTTTGTATTTTTGACATATCTCCCTGTGTTTTTACTCAAATTTCGATTAAGAGAGCTCGTTCGATGCGGAATTAAATTCCCCATCCAACGAGTACCCACTCGGCATACTTTTGATGGACCCCGCTACCCCAAAAACAAGAAATACCTGAAAAATGAAATGATGACATCATCATTTCATTTTTTCAGGTATTTCTTGTTTTTGGGGTAGCGGGGTCTATAAAAAGTATTCCAAGTGGGTACTCGTTGGATGCGGAATTTAATTCCACATCCAACGAGCTCACCTGATAGAAATTTGAGTAAAAACACATGGAGATATGTCAAAAATACAAACAAAAAAAGTAGTTTTTTTTATGATACCTATCCCCAAATTTATATTAAAAAAGTTTTTAAGACCCATACGATATTTCAAATTTAAGGAAATTTCATTGGCTAACACATGATGACATGGAATTTGAATAAAAGTTAAAGGGCCCATTTTGAGTTAAAATTTCCTCTAATGGCCATAAACAAACTTTCAAAGCTTCTTACTAAAGTTCTGTTACCCTGCAAACGATTCAAAAACAAGTGTTAAATGCATTTAAGACTAGCATTAAGGGATTATGATAGATAAACTTTGACTAAAATATGATTTTATATCAAAAATATAGTATGTCAGACCCAACAATGCCTATATAAGTCATGCAAATAGTAAAAAACCAAATCATTTCACTATTTACCTATAATAGAGAGCACTTGGAGCACTTTCTTAGCCATATATTCCGTAGCTGATACCAGGAGTTTCCACTGTCCGTTTTCATCATCGTCAATTGTAGGTAACAGCTAAGACCCTTCTCTTTCATTTCATAGCATTTATTTTGAGATTTGGTGGGGTTTTGGGCTCACATAAAAAGCCCTAAAACCTTAAAAGTGGGCACTGTGGCTACCCCTTGCGGGATACGTTGTACCACCCGAGAACTGCGCCAATAACATAGTGGACAGGCGTTGCCACCGCCTATCTCCAACGGTGCACAGGAGGTGCTGACCTTGGAGAATTTAAACTAATAGTATGGGCAATATAAATCCATTCCTTTGATTTTCAATGATTGTGTAAGATTCTAATGCATACCATTATTGTTTTTGGTAGGTCTAGGCGACTCAAAACATGGTGATATGGAAAGAAAGAACACATGACAATGAGGATGCTGTTGCTGAGAGAAATGTGGGTTGTATTTCTGCATTGCGGTAGTGTGGGATCTTGAATTTCTTCTGGGCCCCAAGCATGGTGTCACATGAGTGGTTACTGTAACACATACTGTAGATGTGGAATCCATAGCAGCAGTACTTTGAGGTGGGGGCCCATATCCTTATGGTGGAAGCAAAGGACATTTACTTCTTGACAGGTCTCTTGAGACGGGGTGCCCCCATCTCACTGATAGGATCCCATGGAGGGGATATTACCACTCGAGAGCTTATAGATTGTCACTGTGCACCAGGGACAAGTAAATCGGGGAAGAATATCCCCATCAAAGCAGTGGCAGATAGGGCCTTACAGACCATCCTATTTACCTTGTAGAGGGTGGCCAGGAGTTAGGGTGTGCACCAGGATTCTAGGGCACATATGTTGTATGCCATAGAGGCCATGGCACCCACGGTGTTCAACTGGGAGAAAGCCATGCTTCCAATATTCAAGGATCAAATAACTAAGTGTTGGCAGAGAGAGCTAAATTAGTTTGGCTTTGGTTCCATTTTAGCCCGCTTCTTCTTCGAGCGGGTTCCACAGATGAGACCTCAGGTTGTCTTTCGAAGTCTGAGGCCATGGGACCCCCGTATGCTGAGGTGGGTCTAGGTCATGGCTCGCATAGGAGTGGGTAGCATAAGGGTGAAGTTCAGTGATCCATTCTTCAGATGGCTATGAGATCATATCCTCATGGTTGAGTATTATGCTTATGCAGGCATGGACTTCATTGGAGATCCTGACCTACCACTCCCACCTAGAGGATAGTGGGGTCACATCGGTAAGAAACAAGAAACCCTAAAATGGATGAAATGTTTTTATGTTTTTTAATGTTTTATATTTTTTTATGTTAAGTAACGAGACCTATATATTCTCATGCAGATGTGGGAGCAGCGCGACCTGGAGGAGCATCTCCATTGGATAGGTGGGCGGGAGCTTGCTTTGTACCATAGGGTGATGATATCACCGGGGAGCTAGAGGAAAATCTAGAGAGGTTGACCTTGGACATCCTAGATGCTGACATTGATGACCTCCCAATGAGATATCAGAGATCCACAGTAGGAGTACTGGGTCGATTCAGTAGGCTAATACGTAGGGTAGCTCGAGCAGTGATGTGCTATCACGAGCACCACTAGTGTATGAGATGTGTACAGAAAGTTGATAGCTTCAAGATTTTGTATGATGGTATTGCCTGAAATCCTATGTGCTTCAAATGAGGTCTTGGGACCTATTTTTGTAAACTTTTTCATATATATATATATATATACAAACTTTTACATGGTTTTTATATGTTTAAAATGGAAAAATTCATTTTCTATGAATTTTATGTGTCTTTGAATGTTTATTTACAATGTACCATGTTTGATTTGACATCATGAATGGGAAATATGCCAATCTAGGATGTAATTAGCCAATGAATCAACAACTACATTATGTTCCCTAGGGATATGCCTTGAATTAATAGTTTTAAATGATCTTTCTAGCAAACGTACCCTCCGGAAGAGGCGGAGGAGCACCATATTTCTAATCATGTAAACATGGTTTAAATGAAAAACCACGAGCTATGAGTCCATCAAGAATACTAGATCACAAACATCTTGGGAGGTAGCTTCAGTCAGAAAACCGATGACCGCTTCATACTTGGCGATGTTATTAGTAGCGGGACCTATACAAACTGCTCCTGAACTAACCAAATCTTCATCTGGGGAATAGAGGACCCAAGAAGCTGAGGCAAGATTCAAGGTGTGGCGGCAAGCACCATCAGTGAAGCCATGGAAAGTCATTTGCATGACCAAAACATCATATAAATAGATGCAGACGCTAAAACTCAAAACCATCTTGAAAATACTAAAAGCACACTGAAAGCCAATCGATATACATATATACAAGATACTATCCAAGAAAACCTAGGCATAGTACCTTTTCAGGTACAACCCATTGTGAGGTTTCCCCAAAGGGATTCCATCATAATCAACGAGCTCGTAATCTCCTTTCTCTAACACCTTAGAAATAATGAAAGGTCCATACCACATGGACTCAAACTTACCCTTCCCTAGTTTGTCATATCTCTGGTCATAAGTCAATACTAGGTCACCCTCGTTAAAGACATGAGGCTAGATGGATTTATCATACTGTGCCTTGACGTGTTTCTTATGTGCCTCATTAGCCAAGGCAGCATCTCTGTGAGTCTTGTCAAGGTTACTCAAGTACAAAAATCTTTCTTCCTCCGTGGAAGTGTCTAGGAGAAGTTCGATGGCAAGTTGTAAACATGGAATCTGACATTGGATCGGTAAGACAACTTCGAGTCTGTAGATAAGCTAGAATGGCGTGAAACCAGTAGCTGTTTTCACAGAATTCCAATAAGCCCAAAGAGTGGAGAAAAGAACATGGTTCTAGTTGGATTTATGGTCTCCAACCATCCGACGGAGCATATTTTTTAAAACTTTGTTAATGGCCTCTACTTGACCATTAGCTTGTGAATAATACGACATAGAGTTTTCATGGCGAAAACCTAGCTTGGCACTCAGGTCCTCCATCATTTAATTACGGAAATATGACCCATGATCAGTGACGATGGACGATGGAAATCCAAATATAGCTATGATATGATTGAACAAGAAGAGAGCGGTAGTCTTACCATATTTTGCATATGTAGGCATGGCCTCATCCCATTTTGTGAAATAATCAATGGCTATGATGATGTAACCATGCCCCCTAGCTGAGGTAGTCTTACAATGCATGAATTCAATCCCTCATTTGGCGAATGGGCCAATGACAATGACAGGGTGTAGCGGAGCAGGATGGGTGCGCTTTTTAGGATAAAAGTGTTGACAAGGTGGGCATTTCTTATTAGCCTCATGACAGATTTTGAAGACAGAAGGCTAGAAATAGCCAGTGTGAAGGATTTTCTCGGTTGTAGCCATCCCAGATAAATGACTGCCATGTGCTCCAGAGTGGCAATAATTCAACACATGTTCAGCCTCCTCATGGGTGAGGCATCTCCAGAGAATAGAGTCGATCCCATGTCTATACAAGGTATCATTCAAGATAAGATAGTATTTCATGTGGTGACAGATACGGCAACGATCATCGCAAGATAAATGCAGCTAAAAACGCTACGTTTGGAGATAAATCAACAAATCTCCATACCAAGGATCAGTAGTGCTAATCAAGAATAGGAATTCATCTAGAAATGAATCACTGGGTTCAGATTCCATTGAAGCATAGAAAAGATTACACATAAGCTTGGAAAATACTAAGTATTTCTTTGATGTGGCCTTGGAAAACTCCAGATCAAACTAATGAAGGATGACAATCCAACAAGAGTACTTTCCCTCGAGTACCTGATGAGTTAGGATGTAATACATTGGGTTCTGATCTACCAATACAGTGGTAGTGTGGAGCAAAATGTAGTGACTGAACTTTTGTACAGCAATGACTATGGCTAATGCTAACTTTTCCACACGTGAATAACAAGTTTTGGAATCCATAAGATTCTTACTAGCATAATAAATCACGTGCTCCTGACCATGGAGATTGTCCTGCACTAAAACCATGGAAATGGTAGCAGCGGAGGCAGCAATATACCAGAGAAAGTCCTTTGAATAATTCGGGGGTGTATCATGGGTGAATGAGTCAGAGCATGCTTAATATTATCAAAGGCGCGTTGGGCCTAGTCATCCCAGAAGAATGGAGTGTTCTTCTTGAGGAGACGCATATAACCGTGCGTTTTCTCTGTGAAATTGCACACAAAATGGTGGAGAAAGTTTTCCTTCCCTTGCAAACTTTGGAGTTCAAGGAGATTGGTTGGGGATAGTAGATCTAAGATAGCGGCAATATTCAAAGGATCGATCTGGATTCCATCTTTGGATACCATAAAGCCTAGCAGACATTCCGTCTCAACGCAAAAAATACATTTATGCAGATTGAGCCATATATTATAATGATGACATCTCAGGAATATGTCTCTAAGATGAACAGGGTGGTCCTCTTGTCACTGTGAATGAGTAGGGAGGTCATCAAGGTACGGTTCAACAATATGTTTAATGTCGTGAAATGCATAGGACATCGCACGCTGGAACTTGGCTCCGAAATTTTTCAAACCAAAAGGTAACTTCTTATAGGAAAAGGTTCCCCATGGGAAAATGAATGCCATCTTATGCTGATTGGAGGGTAATATCTCAATCTGATTATAGCCAGAGAAGCCATCCATGAATGAAAAGATGACACTTCCATCACAGTTGTCGATAATCTGATCAATGTGCGGAGTAGGAAAGTTGTCCTTGGGACAAGCTTTATTCAAATCCCTAAAGTCGATGCAGAATCTAATGGTGCCCTGCTTTTTATTGACAGGGACAACGTTTGATACCCATTTTGTCAGGGGTATAGGATAAATAAACCTATCTTTGAGAAGTTTCTCAATTTCAGCTTTAATAGCTGCAGCCTTCCGAGGATGGACTTGCCTAAGTTTCTTCCTGACAGGTTTAGCCGTGGGATAAGTTTTAATCTTGTGGACCACAATGGATGGGTCAATCCCCAACATCTCTTCATAAGACCAGGTAAAAATATCATAGAATTCCTTAAAGAGTGCCTTATATTCTTCCAATCCATCTTCCAAGCAGTTCTTCCCAACATGAACATACTTGATAACATCAGGCTTGGCTGATATGTCAATTGGGTTCGACTGAGTAATGTTGCAAACATTTCCTTCAGCATCTGTATCTTGCAACAATATAGGACTTCAGGGAATGCTAACAATATCAATAGGAAAAAAGGATGCAAAATCATGGCTACCCAAACTTGTATTGGGGAGAAACAGGGATCTATGATGGTGATCCTCCCAAATGGGCTCATCCGTATTCATGATCTCCATAATGGACTCATTGGAAGGAAACGTCTCAGAGAGATAATCTAGAATAGGAAGAGAAGGTTCTAACTAGTACGGTAAATGGCAAGGATCCAAAGCCACTAGATGAAGGTCATCAGTGTGATCATCGAAAAAGGTTTGAATGGTTTCATACATAACTTCGTGTGGACTCAACAACATGTTTGCGCTTAGGCTCATAATCAAATGAGGCAATCACATGGACTGTCGCGGTATCTGTGCTAGGAGGGGTGGATGGAAAAATCCCCATGAGGGATGAATCCTTCAACATGCGTACCCCAATCGATTGGTAAGGAGGAGGGGACTAGCCTAACATGGGGATGTTATTAGCCGTGGAGGTAGTAACATCCGACGTACAGAAATCAAGCTGATCAATAGTAACAATTCCCCCTAGATGCAGGAATTGGACCATTCAGAATACTATTGAGGCAAAAATAGTCATGGCATAGAACCAATTCCCTCCTAGAAGGAGGTTGTAATCTAAAGGGGCATCTACCACTTCTACTTGGATGGAAATGGTTTTCCCCCCCAACTCGACCGCTATGGTTGATATGATACCATGGGGTTGGAACCCCCATCCGTCAAAGATTTTAAGGTTCATAGGTGATGTGACAAGCTTGGGAGAGCCTAGAGCCTTCCAGCAAGTCAGAGACAAAACCAAGGTCGAATCTCCTTCATCCAGTACAGTTCGAAATACTTTCTTTCCCATTACTTTCGTAATGATCTGAAAAGAAAGTTTATGTGGTAATCTAGGCTTCTAGTTCTCAACATCGAAATGAATCAAGTTAGTATTATCTGGGTCTAAAGCTCCTCATTCTTGATAGATAAGGGGACAGTAGACAAGGATTCAGGAGAAATAGTAGAGGGAGCTTTCCCCGAAGAAGAATGATCTTCTTCTTTTTCTATGGGTTTGTCATAATTCTGACTTCGAGTTTGCAGATTAATGGTATCTGAGGACATCATATGAATTTCCTCTGATGAAATAGAGTTACCCTGATTAGACATGTGGTTTATTAGTTGTTGTTGAGAGGGAAAAGGATCTGTAAGTACAGCAGGTGCAGGATTGGACTTCAGAAACTGGGATATTTCATCCTTACGAGGACACTCTCTTGAAAAGTGGTCACCACCGCATAGTAGAAAGGGAAAATTTTGCTTCCTTTTCACTTTGTCATTATCATTGTTAGTTGGTCTTGGAGTCTTTGGCTGGTTTCCAGGTTTTTTATTTCTATTTTTACCTTTCTTTTTATTATTACTCGAGGTTTGAGTACTTTGAATTGAATTGACCTCTGCAGAAACCTTAGGAGTCAAAGGAGTAGGGGTGGAAGTTTGGGTTTGCTTGGAAGGTTTCACTACGGATGGGGACTGGATTGAACCAACAATCCCATCAATAGGTACTTCTATTGGTGGCTTGGCGGGATCAGTGCTGGGGAAAGGAGCTTAAGGAATCAGGTCATAAAGAGTTCCAGATTGGGAATAGACCAAGTCTAGGTACTGAGCCCAACTAATAGCCTGCTCTTCGATAATGGCACTGCCCATAGCCACATCTCAGGAAATAGGAGGCAACAAGGATTTAATGAACCAATCAGCTAGTAACTGATCCGGAATAGGGGCCTTAATAAGCCTTCTCCTCCTTCTCCACTCATGAATATGATCGAAAATGTGGGTGGAGGTGTTCTGTTGCAGAGAGGTTAAAATATCAGTGCCTGTTTCATAGTGAATAGGGAGCTGGAAGTGTGTAAGAAATGCGGTTTCCAATGAGCTAAAATCCACAAACGAATGTTGTGGGAGTTCAATGTACCACTTCATGGCAGTATCAGTCAAAGTTCGGTGAAAGATTCGTAACTGAACGGAGTCATCCAAGAGGGAATTTGAAGAAGACCACAAATGGAATGTCATAACATGGTTATTCGGATCTTGTCCTTTCTTCCCATCGAATTTCAGGATATCCGATGGTAACTTTACTGGAATGGGAGGCCACGAGGGATTGTGTCAAATGGGGTCATTAATCAACTTGGAAAAATCAGGTAAGTCCAAATTTTCTAGGAAAGGTAACTGTCGGTTGGATTGCACATACTGGTAATATTAATATGGCATAAAATTACTAGTAGGACCATAAGTTGACTGAAAAATAGATTGCTATGATGAAGAACTACCAGAAAATCCACCCACAGGGGGTTGATTTCTTGGATCAGGACCACTAGGACCACTAGGGCCTCCAAGAGGAGGACCACCAGGGCCACCGGGACCACCAAGACCATCGGGACCATTAGGACCACTAGGACCACCAAGACCACTAGGAGGTGGAACACCAGACCCTCCAAATCTACTGGGAGGTAAACCTCCAGAGCATCCAAAACCACTAGGTGGAGGGCCACCAAACCCTCCAGAACCATAAGGAGGAAAGTTGCCAGCCCCCGTAGGACCACTAGGACCACTAGGACCATAAGGAGGAAAGTTTCTAGATCCTTCGGGACCATTAGGCCCCCCAGGGGGAGGACCTCCATAAGGCAGTCCTCCAGCACCTCCCACCGTATGTATAGGTATCCCTCCCATAGCTGGCATGTAAGACCAGTTGGGTTGCCCCCATGGCGTAAAAGTGTTACTAGGGTATGGAATTCCTACATAAGGCATTCCTGAAGGATTAGATGGATGATTAACTACAGGTATTTGATAACCATAACCTCCAGAAGTTTGAACAGTTGCAGGTTGTGCTCCCAAGGGTAGACCTGAACTAGATGGGGGATTCACCACATTAGTATGGGTGGGAGGGACAAAAACTGTAGATGGTTCTATGTTAGAGATCTGCCCTTGACTAGGTACAATTCCGGTGCCAGATAACGTAGGTCATGCCAGGGGTTGCCCCGTGGCACTAGAAGGTATTGATGAAATGGGAATTGAAGGTTGGGCCCCAGGTGCAAAAAGCCTGGGAGGATTAGGGGTGGTAATTTGACCTGGGTTGTGTGGTGTTATTGCACGATCTATAATCGGTTCTATGGTTCTCATAGAATTGGTAAGTGAACGATATCCCACAGGAACAAATGTGGAATGTGATGGTGTTGGTTCTAATATTTCATCTATTTGTTTATCAATCTCCGATGCATGGAGAATGGTAGCACGATATTTCCTACGTTCTTCTTCATCTTCAGAAGAATTTAAACGGGTACCAAATGAGGCAATGGCCTGTCCTATCGAGGTATCCCAAAATGTAGAATTGGGACCAAAATATGGACGGGTTGTATCATCAACATGACCTTCCGTGGGAGAATGGAATGATGTATTTCCTCGAGAAGGTTTTTGGACCAAGGGAGGTGAGTATGAATAATATGGTACTCCACTTTCCGCAACCACATTATCTCCCACTTGGGAGGTGGTAGAAGCTCCTTGATCAATATCTTCCATTGGATTCTCTCCTGAACCATGAATAAAATCGGGTGGCAAGCCCCGTACTCTTCTGGACTGTCTTCTTAAATCAGCCAGCTTGTATTGTTCCTATCTAACCTATGGTCTGAAAATCTAGAAAACACACCAAAAAATTTCCCTACAAAAGCTATAGGTCAAAACAAGAAAACTTAAAATGATAGGAGGAGTTCAAAAAGTCAGGTCTCTCACCAGGATTGTCAAGAAGGCACCACTCGCGATATACCTCGAGGGTACACGCGTAGTAATCTCCCCAAATGTTGTTTTCAGTGTATGGATCCAAACAAGACAGAAAAAGGGCTTTTCTCAGATAGATAAGGTATCCTAGTGGGGTCTCCTGATATACTCAAGGTACATGGGAGCATGAATTGGTAGTAGTGTTGTCTAATGCATAACCGTACACAAGGGGCCTTCTGATATACAATTGAGTATGTGAAGTACCTTTCTATATACCTCAAGGGTACGTGAAAGGCCGTTCGATATACCGATGATATGTGGAAGAACCGCGCGAGACCCGGGATGTAATGTTGACAAATAACGACATCTCATACGCTTAACGATGCTTGAACATGTCTCTAACCTATCACTCAATTGCTATGTAAATTTTAACCTATAACTACCGTTAATTTTAAAGTGGACAGTTAGGTGAATGCATGATGTTTTGACAGAAAAGAAAAACCATGCAATATGCTTTTGCAAATATTCACTTTACCGTTCAGTATGCGTACTTACGGGAGAGAAAGAGAGTGTTTTATTTTTGTTTCAAAACCAAAAATATTTCCAAGCAACAGTGATGAACACCAAATCAAAGACAAGCAATAACTTTTCCAAACTAATTTCTGCTTTCTGAAAGCAAATGAGAAGGGGAAGAATCTCTTTTCCTAAAAGAAAAACAAGAAGCACACCTATATGCAAATGCACTCTGTTTTTTCAATTCTCTCAAAACATAAGCAAATCTAACTTAAAACTACCATTTTTTTATTTTGATTGAGATAGTTCTAAATGCATAAGAGACGAAAGAACATGAAGGTCCTAAAACTTGTAAAGCCAATCAGACAACCCAATTTCCAATGCTTAATGATGATATCCTAGTCTCAGTCAAAAAATTTCTTTTTTGAAGGAAGGAAACATAAATTTACTATGCAAATAAGAAATGAAACCTAGAAGCTAATCTAGTGTTCTTCTTTTAGTCTATGCAACAGAAACGAAAAGAGATTTTAATAACACCCTAAGCTTTTCAGAAAACAAGAAATCCCTTCGTAAACACAGCCAACAAGCATGGAAGCGGATGAACAATCAAAATACCTAATCAAAATTTTGAAATTCTGCTCAAATAAATCTTAAACCATAAAATTATCAAGCCACAAACATCAAATTCTATA
The DNA here is from genome assembly GCA_001517045.1 of Pseudotsuga menziesii. Lineage (NCBI taxonomy): Eukaryota > Viridiplantae > Streptophyta > Pinopsida > Pinales > Pinaceae > Pseudotsuga > Pseudotsuga menziesii. The sequence continues at coordinate 350,760 of LPNX010496139.1, read as the reverse complement.
ACACAAGTCTAATAAGCAGGAATGAAAGCAACAAAACCGAAATTTTTGCAAAAAAAAAAGAGGAAAAAAGGCTTTGGAATGATTCCTACCCGGCACCGCGCTTCTTAGGTGTTAACAGAGCATTTCTAACCCAAAACCGCTTCTCGCCAACAAGATACAAGCGGTGGCACCGCATACTGCACACTTTGTTCAGGTGATGGCACCGCTCCTCATACACTACATAGACGTGGTTCCTTGTAGATGACCAAAACACAAAGAGAACGATGGATCAAGTCCAAAAAAGACTAGATCAGGGAAAATACTGTTAGATTGAGTATGGAAACAGAGCATAAAAGGTCAAGATGACTCAGATCTGAACAGATCTGAAATTTTTTAACCCAAATAGATCAAGTTAGAAAGTAGATCTGACTGAAGAGAGTTGAATAAAGAGCCTGGGTTCGGAAAAGAGTTGCAGACCGAGGAAGATCAAAACAACTGATATACTAGTCCCCATCGGAGTCACCAGATTTGCTAGCTAGAATATTTCACCTCCCATGGACAGCAAGGTGTTCCATTGGTGTGAATGGTTCAAATCCAGAACAAATAGAGGACAGAGGTTGAAGACTCTCCCTAGATGCCGTAGATACCTGGAATGTAATGCTTCGATCGTTACCCTGTGTACCTACAATAAAGCTTCAACACGCAAACATATCGAAACCACCAGAATATAATCTACTAATCTATGTTAGTGACTAAGGAATCTAACAACATACATGTGAAATCAAACAACAACAATATATGTGGGACAGAAATCAACTTGCATTAATATAGAAATATGAAGAAGTTTACAACCAAGCCTTGGTGTTGACATGCATCTCCATGAAACCAAGCATTCTCATCCCCAAAAGCTCCAAATCTAGCTCTCTATGCTCTTCCAAATGGTCTTGGGCCAAGTGATCAATCCAATAGCATAACAATACCTTGAGAGTTCTCCCCTCAACCATGGCTATGAGCTCATATTTATAAGGCTTAAGGGATAGGGATGGTTGAGAGATTAGTGGGTGAGGTGGCCTCTAAGATCCCAGGATGAGGGATCTCAAGCTCAACTGACCCACAACAGTAGGGATACGGGTGGACATGAGGCTTATCATCTAGAAGCCTCGAGAAACTTCTCTTTTTCCCTTTTTACCCAGGGTACCACATTTCTCCTTAAATGATAGAGCGGTTTTGGTAAGAAATGCTTATGGAATAAGGGCCATAAGCGGTGGCACCGCTTGTGGACAACAAGGGATAGGTGGTGTGAACAAGGTACCGCTTCTAGAGAACAAAGGAAGCATGGTGCTGGGAATTTTCATGGAATATTGATAACAACCATGAGTTTCCACTCCAAGAGCTGGGATTCAAGGCAAGTAGGTATGTCAAAGTTCTTATCACATGATGGTGATAGGATTTTGGTATAACAGTATTAACTCACTCGCATCTAAATCACACACAACAAGAAACTGAAACTAACTATCTAACCTATCCATAGGGAGCAAGATTATCATTTATCAATGAGTAATGTATTTCTGCACATGCATAAAGAAAAATAACATATAGCTGTTACTTATTTCAAAACACATGAACATTAATAGATATATGAACAACAAGATAGCTCATTGTTTATGAAAAGCCTTCATTACTCACAGTGGAAATTTCATGGAATAAACTAGAGCGCATTCATAACAAGAACATAGGTTCAAAGAGTTAGAACGATCTTACAGTTAATGGACACAAGCTGAAAATGAAATAGTTCACATTCAACAAATCCATAGCACAGCATTTGAAATATTCCACCAAGCTTTCTCCAACAACAAACTTGTAATTCTTATTGCAAAAGGAAATTTACAACATAATCTCACAAATCTATCTGGGAAAAAGTCCCCCTTCTATCTAACTCTGCTATACTTATACTACAAGAAAAAATCTTGGGATGCCCCTTGGTGACCTTTGGGATCCCCCCATCCTTTTGTCTCTTTGTGAGTGCTCATGATTTATACAATACATTACATTTCATATTAAGATTTAAGAGCACTTTATAAAAATGACAGGCTTGGTAACTGACAAACTTTCCCCAAGCCTGGGCCTCTACTGCTATCGATTCTGCTCATTAATCCATTGGTCTTTTTGAGATCCTGTTGATCTTAGACCTTCACTCTCTTCTTTTTCTTGAGCAACATCTCTGCTTCTTTATGCTTCAACTTCTTCTTTCCTTACCGCTTCCCTTCTGCTTTGTCCTTTAGGCATATCTTCTTTGCAGCAATCGTCTTGTCATGAACATATCAGATTTTTATACCATTTAGCATTTAATAAAGTAACACAAACTATATCAATACATGCATTCTATAAAATGAACTATAAACAATATTAATGTATGAAAAGATAAGGAAAAGGAAACCCTGCAAGCTTGGTCTGAAATCCGCTAAATCCACTGTCCAAACTAAAATCACAAGACCGATAAAACAAGCTCCCAATCTCAATACAGGCCACATCTGGACCAATTCGAAATCCTTTGATGAAATCATGAATCATAACAAAGTAATTGCCAATCCAAAACCCCAAACTATGCTCTTCATCTCGAAGAAAACTGCCATGGAAAAATAGAGTAGAAAACACACAGAAAAGGTGGAAAAAACCCTCATGAGAGGGAAAAAAAGAATGAGCATCAGGTGGAAACCTCCTCATTGGCGAATGGAACAACTATATGTCGGATGGTTAGTTCACTAAGCCACCGCAATGGTAAAAACCATATAGACTAAGGGTTCCAGGGAAAAATAAAACGTCAGCTGAATAAAGCACTAAAAGCTACCTTCCATGCATCGAAGATCGAAACCAATACCCACTAAAAACAATGACTTCAGCGAGAGGAAGGAATAACCATAAAGCGTCAGCAGAACCATTCATTATGTAGCCACAATGATAGGAGATAGATAGACTAAAGGTTCCACAGTCAACATAAAAACATCGATGGTCGGTAACTCTAACGCTAAAGGTCGGAGCTCAAAACCACTAATCAGCAGCGAGATAGACTACTAGAAAACCACAACGATAGAAAGTGGATAGACAATGGGTTCCGCAGTAACAAAAATTATCGACGATCGGAAACTTTGAGGACTATGTATCAATGACCAAAGGATCAATGTTGTCGCCGTGTTGGCAACGCAAAGGACTAGCCCCCCGGATCGATTGTTAAAACTATTCCGATAGCGAAAACAAAACATCACAAAGTAAAAAGTTGATCAATAAAACCAAGGCATCTGCAAAAATCGAAGCTATCCATTGGAACATTCACCATCTGCCCTCTGAAATGGTGGCAACTTAGAAGACTAAAATTTTGATCATGATAAAATAAAATCACCGACAATCCAAAAAAGAAAATTGAAATAAAGTGCATCGGTGAAAATAAGAAATGTCCATCAGGACATTCATTACTTAACCTCTGCAACGGCGGCTACGTAGAGAACTACTGCCCTGACTCATTGTTCAACTGACCTTCGATAGTGATAAAGGAAATCATCCATAAATCAAATTTCAAGTTCCACAGTCAAAAGCATCGGCCGACAAAAAGCAAATTTCTGAAAAGAAGAAAAACAGTATGACCTCAATTCAACTTCAAACAATCCAAAATGTAGCAGAGGGAAAAACAAATTTCAGCAATCCAAACACTCCAAGACAAGATAAAATTAAAAGGAGGGTCCAAAATTTTAAAAAATTTGGGAAAAAAGTTGCAGCTGCTACAGATATTAAACGACATGCTCTTGGAGCTTATCATCCTCTTGGACTAGTACTACCACTATGGTTGACTCAAATGTGGCCAAATACAATAAAAACTCATGAGAGTAATCTGGCAGGCATATAAATGGTGCCAACAACAAAGCTTTCTTTAATGCGTCAAATGCAAGTTGTGCAATTTCATCCCATACAAATGGTGTGTCCTACTTCAACAGGAACATGAAACCTTTAGTGATCTTGGCATAATTTACAATAAAACGTCGAAAGAAGTTGGATTTCCCTTGCAGGATTTGAAGCTTCCTAATAGAATGAGAAGGAGGTAGATTTACTATGGCATCAACTTTCAAAGGATCCACCTGAATACCTTTGTTGTAAATAATGAATCCGAGCAGTCTCCCTGACTCGACATAGAAAATGCACTTGTGGGGATTCAAGGGAATTTTTTAGTATCTGCATCATTCAAAAATTAAACACAAGTGATCTGGGTGATCGATCCTCTTATGAGAATGTGCTGGAAGATCATCAAGGTAGGGTTCGACAATATATTTAATGTCATGAAAGGAAAAGTTCATTTCCTGCTGAAAGGTAGCCCCTACATTTTTCAATCCAAAAGGAATTTTCTTGTACACAAATGTAATCCAAGGATAGATGAAATATGTTTTATGTTGGCCTTCCGGTTTAATTTGAATTTGATTATATCTAGAGAAACCATCCATAAATGAAAAGACTTCACTTCCCGCACAGGAATCAATGATTTTATCTATGAATGGTGTGGGGTAGTTATCCTTAGGATAGACTTTATTTAGATCATGAAAGTCAGTACAAACGCATATTGGCCATTGATTTTTGTCGACAGGGACGGGGTTGGATACCCATTCTATTAAAGCTATTGGGTAAATGAAACTGAATTTCGACAATTATTCAACTTCAACCTTAACAGCTGTCACTTTACGTGGATTGACAGGTCTTAGTGTTAATGTATTTGTAACTTCAGAATGTATTCATCCCTATATCTTATGTATTATACCCCGATGTTTATTTTGGGATGTGTCTGTAATGTACTTGATTCATGTCATGCCCTGATGTTCCTATCGGGAGGTTCTATAATGTAAACAAGTCATGTCAAGTTATGGTGGGTAACCCTCCCATTGATGAAGGGTTAAAGTCCCCATAGTTTCGAGGCACTAGGGTTATTATACTCTCCTAGAGAAGTTGGCCCTAGTAGGTTATTGTCAAGTCGAGAATTAGTATAAATAGAGAGTGAGTCTCTCTATTTATCACACACTCACTCACACTCAGTTGTAGCACATACCTAAGGAAGAAGAAGCTATTGGGGCTAGGAAGAAAGAGGATACTGTTGTCGGGAGATCATCTTATTGTTTTGGGATTTTCATTTTGGTGCTGATTCTATCTCTAAGGAAGTTGCAGGGTTTTCTCCATTTATGGTTTCCTCAAGGAAAAACACTGTGTTCATTGTCTCTTGTGTTTGATTAATGTGCTTGTTATTCTCTCAGTTAAAGATCCTAATGTAATGCTAGCCTAATGTTAAAAATCTAACATGGTTATTAATTCTTGCACATGATCTAGGAACTAGGAATCAAAATCATCAAAGAATAATTAACAAATACTCATGAATTGGAAATATCTGGAACCAAAATAGGTTTCCTCTCTGTATATTTTATAAACAATAATGGGTTACAATTTCCATGCTGAGCAATAGCTTAACTCCATGAAGAATTCGAATACCTAAGGGACAATTCAAATTAAATGAGTGAGTCTAGCTTAACTAACTCTTTGACATGCAATCTCACTCAGTTAACCACTTGAACAAAACCCTAATTGAATCACCAAAACCTAACTAAAGTCAGAGTGCAATAAATGACTGAATCTCAACTGAAGGAGATCAAACACATGTCATAGCAATCCAACCATCAAGTGCTAGTCCTGCATGACTCCAATAAACCCTGATGAGGTTAACTGAAGCTGAACTAACCATCAGAAGTTGGTGGAGGCGCCTTGTTGACTCCAGTTCATTAAATAATAATAAATAATCATTAAATAATATATTTAATGAATGGAGGCACCTTAACTGACTGTAACTGAATGGTTGAACTAAAAGTAACCACCAGTTAGCAGTTAGGTGCATTAATGTCACACAGATCTCCCCTGGAGTGCTCTAGTTAGCCTCCTTGACTGTAGGTAGGCGTGGGAGTGACTGGGATGATGGTAATTAATGTTCCACTGATGTCAATTAAACTTAGGATAGTGGTTTAACTAGGCCAATTTGACCGAAAGAGTGTGTATGATGGTAAATGTCTCCAAAACCCCCCCTTAAGCTATAGTCAGGAAGAGTTAGAAAACATAAATGCATAAAATTCTAGGGCCCTGGTAACTAAGGTCATAGGTCACCCTGTACAATAAAGTAACTGCTTAATATAACCAAGGAAATGGGAAAAACCTCATGGGAAAAATACCCCCCCTCAAACTAAGTAGTAAATCAAGAATTGGTTCTTCTATGCAGCAGCATCCTGAGATTGTGCATGTGAACCTATGAATCCAAACTAAATGAATATGTCTGGAGGAATCTTCCACTTTGGAAGAAGAACAATGCACTCAACTGAATCAGAAGTATAAACAGCTGCACGATGAAAACCGGACCCATTTAAAGCAATTGAAATCATCTCAAGAGAGAGCAAAGGTTCTTGAGGATTTGAACCATGTGTGGAACACTCAAGAAAATGATATGTTGTATCCTTGAACAGAAAAACATGACTGGTAAAATCAGACCCAAATCTTAGGAGCAAGTGTCCATGCAGATGCAGAATGTCTTCCTTTTTACTAGTTCTATGAGGAGATGAGCTTGTGACCAAAGGTAGAGAATCCTTGGGACTCTAGAGAGCAAATGCTTGAGCTCCATAATATGATATAGATTCATAAATATCTAATGATTCACAAAATAAAATATCAGCAACATCATAAGAGGAAACTAACACCAAATCCCCATAAGCAAATTTGAAGAAGAATTGCGGTACTTGATTTTTCACACCGAAATTGGTGAGAGCGGCTACAAGCATGACTGAAGGATTTTGGATTTTAAAATTCGAACCAAATAATATCAGATCAGAATTTAAATCAGATCTAAATAATTTCACAACAGATCCAAATCTGTGAAATGAAATCAAATCCCCAGCATCAGTTTTGTAGGAGACTTGCGGTACTTGTTTCTTCACACCGTTGATGAGAACAGCTACAAGCAGTACTGAAGGTTTATGAACCTAAAATTTTGAACCAATAAATATAATATCAGATCCAAATAATATCATATCAGATCCAATAAGGTTCATATCAGATCCAAAATTATGGTCAACCGAGACGGCATATGCACAGTTGTCTTTTTCTTCAAAATTCTGAATTTTGGTGCATGCAATCCTGCAGGATTTTGCTGGAAGATCTAGATCATGGGGAGCGAATGTGTCACTCTTATAATCTGATATTTCTTCCAAAATATCCAAATTTTTACATATTTTCACACCAACAGCAACATTAGAGGAAGAAAAATCAAATTTCTCTTCACTTTCGGAAGCAATTACTGGTAAATTTTGCACAGAATTCAAAGGAAAATCACCAGTGAATGTTTGCATGGAAGTGTAGTAGTGTTTTTCTTCAATATCAAAGATTCAAATGTATTCTTATTTTTCAGAAATATGAGAATATGAGATATCAGAGATCTCATGAACTTCTGGAGCATCAGGAGAAGGAGTCACTTCATGGAGACTTTCTTCAATTCGAATTGAATGTGTAGAAGATTCTGCTTCATCTTCATCTTGAACAACTTCATTAGAGAGAGTAGAGGCTGAGAATTTTGAGTGAAGAAGTCTTGTGGTGCTGGCTGTTATCTCCAAAGTAATATTATGATCCTCATTGTGCTTTCCAAAGGTTCTGTCCAATCTTGTCCAGAGATCCTTTGGGTATTCAGAAAAATCAATAACAAAGTACAAGCTATCAGAAAGGGCCAGACATATTGCTCCAAAAGCTCTGTCACCGTCATTTAGCTAGTCATTCTCATTCTCATAAGACTCTTTTCCAAGTCCAATAGACACCTCATAGAGACCTCGTCTCTTCAGATATGCAATCATCTTCAACTTCCATTCCGAATAGCTTGTGAATGGGGTGAGAAGAGGTATTGATGAGTCCATAAGAGGGATTGATGAGTCCATTTGAAGTTGTACCTGATAAAACCTACAAATCAAAACAAAAGAGGCACTGTAAGGTGATACAACATGCACATTCTATGCTTTCATCACACCCAGCATAGTCAATCAAGCAAGCTTGATCAACAAGTTCTTTACTTGGGATATTGAGTGGTAAGCCTTGGCTTCTGGTGTAGTGCTGGATTTTTGAGCTATTGCTCACTTTCCATGGAGAAATCTGTCAAAAATATTGTTCTTGAGAGATTGATCTTCGTCCCACCACATGCTCTGATACCATATTAATTCTTGCACATGATCTAGGAACTAGGAATCAAAATCATCAAAGAATAATTAACAAATACTCATGAATTGGAAATAACTGGAACCAAAATAGGTTTCCTCTCTGTATATTTTACAAACAATAATGGGTTACAATTTACATGTTGAGCAATAGCTTAACTCCATGAAGAATTCGAATACCTAAGGGACAATTCGAATTCAATGAGTGAGTCTAGCTTAACTGACTCTTTGCCATGCAATCTCACTTAGTTAACCACTTGACCAAAACCCTAATTGACTCACCAAACCATAACTTAAGTTGGAGTACAATAAATGACTGAATCTCAACTGAAGGAGATCAAACACATGTCATAGAAATCCAACCATCAAGTGCTAGTCCTGCATGACTCCAATAAACCCTGATGAGGTTAACTGAAGCTGAACTAACCATCAGAAGTTGGTGGAGGCGCCTTGTTGACTTCAGTTCATTAAATAATAATAAATAATCATTAAATAATATATTTAATGAATGGAGGTGCCTTAACGGATTGTAACTGAATGGTTGAACTGAAAGTAACCACTAGTTAGCAATTAGGTGCATTAATGTCACACAGATCATCCCTGGAGTGCTCTAGTTAGCCTCCTTGACTGTAGGTAGGCATGGGAGTGACTGGGATGATGTTAATTAATGCTCCACTGATGTCAATTAAACTTAGGATAGTGGTTTAACTAGGCCAATTTGACTGAAAGAGTGTGTATGATGGTAAATTTCTCCAACAATGGTATCAGAGCTAACCTGAGAAGAAGACGTTGTGTAGCTGCGAGAACTAGGGATTCCTAGTTTTTGGATCTCTCTCCATATATTTTTATCAAAATAAGGTTGGGATGACACTCCTCCCTAGGGCACATCTTTCTGTTGAAGCAAAATCCGATTCTGAGCATTTTCAGTTTTTGACCCGACATTACTGCTAGAAATTAGGGATTTCCACAGAAGTGAAATTTTTCAGTGAGCCCAGGACTAGATTGATATCCTCCTCAAAATCGAAGTTTAGATATCAATATGAAAGAATTTGGCTGGACAGACCTCCCAAAAAGTCAAATCCTAATCTGCTCCTAAACAAACACTCCAGAAATTCAGCTCCAAATCCAGATTCGACTTCTTAAACTGGTAAGATATAAATCTTTTGTATTTCCATTTGAGGTTCTCAGTTAAGATGTCTCATCATACCAATCTTGATGAAAAACTTGAGGGAGCTGATAAATTTCGAGCCTAGAAGTATAGGATCTCCCTGGTCTTGGAAGAAAATGAGTTGGACTCCTATATTAATGAGGAGGTTCTAGTTCCAGAGGGAGATGAGGCTAAGGCCTTACACAAGAAGAAGTTGGTTATGGAAAAGAGGATTATTTCTGATTCAATCAAGGATCACCTCATACCACAGGTGTCCTCCCTAAATACACCTAAGTCTATGTTTGATGCCTAACCAAATTGTTTGAAGGGAAGAACATAAACTAGAAGATGACTCTAAGAAATGAATTGAAGAATGCAGAGACCATCCAGTCCTACTTTACAAGGGTCTCACAGATCAAGGAACAACTGGAAGCAGTAGATGAAGAAGTGGAAAATGCAGAGATTGTAATGACCACCTTGAATGGTCTCCCTATATCATGGGATTCCTTTATTCAAGGAATCTGTGCAAGAAAGAAGTTAGTCAAGTTCAGTAGACTATGGGAAGAATACTATCAAGAAGAAGCTCAGATAGAAGCTTGAGAAGAAAATATGGGAAGTGAATATCACGCTCTCACAGTTCACTCCAAGAAAAGTAGAAGAAGCTCTCATCACTCCAGAAGTAAGAACTTCCACTAGAGAGATAACACTAGAAAATATTTATCTAAATTAATATTCTATACATGTGATGAAAGAGGAAAATTTGCCAAATAATGTCCTAGAAACAAGACTAACTCCCATAAGAAGAAGGGAAACAAGATAAGACATCATGCTCATGCTGCAGAGGATGATGAACCTTCCACAAAGAGATTCAGACAAGAAAGTGATGATTCTTTAAGTGATGAATAATATGTGTTGATCTCTGCTCTCATGGGAAATATCTCACATGGAAGCAATGATTGGTTTATAGACAGTGGTGCTTCAAAACATATGATTGGATTCAAAGAATCCTTTGTGAAACTATCTAAACATGACTCACCTCACAAGGTGAAACTTGGGGATGACTACCAGTATCCAATAAAAGGTAGTGGGGAATTCTCCTATAAGCTCGACTCTAGAAAGTCTATGAAGATGCAAGATGTATTGTTTGTACCAGGACTAAAGAAGAACCTCCCCTCCATATCTACATTAGATGCAAAAGGCATGAGGGTTGCATTTGTAGATGGCCAAGTTCTCACGTGGCCAAAGAGAAAGACTTTTGATGATGCAGTAGTGATTGGGGAATAAGAGGGAGGTATATACAAATTGAAGGGCCACCCAGAACAATATTTAGTCCATGACATAATAGATCCAAATGAACTTTGGCATAGAAGGATTTCACATGTGCACTATAGAGCTCTATCACTTGCAAGCAAAGCTATTGAAGGTATTCCAGAAATTCAAGCAAAACATAATGGAGTCTACAAAGGATGCGCAAAAGGAAAGAACACAAAGAAGACATTTTCAAGTACCGAGAGCAAGGAAAAAGGAATCTTGGAAATCATTCACTCCGATGTACGTGGTCCAATGTCATCAAGTTCATTAAGAGGGTATGTATACTATATTTGTTTTATTGATGACTTTTCTAGGAAGACATGGATTTACTTCATGAAGAACAAAGATGAAGTATTCATCAAGTTTGAGGAATTCAAAGCCTTGATGAAGAACCACACAGAGAAGAAGATCAAGACTTTTCAATAAGATAATGGTGGAGAATTCACTTCAAATGAATTCAAAGAATTATGCAAAGATTCAGGGATTAAGAGGGAGTTAACTACTCCATATAATCCACAACATACTGGGGTTGTAGAAAGGAAGAATAGAACGATCATGGAAGCTGCAAGGGATATGATTCATGATCAAGATCTTCCCATGCATCTACAGGAAGAAGCTACCAGAACAATGGTGTATGTACAGAACCATACTCCATACAGAGTACTCAAAAATAAGACACCTAAAGAAGTCTTATTCGGCAAGAAACCAGAAGTCATCCATCTCAGAATATTCAGCTATCCAGTGTACATACACATTTAGAAAGAAAAGAGGACAAAATTAGATCCTTCTGGAAAGAAGGGTATATTTGTGGGATACTTTGAAAGCTCGAAGGCTTACAGAATATAATTCCTAGAATTCAAGAAGATCGATAACAATAGGGATGTAACAATTGATGAAGACTCAGCTTACAATAAATTTAGAAAGATACCTGCTGAAGAAACTGAAGAAACAGAAGCACCCAGAATTCATGACACAATCATGAACAAAGAATATCAAGAAGAAGATAAAAGAATAGAAGAACCTCAAGAACCTGTAGATCCACCTCAAGAGAAGAATCCTCATAAGAGGAAACCTTCTTGGGTACAAGAATCCATCCAAGGTGTGGAAAGATATGGGGCTCCATAAAAGAATCACAGAGAAAGAAAGAGAACCAGGTCCTGCTCTAGTTATGTATACTTATTATGTGATTTCATCGATAAATAAGCTTCCAATTATGAAGAAGTGGCAGAACGAAAAGAATGGAAGGATGTTATGATCAAAGAGTATCAATCGATCATGAAGAATGATGTTTGGGATGTTATCCCAAGACCAGAAGGGAAGTATGTTGTAATTTCCAAATGGATCTAGAAGATAAAGAATGCTGTAGATGGTAGCATAGAAAAATATAAAGAAAGATTTGTTGCTTGTGGCTTCTCCCAGAAAGAAGGAATAGATTATGAAGAAACTTTTGCACCTGTGGCCTGATACACTTCCATCAGATTAGTACTTTCTCTAGCTGCAGTGATGAAATGGAAGATACAACAGATGGATGTCAAGACTGCTTTCTTGAATGGTGTAGTAGAAGAGGAAGTGTATGTAGAGCAGGCACTTGGTTTTGACACACATGACAAGGAGTCTCATGTGTGTAGATTGAAGAAAGCTCTGTACAGTTTGAAACAGGCACACAGGACATGGTACGACAGAATTGACATCTTTCTATCCAATTTGAGCTTTACCAAGAGTAAAGCAGATTCCAACCTTTACTACAAGGTTGAAAATGGCAACCCAGTGATGCTCCTACTGTATGTAGATGATCTGTTTGTAACAAGTATGGATGAGTTGATTACTGATACTAAGAGGAAGCTTGTTTTCAAGTTCAAGATGAAGGACTTGAGTCTGATGCATTATTTTCTAGGCAATGATGTGTGGTAGAATGCAAATGGAATTTCCCTAGGACAAGGGAAATATACAGTAGATATCCTGAAGAGATTCAGGATGATGGAATACAAGTCCATGACTACACCTATGGTATCGAACCTGAAGCTATTGAGTGATGCTTCATTAGAAGCATTTGATGCTATAATGTATCGTCAGATGATTGGGTCTTTGATGTACCTAATGAACAAGAGACTAGATATTTTCTTTGCTGTGAACACCTTGAGCTAGTTCCTGACAGATCCGAGACATGTTCACTTGATTGCTGCAAAGCATATTCTGAGGTACCTGAAGGGTATAGTTGATTATGGTCTCAAGTATGAGGCAAATGAGAAGATGAACTTGGAGGGTTATGTTGATTTAGATTGGGTAGGAAGTACCATCGATAGGAAGAGCACCTTAGGGTGTTTCTTCAGTATGGGATCAGGTGTGATATCTTGGTTTAGCAGGAAGCAATCTTGTGTGGCACTGATTACAGTTGAAGCAGAGTATGTTGCAGCCTGTTCAACTAGTAGTGAGGTAGTATGGATGAGGAAGATATTTTCTGATTTATTTGATCTCCAGCTGGATGCTACTTGTATATGTTGATGTATTTGTAACTTCGAAATGTATTCACCTATGTATCTTATGTCTTGTACCCTGATGTTTATTATAGGATGTGTCCGTAATGTAATTGAGTCATGTCATGCCAAGATGTTCTGATTGGGAGGATATATAATGTAAAAAAGTCATGTCAAGTCATTGTGGGTAACAATCCTATTGTCTAAGGGTTAAAGTCCCCACAGTTCCAGGGCATTAGGGTTATTAGACTCACCTAGTGAAGTCGGCCCTATTTGGGTTTAGTCAAGTTGGGAATTAGTATAAATAGAGAGCTAACCTCTCTATTTGATACACTCTCACTCACACTCAGTTGTAGCGCATAACTGAGGAAGAAGAAGACACTGGGGCTAGGAAGAAAGAGGTTACTGATGTCGAGAGATCATCTTACTGTTTTGGGGCTTTTCTATTTGGTGCTGATTCTATCTCTGACGAAGTTGTGGGGTTTTCTCCATTTATGGTTTCCCCAAGGAAAAATAGTGTGTTCATTGTCTCTTGTGTTTGATTGTTGTGCTTGTTATTCTCTCAGTTAAAATATCCTAATAATGCTAGCTTAATGTTAAAAATCTAACATGGTATCAGAGCTAACCTGAGAAGAAGACACTGTGCAGCTGCGGGAACTAGGGATTCCTACTTTTTGGATATTCCTCCATATATTTTTAGCAAAAGAAGGTTGGATTAACTCTCCTCCTTAGGGCGCATCTTTCTGTCGAAGCATAATCCAATTCTGAGGTTTTTCAGTTTTGGACCCAACAATGCTACCAGAAATTAGGGCTTTTCGCAAAAGAGGATTTTTTCAATGAGCCTAGGCATGGATTGATCTCCTCCCCAAAATTGAAGTTAGGGATCAAATTCAAAGAATTTGGTTGGAGAGAACTCCAAAAAATAAAAACCCTAATTTGCCCCTAAACTAGCAGTATAAGATTTCAGCTCCAAATCCATATCCAACATCTTGACCTGGTAAGATCTAAATATTTTGTATTTCCATTTGAGGTTCTTAGTTAAGATCTCACATCATACCAAGCTCAATGAAAAGCTTGAGGGAGCTGATAAATTCTGAGCCTGGAAGTATAGGATCTCCTTGGTCCTGGAAGAGAATGAGTTGGACTCCTACATCAATGAGGAGGTTCCAGTTCTAGAGGGAGATGAGGCTAAGGCCTTACACAAGAAGAAGTTTGTTATGGAAAAAAGGATCATTGTTGATTCTATCAAGGATCACCTCATACCACAGGTGTCCTCCCTCAAGACACCTAAAACTATGTTTGATGCCCTAACTAAATTGTTTGAAGGAAAGAACATAAACCAGAAGATGACCCTAAGGAACCAATTGAAGAATGTAAAGATCCAGATTGCAGAAACCATCTAGTCTTACTTTACAAGGGTTTATAAAATCAAGGAACAATTAGAACCAGTAGATGAAGAGGTGGAGAATGCAGAGATTGTGATGACCACCTTGAATGGTCTCCCTAGGAAATGGGACTCTTTCATTCAAGGGATTTGTGCCAGAAAGAAGTTATTCACGTTCAACAGACTGTGGGAAGAATTTTTTCAATAAGAATCTTGGATAGCAGCTCGAGAAGAGAAGATGGGAAGTGAAGATCAATCTCTCACAGTGAAATCCAAGAAAACTAGATCCAACCATCACAGAAGTAATTAATCTAATCAAAGGAATAACTTTAGAAACCCTAGAGATAAGTCTAAGTTCATTTGCTATACATGTGATGAAAGAGGACACTTTTCTAGAGATTGTTCTAAGAACAAAAGTAGCTCTCATAAGAACAAGGGAAAGAAGAGAAGACATCATGCTCATGCTGCAGAGGATGATGAACATTCCACAAAGAGAAATAGACAAGACAGTGATGATTCTTCAAGTGATGAAGAATATGTTCTGATTTCCACTCTCATGGGAACTATCACACATGGAAGTAATGATTAGATTATAGATAGTGTTTCTTCCAAGCACATGACAGGATTCAAGGAATCCTTTGTGAAATTATCTGAACATGAATCACCTCACAAGGTGAAACTTGGAGATGACTACCAGTATCCAATAAAAGGTAGTGGGGAATCCTCCTATAAGCTAGACTCTGGAAATTATATCAAGATGAAAGATGTATTGTTTGTACCTAGACTAAAGAAGAACCTCCTCTTCATATCTGCATTAGATGCAAAAGGAATGAGGGTTGCATTTGTAGATGGCCAAGTCCTCATGTGGCCAAAAGGAAAGTATTTCGATGATGTAGTAGTGATTGGAGAACAAGAAGGAGGACTATACAAATTTAAGGGCCAACCAAAAAAAGCTTTGGTTCATGACTCGGTAGAACCAAATGAGCTTTGGCATAGAAGGCTTGCACATGTGCATTACAGAGCACTACCTTTTGCAAGAAAATATGTTGAAGGTCTCCTAGAAATGCCGACAAAACATGAAGGTGTATGCAAAGGATGTGCGAAAGGGAAGAACACAAAGAAGACATTTCCAAGTAGTGAGATCAAGGCAAAAGGAATCTTGGAAATCATCCATTCTGATGTATGCAGTCCAATGTCATCCAGTTCACTAAGCGGGTATGCATACTATGTTTCTTTTATTGATTATTTTTCTAGGAAGACATGGATGTACTTCATGAAGAATAAAGATGAAGTATTCAGCAAGTTCAAGGAATTCAAAGCCTTGATCGAGAACCACACTGAAAAGAAGATCAATACTTTTCGATCAGATAATGGAGGAGAATTCACATCAAATGAATTCAAAGAGTTGTGCAAAGACTCAGGGATTAAGAGGGAGTTGTCCACTCCATATAATCCACAATAGAATGCGATTGCAGAAAGGAAGAATAGAACTATCATGGAAGCTACAAGATCAATGCTTCATGATCAAGATCTTCCTATGCATATTTGGGCAGAAGCTACCAGAACAGTGGTGTATGTACAGAACCGTAATCCACACAGAGTACTCAAGAACAAGACTCTTGAAGAAGTCTTCTTCGATAAGAAACTAGAAGTTAGCCATCTCAGAATATTCGACTGTCATGTGTACATACACATTCCGAAAGAAAAGAGGAGGAAGTCAGATCCTTCAGAAAAGAAGGGTATATTTGTGGGATACTCTGAAAGCTCAAAGGCTTACAGAATATACTTCCGAGGGTTCAAGAAGATTGACATTAGTAGAGATGTAACATTTGATGAAGATTCGGCCTACATCAAATCCAAGAAGAAACCGGCTGAAGAACCTGAAGAAACAAGAGAACCCAGAATTCATGACACAATCATGAATGAAGAAATTCAAGAAGAAGCTCGAGAATTTTAAGAACCTCAAGAACCTGTAGATCCACCTTTGGAGAAGAATACTTATAAGAGGAAACCTGCTTGGGTATGTGAAATTATCCAAGGTGCAGAAAGATATGGAGCTTCAGAAGAAACACCCAGAGGAAGAAATAGAACTATATCTTGCTCTAGTTATGTAGCCTTACTATGTGACATTATTGATAAAGAAGCTTCCAACTATGAAGAAGTGGTAGAACAGAAAGAATGGAAGAATGCTATGATCAAAGAGTATCAATTGCTCATGAAGAATGATGTTTGGGATATTGTCCCAAGACCAGAAGGGAAGTCCATTGTAACTTCCAAATAGATCTACAAGAACAAGCATGCTGCAGATGGTAGCATCGAGAAATATAAATCAAGATTCGTGGCTCGTGGTTTCTCTCAGAAAGAAGGAATAGATTATGAAGAAACATTTGCACCTGTAGCTAGATACACTTCCATCAGATCAGTACTTGCTCTGGATGTAGTGTTGAAATGGAAGATACACCAGATGGATGTCAAGACTGCTCTCTTGAATGGTGTAGTAGAAGAGGAAGTGTATGCGGAACAACCACTTGGTTTTGAGACACATGACAGGGTGTCTCATGTGTGCAGATTGAAGAAATCCCTATACAGTTTGAAACAGGCACCTAGGACATGGTACGGTAGAATTGATGGTTTCCTATCTAGTTTGGGCTTTACCAAGAGTAAAGCAGATTCCAACCTTTACTACAAGGTTGAAGATGGTAACCCAGTGATACTCCTGCTATATGTGGATGATCTGTTTGTAATAGGTATGGATGGGTTGATTGCTGATACAAAGAGGAAACTTGCTATTGAGTTTGAAATGAAGGACTTGGGTATGATGCACTATTTCTTAGGCATGGAGGTGTGGAAGAATGAGGATGGAGTAGTCCTTGGACAAGGGAAGTATGCAATAGATATTCTGAAGAGATTCGGGATGATGGATTGCAAGGCCATAACCACACCTATGGCATCGAACCTGAATCTATTGAGTGATGCTTCATCAGAAGCAGTTGATGCCATGATGTATCATCAGATGATTGGGTCCTTGATGTACTTGATGATCATGAGACTAGATATTTTCTTTTTTGTGAACACCTTGAGCCAGTTCCTGACAGATCTGAGATATGTTCACTTGATTGCTGCAAAGCATATTTTGAGGTACCTGAAGGGTACAGTTGATTATGGGCTCAAGTACAAGGTGAATCAGAAGATTATCCTGGAGGGTTATGTTGATTCATATTGGGTAGGCAGTGCCATCGATAGGAAGAGCACTTCAGGATGTTGCTTTAGTATGGGATCAGGTGTGATCTCCTGGTTTAGCAGGAAGCAATCCTGTGTGGCACTGAGTACAGCTGAAGCAGAGTATGTTGCAGCTTGTTCAACTAGTTGTGAGGTAGTATGGCTAAGGAAGCTACTATGTAATTTATTTGATCTCCAGATGGATGCTACTTGTATATATTGCAACAACCATATTTGTGTGAAGTTATCAGAGAACCTTGTGTTCCATGACAAGTCAAAGCATATCGAGATCAAGTATCACTATATCAGGGATATGGTGCAGAGAGGGGCAGTGAATCTCTAATATGTTGGGACGGAGGAACAAAATGCTGATGTATTGACGAAACCATTGGCTAGAGTGAAGTTTGAGTACTTCAGGGAGAAGCTTCGTGTTCTCCAGATCGAGGTTCCCTCCAAAGGGAAATTATGAGACCTAGAGCCATTATGACATGGGAGAGGATTAAGTTCCTTCCATGGTCAGATGTAAGGGCTGAGCCATTCTATCATGGTGAGAGGATTTAGGTTCCTTCCATGTCATATGTGAGTGCTGATCCATTCTGATATGACTATAGGAATGGTTCCTACTTGATCATATTTAACGACTGAATTCCATTCTTGGAATGGAGGCACTTGGTCAATTACCAGGAATACTCAGTCTAGGACTAAGGGTCGTTCTGATATGCCCGTAGGATGTAGTCTTACATGATCAGATGTGACAGCATGGCCATTTTGATGTGATTGAGGGATGTGTCCCACTTGATTAGATATAAGGGTTGATTCCATTGTCTATGAGAATGGAGGCACCTGGTGAGTTACCAAGAATCCTCAGTCTAGGACTGAGATTGCTTTCGATGCGATGTGTTTACACATGGTCAATGTAAGTGTAGAGCCTTTTTGATAGGATGAGGTCGGATATAAGTTTTGAGCCTAACTGGCATGATGTGTTTACACATGGTCAGATGTGAGTGTTGTTCCTTTCTGACAAGATGGGGTCAGATGTAAGTGCAAAGCCTTTGCGACAAGATGAGGTCAGATGTAAGCACTGAGCCTTTCTAGTGCGATGTGTTTACACATGGTCAGATGTGAGTGCTAGGCCTTTTTGACAAGATGTGGTCAGATGTGAGTGTTGGGCGTGCCTTTCTGACAAGATGAGGTCAGATGTAAGAGTTGGGTGGGCCATTCTGACTTAAGTGTCAGATATAAGCACTGATGAAGACCTACATGAAGGGTAGGCCTACAGGGCTGGCTCTGTAGAACTTCCTATGACAAGAAGAATCAAGATAGCACCTTTCTGAGATAGCATGTGATGATGATCCAGATCAAGTGATGATCCAGATGTGACGATGATCTAGACTTGATGACGATCCAAATAAAGTGATGATCCAGATGTGATGATGATTCAGTAGTGATGATCTAGTAGTCATGATGATCTAGATGTGATGATAATCCAACAGTGATGATCTAGTAGTCATGATGATCCAGATCCTGAGACAAAGAAGACTTGAAGAAGAAGATGACTTAGAAGATGAAGACGAAGAAGGCTTGGAGACAAAGAAGACTTGAAGATGAAGATGATGAGATGATCTAGTCCATACAGAGAAGAAGACCAGTGCTGAAAATTGTGTCGAAAGAATACCTTCCAAGTTAAGAGGGAGTGTTGATGTATTTGTAACTTCGGAATGTATTCACCTATGTATCTTATGTCTTGTACCCTGATGTTTATTCTGGGATGTGTCTATAATGTAATTGAGTCATGTCATGCCCAGATGTTCTGATTGGGAGGATCTATAATGTAAACAAGTCATGGCAAGTCATTGTGGGTAACCCTCCTATTGTCTAAGGGTTAAAGTCCCCGCAATTCCGGGGCACTAGGGTTATTAGAATCACCTAGTGAAGTCGGCCCTAGTTGGGTTTAGTCAAGTTGAGAATCAGTATAAATAGAGAGCTAGCCTCTCTATTTGATACACTCTCACTCACACTCAGTTGTAGCGCATAGCTGAGGAAGAAGAAGACACTGGGTCTAGGAAGAAAGAGCTTACTACTGTTGGGAGATCATCTTACTGTTTTGGGGATTTTCTATTTGGTGTTGATTCTATCTCTGAGGAAGTTGCATGGTTTTCTCCATTTATGGTTTCCCCGAGGAAAAACACTGTGTTCATTATTTCTTGTGTTTGATTGTTGCGCTTGTTATTCTCTCAGTTAAAAGATCCTAATAATGCTAGATTAATGTTAAAAATCTAACAATATATATTGTGACAACCAGAGTTGTGTGAAGTTGTCGGAGAACCCGGTGTTCCATGACAAGTCAAAGCATATCGAGATCAAGTATCACTATATCAGGTATATGGTGCAGATAGGAGTAGTGAAGCTCCAGTATGTTGCGATGAACGAATATATATCTGATGTGTTGACGAAGCCATTAGCCAGAGTGAAGTTTGAGTACTTCAAGGAGAATCTTGGTGTTCTCCAAATCAAGGTTCCTTCCAAGGGGAAGTGATGAGTTCGTGATCCATTCTGACATGGTGAGAGGATTGGTTCCTTCCATGGTCAGATTTAAGGGCTGAGCCATTCTATCATGGTGAGAGGATTGGTTCCTTCCATGTCATATATGAGAGCTAATCCATTCTGATATGACTACATGATTGGTTCCTACATGATCAGATATAAGGGCTATTGACATTCTTGGAATGGAGGCACTTGGCCAGTTACCAAGAAAGATCAGTCTAGGACTGAGGGCCATTCTGATAAGACTGTGGCATGTATTCTCACATGATCAGATATGAGTGCATGGCCATTCTGATGTGATTGAGGGATGAGTTCCCACTTGATCAGATATAAGGGCTATTGACCTTCTTGGAATGGAGGCACTTGGCCAGTTACCAAGAAAGCTCAGTCTAGGACTGAGGGCCATTCTGATAAGACTGTGGCATGTATTCTCACATGATCAGATATGAGTGCATGGACATTCTGATCTGATTGAGGGATGAGTTCCCACTTGATCAGATATAAGGGATGATGCCATTCTCTGGGAGAATGGAGGCACCTGGTCAGTTACCAGGAACCATCAACCTAGGGTTGAGAGCCTTTCCAGCAAGGTTGTAGGATGTGTTCCAGCATGGATGGATGTAAGTGCAGAGCCTTTCTAGAAAGGTTGTAGGATGTGTTCCTACATGGCTGGATGTAAGTGCAGATCCTTTCTAACAAGGTTGTAGGATGTGTTCCCGCATGGCTGGATGTAAGTGCAGAGCCTTTCTAGCAAGGTTGTAGGACGTGTTCCCACATGGCTAGATATAAGTGCTGAGCCTTTCTGATAGGGTTGTGGGATGTGTTCCCGCATGATCAGATGTGAATGCTGGGCCTTTTTGACAGGGTT
The DNA here is from genome assembly GCA_001517045.1 of Pseudotsuga menziesii. Taxonomy (NCBI): domain Eukaryota; kingdom Viridiplantae; phylum Streptophyta; class Pinopsida; order Pinales; family Pinaceae; genus Pseudotsuga; species Pseudotsuga menziesii. The sequence continues at coordinate 329,573 of LPNX010496139.1, read as the reverse complement.
GTGGGATGTGTTCTCGCATGGTCAGATGTGAGTGCTGGGTGTGCCTTTCTGACATGGTGTTGGATGTGTTCCTCTCATGGTCAGATTGAGTGTTGGGTGGGCCATTCTGAATTAGTGTCAGATATAAGCGCTGAAGAAGACTTGCATGGAGGCTAGGCCTACAACTAGCATGAAAAAGGGCCAACTCTGTAGAACTTCCTGTGATGAGAAGAATCATGAGATAGCACCCGTGATGATGAGCCAGTGATGATGATCCAGTAGTGATGATCCAAATCAAGTGATGATCTAGATCAAGTGATGATCTAGATCGAGTGATGATCCAGATCCAGTGATGATCCAGATCCAGTGATGATCTAGATCTAGTGATGATGATCCAGATCCAGTGATGATCTAGATCCAAAGATGACTTGAAGATGAAGAAAGCTTGAAGATGAAGATGCCTTGAAGATGAAGATGCCTTGAAGATGAAGATGACTTGAAGATGACGAGGACTCGATGATGATCTAGATGATACAGAGAAGAATACTTGTGCTGATAAATTGTGTCGAGAGAATACCTTCCTAGTTAAGAGGGAGTGTTATTGTATTTGTATTTGTAACTTTATAATGTATTCATCCGTATATCTTATGCATTGTACCCCAATGTTTATTATGGGATGTGTCTTTAATGTACTTGAGTCATGTCATGCCCCGATGTTCCTATTAGGAGGTTCTATAATGTAAATAAGTCATGTTAAGTCATGGTGGATAACCCTCCTATTGACCAAGGGTTAAAGTCCCCACAGTTCCGGGGCACTAGGGTTATTAGACCCTCCTAGAGAAGTCATCCCTAGTAGGTTATTGGCAAGTCGAGAATTAGTATAAATAGAGAGTGAGTATCTCTATTTATCACACACTCATTCACACTCAGCTGTAGTGCATAGTTGAGGAAGAAGAAGCTACTGGGGCTAGGAATAAAGAGGCTACTACTGTCGGGAGATCATCTTACTATTTTGGGTTTTTACTTTTGGTGTTGATTCTATCTCTGAGGAAGTTGGAGGGTTTTCTCCATTTATGGTTTCCTTGAGGAAAAACATTGTGTTCATTGTCTCTTCTGTTTGATTGTTGTGCTTTTTATTCTCTCAGTTAAAGATCCTAATACAATGCTAGCTTAATGTTAAAAATCTAACACTTATTTTTTATCGAATGGGTTTGGCATTAGGATATTTTCAGATTTCAATCTCGACTATTGATGGATATATTCCTGGCATATCCTCATATGACCAGGAAAACACATCATGGAATTCCTTAAACAAGGATGTATAGGTCGCAATCTCCTCTAGAGAGTAGTTTGCACCGATTTGTACATTTTCCACAACATTTGGGTTTGCAGAGATGTTGATAGGAATAGTGGCATAAATTTTTGCCATATTCCCCTCAACAAATATTCCTTCCATTAGTAAGGGATTAATGGGTGTATCAACATCACCTGCCAGTCTCATATGGAACTCTTGGTTCTCAATACTTCTTAACTCTGGAATAAAATATGATCGATAGTGAAGGTCTTCACAGATCTTATCTCATCTGCACATAGCTTCCAGAATGGCTTCATCAGAATGAAAAACCATATCTAAGCAGTCTATAGAATGCAAAGAGTTCTCTGCCCAAATAGGAAGATAGGCTTCTTCCGACTCCTCTGCGACTGTAAGAGGGACCGAGATGGGATCACCAATGGTATGAACGATAGCTTGATAAGGTACTTCCACTACTGATAAGGGAACTTCAGGTTCATGGTGGGAAGGAAGAACCCAAGGATCTGTTCTATCAACAACCGTTGCAATAGACTTCCCTACACTAGTAGAACCTAAATAATTAATTGGAGCTGGCAAATCGAATTTTCCCATCAATGATGCATACATTCAATCCCCTAAGCTCTCTAAAGTAGGTTTAACTTGATCAACCAATGGCACAGTGGAATCGTTAGTTTCCATGCGGCCCTTTCAAGTAAAACTAAGTTGGTATACAGTAACCAACTTCCCTTCGTGCGAAAACATTACCGCCTGAAGTATAGATGATGCAATAGAGGACATGGCATAAGTAAAAATTATCCCCAAGAGCAAGTTATAACCCAAAGGTGCATCAATCACCTCTACCTCAACAGACACTGCCTTCCCTGCCAACTTTATTTCGAAAGCCAGTAGGATACCATGTGGATGAAATGACCTTCCATCAAAAGTAGTAAGTAGGTTGTTTGATGGAAGTAGCTCTAGAGATCTAAGAGATTTCCAACAAGACAAGGACATGACACATGTAGAAGCACCTACGTTGACAGCTTCCCTTCCAACAATTTTTCCACCATGGATGACATCTATCGATAAGGCTACATGATATGGCAGGTGAATTTTGACATCAGACAAATTAAACTTCACCATGAGGCTTGATGAATCCATGCTACCTAAGGCTGCTAAGAGTGCATCTCATTGGGTGGGACAACTCCGTAACACCTCTAAATTCGACATCGCATAGGGGGTCTTGGATAAATATTCAACTACAGAGTAGTTGGATGCAGCCCTAGCATTGGGATTGTGCAAGGTTTTCTTGAAGACACCTTTCGGTATCTTGGGCATAGGTTCGGTAGGTTTTTCAATCATGAGAGGGTTCGAAGTTTCATCTATAGACTTTCCCTTCTCCGAAGCCTCTGTCTCATAGTTCTTGTTCCTAGTCTGGAGTAAAGTCTGTGATCGGACCATGTTGATATAATTAGGGTCAAGAGAATTTGGGGTGCCCCCTGCTACATTTGAAGCTGAAGTAGAATTATGTCCTTGGGGAAAAGGATCCTTCAAGACAGCTGGTTGTTGGCCTTTTAGCAGCTTCTGAGCTTGGTCAATAAGGGGATATTGATGGTTCAGGTGATCTTCTAGGCACAACTTACATGGGAATTTCACCTTCTTCTTTTCTTCCCCCCCCCCATTAGCATTGTTTGTGGGTTTTGGCTTGTTTTGGTTTCCCTCACCTTTCTTTCCTTTCTTCTTTTTCCCACCAGGCTGCTGATTTCCCTTTTGACAGGATTCTGCAAAAACATTTGCATTCTGGGGTGAGGGGGCAGCCTTTGCTGCCTCCTCTATATAATTTTTGAAAGACAAATCATGGAGCTGTTTAGCCAAATACTCTATAGTGGGAGATTTCACAGAACCAACCAAACCATTGGCATGGGGTCCAGGCTTAGGTTTCTCTACATTATGCATTGGCCTCGATGCATCAGGGATGATTTCATATAAAATCCCAGACTGAGAGTATATCGAATCTAGCTTCTGGGCCCTAAGAATAGCCTATTATTCATTGGTCACTCCCAAAGTAGATACATCCTTAGATATATATGGAAATAGGGATTTAAGGAACCATTATAGTAAAAACTTGGGAGGAATAGTGGCCTTAATAAGGCTCTTCTTTCTTCTCCACTCTTGGATGTGATCCTAAATATGAGTGGCCTTGTCCTGCTAAAAGGTAGAAAACAAGTCTGTCCCGAAATCATATCAGACAGGAAGTTGGAAGTGACTAAGGAATAGATTAGCCAAGTCCTAAAAACTATCAAATGCAGTAGAAGGCAGTTCAATGTACCATTTTGTTGCAGTACTAGTCAGAGTTCTTTGGAACAATCTCAATTGAACTATATCATCATTCAGTGAGTTGGAAGAGCACAAAAAGTGGAAAGTGGTGACATGAGCTCCTGGGTCATCACCAACTTTGCCTTCGAATTTTGGGATATCCAAGGGCATCTTGGTAGGAATGGGTGGCTAGGAGGAGTTATGCCTCACCAGGTCATTCATCAACTTCGACAAGTCTGGAAAGTTTAAAGTTGCCAGGAAAGGGATCTTGGGTCTAAACGGAGCATGAAAAGTACCATCTTGGGGATTAAAGGGACTTGGCCCCATGTTCCCTGATGTGAAGGCAGGGTTTCCCCCTCTTTTTGGTTGCGAAGTGGTCGAGACACTTTGGAAAGGATTCCACCCATAAGCCAGTGGATTGTTTATGTGTGGTGCAGTGTATGAGGTTCGAGCTGCCCCAGTTGAAAATGGGGTTTGGAACACAGGAGATGGTATCCCTCCACTAAAAAGCGAGAAAGGAGAGATCATGAAAGGAGCTAAAACTGGAGTATGAAAACCTTAACCATAAGGATTAGGTTTTATGAACTACACCCCTACATACACAGGTGTTGGACCTACATTTGGAGTGGATAGGGGAATGTGCCCCCCATTCCAAGGAAAAAGCTAAACAAATGACGAGGATTCTATAGGACCAGTCTGAGTAGTGTGTGTGAAGGAAGTAGGAACAGAAGGTACACTAGGAATCCAAGTGGCCACTCAACCAAAAGTTCCTACTAAATTTGTGGAAGCTGGTGTTTGAACCACCTGGCTAGATGGAATTAAAGGTGTAGTAGGTATACTTGTTCTAGGGGCACCAACTAGAGGAGGTGGCACCCCTTCAGCCAGAGCAGCTAAGGTGGATGTAGAAGAAATTTCTCGTGTAGTATACATTAGTCTGCCCATAGGGACACCACTCATGGGTGAATTGAAAGGATGAACCTGGATGATCATAGGATCGTTTAGGTCAATTAGAGGTGAATTAAATTTCCTTACAAACTCGTCAACCTGCAAGTCTTCTATCTCTACTATAGTTAAATCAAACTAGTTTGTCCTAAGTTTTGGTTCACCCAGAACTTCACTAACTCCTATCGATTCAAAAGAACCATCTGTGTCTAATCTTTTCCTTTGCGGGGGAGCTAGAGGTTCCAATGTAATAAGCGAAGGATTTTTTTGTAAACTTCGAGACCTTTTGAGAGATTGGTCCACCACGATTGTGAATTTGACTCTTCACACCCTAAGGTCAGGTAAACATAGAAAAAGCACAGAGAAATCACTACAAAATTTCCTAACGTCTCAACAATCACAAGGGGTATAAGATATGCTTTCCTGAAGAAAGCTGAGAGACAGTTTCTTGGCGTCCTTGAAGAGGTTCTTAGGCACAAGTGGAGGAATCACCCACTTCCCTCCTACACTTTCAACAAGGGTTACCTTCCAATCCCATCTAAGGTCAACCATAAATAGCCTTTTGGTTTACCTGTGTATAAACCCTAGATGTCAAAGAGACTAAAGGCTACCTTAACTATATCAATAGTCTGGGTGGACAGTTGCAATCTTAGTTCATACGCATGGGTAGGGTAGCAAATCCCAAAAATCTGTCTAGGATAGAATCTCCAGATGCGCAAAAACCTTGCTCTACATTTTGACAAGGAATCAGAGGGTTATCTCCTCAGTCCAAGCCTCCACGCGGCCTCGTGCTTAACTCCCATTTGAGAGGAGCTTCCTAGATACTACCCACATAGAAAAGGATTTACCTATTGATTGGCCAACTACATCTGAATTTAAACACTTGTGGAGGGTTTACACTTCCTATCCCACAAGTCTAGCCTAAGCTAGTAGGTGTATGACCCTATAAAACAAAACTTACTAATAAATTTTAAATTATAGCGTTCATTTTAAGGGTTGTTCCTAGTTAGAGGGTAAGTGGCGTGAATGACTGTGATATTATAGACTCGATAAGGTAAGTAAAAAAGGTGTATAAAATGAATTCCAAAACAAATTACAACTACTTACATCAAGCTTCTTTTATTTTTTGTAAATATGAGCTAATGAAATTACAACTAAGTATGAGAAGACTAAGACCTGTTTTTGTAATTTTTGAAATTTTTATTCAAAAATATTGAAAATAAAACTACTATATGCAATTTAAATGCAAAAGTATCAAATGTTTTTTTTCACTTTTCAAATTCTTCAAAAAATTACCATGCACCTAAATGCAAAATTTCTTGAGTATGTTTGAATAATCATACCATAAAGAAAGCAATCTAAAGTATAGTGGACTTGCAGGGACCACATTCAACCACATAAGGATGAGACTTGGTAAACAACTAACTTGGGAAGAATCAATGCATAAATACACTAAAATCACTAAAGGACAAGTGACAAACTGACACTACTCGAAAGCAGTACAGAGTACAAGGTATCCAAAATCCTGATCACTGAATCAGATACACAGCACTGAACCTAATACCCCAATAGGAGAACCTACTTCAAATTGATAAGTGAAAGAAGACTCAAACAATAAGAAATCAAAGGATTAATAAAAAGCATAAAGCATGGTGTACAGGACTTTCAAACTTATAGGAAGATGCCAACAACAGAAGACCTTCAAGGAGAATTAAATCCAAACAATACAGGGACAAGCAACCCTCCCTAAAATTTTGTGTTGCTACAAGACGTATGCAACTGTCTTATAGAGCAACCCACGTACTGTACGCAACTATCTAATAGAGAAACCCACATATATAAGTTTCTATACATGACTGTGTAACACAGCAACCCGCCTACGCAACAAAAAAAATTTCAAAAAAGAAAAAATAACAAAGGTCTCTGGACACACTACTGCAAATCAAAGTCAAGATAGACAACCACACACAAAATCAAAGCAAAGACTGGGAAATTATCTACAAGACTAACCCACAGTAGGCTGGACTCCCCAGTGGAGTCACCAGTTTTGTTGTTTAGGATAAAGCACGCTTTTAACCTAGCGTCTAGGGTTACCAACTTACTATGAACCTTGTAGACAACCAAATTTACCAGAGAATGGAAAAGGAATAGGAAGAAAGTCTTGATTTACCCGATTACCGACGGTTGATCCAAGCTTGATCTTCTCCCGCTCCTCTTTTCTCTAAAGCTTCCAGGGATGCACCTCTTCCACCTGCAAGGAGAAAATCCTTCAAGTAATATCTCATGCATGTATATATCAGAGGTTAGATGAACAATAAATCAAATATATACATTAACCAAAATACATGAAATAGACTCAACACAAGATCAGAAGAAGAATTCTCTTTATTAACAATCGATGCATGAGATAAGAGTATAACCTAGCTTCTAAGACAAGGACTCCTTTGCAACCAAAGGACTCTGAGTTTTGCTGCTCCAATATTTCTGAAGATATACCACTAGCATAACTTTGCTCTCCAAAATTGATTGATTAGTCCCCACCCCAAGGCCTCTATTTATACTTTGGGAAATAGAGTGGTTTCAAAGGTTGGGATGGTTGAAACAGTTGGTATAGTTATGGATTAGGGCCCAACTAATCTCATCTAATCGCATTTTATATTTTTTAAAGTCAAAACAAGGTGTACACAACTATTAATATAGGAATCCCACATATGACAAGCGAGTTGCTCGAAGAAAACCCGTGTACGCAGGTTGTAATGTAAATACTCATGTACGGTATGCGAGTTGCAATGTAGATAGTCGTGTATGAAACTCAACACTTAGAAAAAATATATATCAAGCTGGTTTTGAGGGTAAATGCATCCTAGTTCATGCCCATCTATAGTGTTTTGGAAAACTTCAATCCTAATTTGTCCTTTTGTGTACCAACATAACAAATGTCGACACTTGGACGAAGAAGTGCCATTTGGGTTGATAACACCCTTCTGCCTCACCCGCCATTTAATCAACCATACCTATCCTCCCAAGGCCTATAAAACCAAGCTCATACTCCATGGTTGAGAGGGAGAGACGTTATTTTGTTGCACTGAGGTTCGGGCCAAATCTAGGGTGAGCATAGAAGGAGCAAGTTGGAGCTTTTGGTGACAAGGAATTGGAATGTGAAGGATCATCTCAACAATAAGGAAAAGGTTGTAAGCTTTACTCTTCATTTTAATGCAAAGTTGGTTCCTTTCCCATAAAATATGTTATGTCGTAATCTTGCATTTTACTATTGGGTTCCTTAGTCATTGACATAGAATTGTATATTATATTCTGGTGCTTTTGATCTTGTTTTCTTGTTTCATGTGATTGTGTAGGTACATTCGTAGAGATCCATCACCACAGGAAACAACTACATCGCTCAATCAAAGGAATCATTCCAAATCTCTGCAACTTCTAGGGAAAGTCTTCCATCTCTGTTGTAACCCATTTTTTCTAGATTTGAACCATTTAGACTAGAGGAATAACTCTTGTCCGCAAGAGGTAAATTTTTCCTAGCAACAAATATGGTGACTCCGCTGGGTAAGAGATTTTAGCACATATGATCTTCCTTGGTATTCAAACTCTTGTGTGAAATCCAAGATCCAATTCTTCATTGATTAGATCTACTAGTTTTTCTAGTGAGATCTTGGTTCAGTATAACCAGATATTCTTAGATCTAAGTCATTCTTTCTTTGTGTACTTCATATTCCTGTCAAATTCATTATTTAATGCCAGTATTGTAGTAAATTACTATGTCTTTTTCGCCATTGTTTTTTTTTTACTTATATAGCAACACCGCACATGCACAATGGACAACAAGCGGTGCCACCGCCTATGTGTTAGATTTTTATCATTTATGACAGTATGATATTAGGATCTTATCTGAGAGAATAACATGCACAACAATCAATCATAAGAGAAAATAGACACAAAGATTTTCCTTGGGGAAATCATAAAGAAGAAAACCCCGCAACTTCCTTAGAGATAGAATAAGCACGAATGGCAGCAGTAAAACCCAAAGACAGTAAGATGATCTCCAACAATTGTTCTCTCTCTTATCCCAAATCCTTCTCTCTCACTTATGCGCTACAATTGAGTGTGAGTGAATGTATGTTAAGTAGAGAGGCTCACTCTCTATTTATACTAACTCCTGACTTGACAATAACTCACTAGGGTCAACTTCTCTAGGAGAGTCTAATAACCCTAGGGCCCCACAACTGTGGGGACTTTAAACCTTGATCAATAAGGATGGTTACCCTCTATGACTTTACATGACTTTTTTACATTATTGAATCTCTCGATAGGAACATAGGGGTATGACATGACTCAGTTACATTACAGATACTTCCTAGAATAAACATCGGGGTACAATACATAAGATATACAAGTGAATACATTCTAAAGTTACAAATACATAAACACTCCCTCTTATCTAGGAAGGTATTCTCTTGACACAATTTATCAGCACAAGTCTTCTTCTCTGGATCATCACTGGATCATCATCATCATTACTAATTTTTCCATCTCAATCAGCTGGTGCTATCTCTTAATTATTCTCGTCATAGGAAGTTCTATAGAGCCATCCCTTTTTCATGTTGGTTGTAGGCCTAGCCTCCACATAGGTCTTCATCTTCTTCAACACTTATATATAACCTAGTCAGAAAGGCCTACCCAGCACTCATATCGAGAAATGGGAGGGCCTAGCCTGCCCCCATGTAATAATGGCCCAGCCCTTACATCTGACCATGGGAGGGCCTAGCCCTTACATCTAAACATGGGAGGGCCCAGCCTACCCCCATGTCAGAATGGATCTTCCCTTACATCTGACCATGGGAGTGCCCATCTTGCCCCCATGTTAGAATGGATCTGCCCTTACATCTGACCATGGGAGGGTCGAGCCTGCCCCCATGTCAGAATGGCTCTGCCCTTACATGTAACCATGGGAGGGCTAAGCCTGCCCCCATGTCAGAATGGCTCTTCCCTTACATATTACTATGGGAAATCCCATCCTATAGCCATGTCAAAATGGCTCAGCCCTTATATCTAACCATGGGAAGCACTACCTACCACCATGTCACAATGGATCTGCACTTATATCTGACCATGGGAGGCCCTTCCTACCACCATGTCAGAATGGCTCTGCACTTATATCTGACAATGGGAGGCCCCTCCTACCACCATGTCAGAATGGCTCTACATTTATATCTTAACATGGGAGGCCCCACCTACCACCATGTCAGAATGGCTCACAGACTCATCACTTCCTCTTGGAAGGGACCCCGATCTGGAGAACACCAAGCTTCTCCCTAAAATACTCAAACTTCACTCTGGCTAATGGATTAGTAAACACATCAGCTATCTGCTCGTTCGTCACAACATATTATAGCTTCACTGCTTCTCTCTACACCATATCCCTAATATAGTGGTATTTGATCTCAATATGATTCGACTTGTCATGGAACATCGGGTTCTTCGACAACTTCACACAGCTCTGGTTGTCACAATATCAATAAGTAGCATCCAACTAGAGATCAAACAAGTCAGATAGTAGCTTCCTCATCCATACTGCTTCACAACTAGATGAACAAGCTTTGACATACTCTGCTTTGGTTGTACTTAGTGCCATACAGGATTGTTTTCTGCTAAACCAAGAGATCACACCTGATCCCATACTGAAGCAGCACCCCAAAGTTCTCTTCCTATCAATGGCACTGCCTGCCCAATCAAAATCCATGTAACCCTTTAGGTTAATCTTTTGATCCGCCTCATATTTGAGCCCATAATCAACTGTACCCTTCAGGTACCTCAAAATATGCTTTACAGCAATCAGGTGAACATGTCTGGGATCCATCAAGAACTAGTTCAATTTGTTCACAACAAAGCAAATATCAGGTCTCGTATTCGTCATGTACATCAAGGACCTAATCATCTGACGATACATCGTAGCATCAACTGACTCTAATGAAGCATCACTCAATAGATTCAGGTTTGATTCTATAGGTGTTGTCATGGCCTTGCATTCCATCATCTCGAACCTCTTTAGGATCTCTACTGCATACTTCCCTTGTCCCATGGAGATTCCATCTGTATTCTGCCACACCTCCATGCCTATAAAGTAATGCATCATACCCAAGTCCTTCATTTTGAACTCGGTAGCAAGCTTCCTCTTTGTATCAACAATCAACCCATATTCACCTGTTACAAACATATTATCTACATATAGTAGGAGTATCACCGGTTCCCTTCTTCAACCTTGTAGTAAAGGTTGGAATCCGCTTTACTCTTGGTAAGGCCCAAACTAGATAGGAAGCTATCAATTCTGTCGTACCATGTCCTGGGTGCTTATTTCAAATTGTACAGGGGTTTCTTCAACTTACACACATGAGTCTCCTTGTCATGTGTCTCGAAATTGAGTGGATGCTCCACATACACTTCCTCTTCCACCACACCATTCAGGAAGGAAGTCTTGACATCCATCTGGTGTATCTTCCATTTCATTACTGCAGCCAGAGCAAGTATTGATTTGATGGAAGTGTATCTAGCTATAGGTACAAAAGTTCTTTCATAATCTATTCCTTCTTTCTAGGAGAAGCCATGAGCCACAAATATTTCTTTATATTCCTCTATGCTACCATTTGCATCATGCTTGATCTTGTAGATCCATTTGGAAGTCAAAACGGACTTCCCTTTTGGTCTAGGGACAAAATCCCAAACATCATTCTTCATGATCGACTGGTACTCCTCGATCATAGAATCCTTCCATTCTTTCTTCTCTACCGCTTCTTCATAGTTGGAAGGTTCTTTATCAATGATGTGACATAATAGGGCTACATAATTGGAGTAGGACCTGGTTCTTTTCCTCTGTATGTGTATCTCTTCTGGATCCCCATATCTTTCTGCACCTTGGATAGCCTCTTGTACCCATGCAAGTTTCCTCTTGTGAGGATTCTTCTCTTGGGGTGGATCTACAGGTTCTTGTGGTTCTTCTATTTCTCGATCTTCTTCTTGAGTTGCATCATTCATGGTTGTGTCTTGGATTCTGGGTACTTCTATTTCTTTAGGTTCTTCAGCAGGTCTCTTTTTCGATTTGTTGTAAGCTGAGTCTTCGTCAAATGTTACATCCCTGTTGATATTGATCTTCTTGAATCCTAGTAAATATATTATGTAAGCCTTCGAGCTTTCACTATATCCCACAAATATACCCTTCTTCCCTGAAGGATCTAAATTTGTCCTCTTTTCTTTCGGAATAAGTATGTACACTGGATAGCCAAATATTCTGAGATGGCTGACTTCTGGTTTCTTGCTAGAGAAGACTTCTTCAAGTGTTTTGTTCTTGAGTACTCTATGTGGAGTACGATTTTGTACAGACACAACTATTTTAGCAGCTTCTTCCCATAGATGCATGGGAATATCTTGATCATGAAGCATTGCCCGTGTAGCTTCCATGATCGTTCTATTCTTCCTTTCTACAACCCCATTCTGTTGTGGATTATATGGAGTGGTCAACTCCCTCTTAATCCCTAAATTTCTACATAACTCTTTGAATTCATTTGATGTGAATTCTCCACCATTATCTAATTGAAAGGTTTTGATCATCTTTTCTATGTGGTTCTTTATCAAGGCTTTGACTTCCTTGAACCTGCTGAATACTTCATCTTTGTTCTTTAAGAAGTATATCCATATATTCTTAGAAAAATCATCAATGAAAGAAACATAGTATACATACCAGCTTAATAAACTAGATGACATTGGTCCGCATACATAGGAGTGAATGATTTCCAAGATCCCTTTTTCCTTGCTCTCACTACTTGGAAATGTCTTATTTGTGTTCTTTCATTTTGCACATCCTTTGCAGACACCATCATGTTTTGTCCATATTTCTGGAAGACCTTCAAAATCTTTGCTTGCAAGTGGTAGTTCCCTATAGTGCACATGTGCAAGCCTTCTGTGCCAAAGTTCATTTGGCTATACTGAGTCATGGACCAAAGATTGTTTTGGTTGGCCCTTCAATTTGTATATTCCTCCCTCTTGCTCTCCAATTACTACTGCATCATCTATAGTCTTTCATTTTTTCCACATAAGGACTTGGCCATCTACAAATGCAACCCTCATTCCTTTTGCATCTAATGTAGATATGGAGAGGAGATTCTTCTTTAGTCCTGGTACAAATAAGAAATCCTTCATCTCCATAGAATTTCTAGAGTCTAGTTTATAGGAGGATTCACCACTACCTTTTATTGGATACTGGTTGTCATCCCCAAGTTTCACCCTGTGGGGTGACTCATGTTCTGATAGTTTCACAAATGATTCTTTGAATCCCGTCATATGTTTGGTAGCCCCACTATCTATAAGACAATCATTGCTTCCATGTGTGATAGTTCCCATGAGAGCAAAAATAAAAACATATTCTTCATCACTTTAAGAATCATCACTTTCTTGTCTGGATCTCTTCTTGGAAGGTTCATCATCCTCTGCAGCATGATCATGATGTCTTCTCTTGTTGTTATTCTTCTTGTGGGAGTCTCTTCTATTTTTGGGAAAATTTTGGCATAGTGTCATATCTCATCACAAGTAAAACATCTGAGTTGAGTTTTTCTGGAGTGAGGATGCTTCCCTTTAGAATGATGATAGCCCCTTCTATTTTTCTTGGAGTGTACCGGGAGAGCTTGATCTTCACTTCCCATCTTTTATTCTTGGGTTGCTATTCAAGCTTATTATTCTGAGCATTCCTCCCACAGTCTACTGAAGGTGACTAGCTTTCTTCTAGCACAGATCCCTTGAATGAAAGAGTCCCGTGACCTAGAGAGACCATTCAAGGTAGTCATCATAATTTCTGCATTCTCTACTTCTTCATCCACTACTTCAAGTTTTTCTTTGATATGGGATACCATTGTAACTTATGAATGTATGGTCTCTACATTCTAGATCTTCACACTCTTCAATTGGTTCCTTAAAATCATCTTCTTATTTATGTTCTTTCCTTCAAATAGATTGGTCAGCGAATCAAACATTTCCGTAGGTGTCTTTAGGGAGTAGACCCGTGGTATGAGGTGATCCTTGATTGAATCATAAATAATCCTCTTATCCATGACCAATTTCTTTTTGTGTAAGGCCTTGGCCTAATTTCCCTCTGGAACTGGAATCTCTTCACTGATGTAAGAGTCCAACTCATTTTCTTCCAGGATCAGGGAGATCATGTACTTCCAGGATCAGATGTTATTAGCTCCCTCAAGCTTTTCATCAAGCTTGGTGTGATGAGACATCTTAACTGAGAACTTCAAATGAAAATACACAATATTTAGATCTTACCAATCTGAGAAGTTGAAAATTGGATATGTAGCTGATCTTCTGCAGTGTTGGTTTTCTGGTTCTAGGGAAAATTAGGGTTTGACTTTCCTAGAGTTCTACCCAACCAAAAACCTTGGTTCTTATCTCTAAACTTCAATTTTGAGGAGGACAGAAATCTTAGCCTGGTTTCACTCAAAAATGCCTCTTCAGTGAAAATCCCTAATTTCCCGATGTAGTGGTAGGTAAAAAATTAAAAGTGCTCAAAATCAACTTCTTCTTCAATAGAAAGATGTGCCATTCAATGGAGGTTCATCCCAGCCTGATTTTGCTGATGAATTGTGGAGAGAGACCCATAAAGTAAGAATCCCTAGTTTCCTTATTTGCACAGTGTCTTCTTCTCAGGTTAGCTCTGATACCATGTTATATTTTTATCAATTATGACAGTATGATCTTAGAATCTTATCTGAGATAATAACATGCACATCAATCAATCACAAGAGGCAACAGACATAAATATTTTCCTCGTGGAAACCATAAAGGGGAAAACCCCACAACTTCCTCAACTTTTCTAAATCATTATCGAAGTTCTAAATCACAAATCAAGTGTCTAATTCAGTGTTAACTAAGCCTAACTGACTATCGTAGGTGAGAAATGCGCCTCTCCTACGTGAAGCCATGCAAACATAGGGCTAACTGAATGTAGAGGACTAGAACTGAATGTAACTGACTCATAACTAAGTTTTACTAGTCACTAACTCAACTCAACTGACCTTGGTTGGTATCGGCACTCCCAGTGGCTCCTAATTTGTAGGGATTGATCTAGGAGGATCCTAAAATGATGCATGCAAGTGGAATCAGTGGAATTAGGCCTCAATTAGTTCTCCCCACACTTTAGTAACTGGAACATGTGCCCCAATTAGGCCAAGTGGACCCAATGGTGGTACTGATTAAAAATAGAATGGAAGCACTCCTGATTTAGACATGAATCTTGATTTAGACATATGACCAAATTGGATAAGGGAGGATTAATAATCCTAACACCCCCCTTGAATGCTAACTTGGACAATCTATGGGCCCTAGTAACTAAGACCATAGGTCACCCATTACATAAAGTAAAGTAAAGTAATTTCTCAATACAAGGAGCTGGGGAAAAAACCACATGGGAAAAAATCCCCCCCTCTAACTAAGCAGATAGAATCAGGATTCAAGTTTGAAAAAATTGAAAATGTGTTGCTGCAATCTCTGTGATGTAGAAAAGTAGCATGCATGATGTTCTATGCACAGGTATCCTGGGGCCTGGCATGTAGACTTCTCCATCTTCTCCCAAAATGATTATGGAAGGAAGGAGGAATGTAACCTTTGCCTCTTGCTGGATGAAGAGGTGTATGATCAGCTCTATTCTTGTGAATGTAGTGAGACTGAGCCCTTTCCATGTAGCATCTTACAGGGAGTCTATTGCATCTCTTTGAAGGAGGTAATATTGCATGACATAGCGCAAGGGTCTTTCCATTATAAGTGTTAGATGGATTTGCAGTCATCTTCCTAACTTCCAATTTGGAAGGAGGGTCTAGATCTGGATTTGAATCATCTTGAATCTCAATCTCATAAACTGATATAGCTAGATATGCAATACTAGTGGAAACTGCAAAAGAAGTAGATGAAATGTTTTTACCTTCCCTTGCAAGTGGTTATTGAGAGTGCACTGGTTCTGAAAATGGCATGAAGTGTGAGAACTCATATGCCTTGGAGGCATTATTTGAAACACCCTTCGCTATGATGTTCCCAGTAGAGATATTTGTAATCTCCACTGAGTTAGGACCAAATATGACTCACTTTGGAGATCCATTATGAGTCATCTGGTATACAGATAAGAGGTTTGTAGCTAGGGAGGGAACATAAAGCACATCTTTGAGCTTTCCATGTTCAAGCTTGATAGAGCCCTTCCCCTTGGTTTGAACTTTACTGTTATTTCCCATCTGGATACTAGGACCCTCAAAATATAGCAAGGAAGAGAATGATTCTCTGGATGAAACCATATGATTGGAAGCTCCAGAATCAATGAGGAAGGCGTGTTGTGTTGAACAGAGAGTCTTCAGTGCATGACATGTTTCGAAGTATTCTTTAGTGTCTTCTATGTTGTCATCCTTCCTTGCACTAGCAGGTGCAATAATGTTATATTTCTTCAGAAGAAGAGTCATTTCATCAATTTGTATTCTCATACAAGATCTTTCTGGATGAAATCCCCTTCCACGGTAGGAACAAAGGGTATTTCCTTTGCCATTCTTCTTTCTTTTCTTCAAAATTGAAGGATCATTTGACTACTCTTTCTTCATAGGAGACTCATCCTTTTGCTTCCCTTTATCATTCGCTACCTTAGGTCCTCCTGCAACTAGTGCTTGATCTCTCGAAGATCGAATGACCCCCATTTGTATAAACTTGTCATGCTCATAAGTGAGAGATTCAATGAAAGAATCAAGAGTGGGCATCCTCCAATTTGGAGTAGTGATATTTACCGATTGAAACATTGATACAAATATTGAGTAGTCTGCACTGAGTTTTGAGAGAATCTCAAGGATGACTTGATCATCCTCCTTCTCAACCTTGCATAGATTCAACTGGATTACCAGGTTCTTAAATTTTGTGAAGAATTCATTCAGTGTTTTGAAGTTGGATGGATGAAGAGAGATCAGCTCATTCTCTAGCCAATGGACACTCATCTCATCCTGTTTGTGAAATAAGGAAGAAATCTTATCCCACATCTCCTTGGGAGTCTTCAATCCCTTGGTGTGGAAAAGAATCTCTCGAGAGATTGAGAGACACAAGCATCCATAGGCTTCATCAAGCCTATTTTAGTACTTTTCTTTGTCATGATTAAGAATTGGATATTCCTTTATCTCCATTGTGAGTCTGAAGAGCTTCTTGGAGTGAAGTTGCTTCTCCATGTCCTCCTTCTACTGGTGGTAGTTGAAGGAAGTGAGCTGCTCCATTGGAGGAGCTATTTTGGATGTAGTGAAGAATACTGAGCTGTTGTAGCGAATGCAATGAGGAGAATGAGCTAATTTTAGTGAATGTAGTGAGAAGAACTGATAACCTGTAAATCACACAACCAAATAGACAAAATAAGGTCGACAATCTGCGCTTTTGGAATTTTCATCATACCCAGTATAATTGATGAAGCAATCTTGATCAACAATTCCTTTACTTGGGATATTAAGTGGTAAATTCTCTGCTTATGGTCCAGTACTAGAAGGAGCAAATTTTATCAAAAAAAATGATCCAATTGGAGATTTGAGGAGGAGAAGTGCCTTGTCTATCGAGGCTCTGATACCATATTAAATTGAGTGCATAGATCTGTGGACAAACACACAACTCATAATATAGATCACACAATTTACTCAGCAATTAAAGAATGAAACAGTGCAAAAATGGCTTGCAACTGTGAATGCTTTCATTGATAAAAAGGTAATTAGATAATAATTGCAATGAAGTACAATGGCTAAATAGCCTCATGCAATTTGAATCCTATGTGAGGATATTCGAACTGGTTTGAATCTACTTGAATGAATGGTTAATTGACCTTCTCTAAATCATTATCAGAGGATTGAATGGTTAGCTGACCTTGTATAAATCATTATTGGAGTTCATCGAAGTTATAAATCACAACTCAAGTGTCTAATTCAGTGTTAACTAATCCTAACTAACTATGGTAGGTGAGAAATGTGCCTCTCCTGCATGCAAACCTAGTGCTAACTAAATGTAGAGGACTGTAACGGAATGTAACTGACTCCTAACTGAGCTTGACTAGTCAGCAACTCAACTCAACTAACGTTGGTTGGTATCAGAATTCCCAGTGGCTCCTAATTTGTAGGGATTGATCTAGGAGGATCCTAAATGGATGCATGCAAGTTCAGTTAGTGGCAGTAGTACTCAATTAGTGTTCCCCACACTTTAGTAACTGGAACATATGCCCCAATTAGGCCAAGTGGATGCAATGGTGCTAGTGACTAAAAATAGACGGGAAAGACTCTTGATTTAGACATGACTCCTAATTTAGACATATGACCAAATTAGACAAGGGAGGATTAATAATGCTAAAAGTAGGTTGGAGACATGTTTCGATGTCGTAAAACATAGGAGTTGTCTTTTATTTCCTGCACTGCAACCCAGGAACTATGCGGTTCTTCCACGTACCATTGGTATATAGAAAGACCTTTCACGTACCCTTGAGGTATATTGAAAGATACTTCATGTACTCGATTGTATATTGGAAGGTCCCTTTTGAACAACTATGCATTAGATATCACTACTACGGATTTTAGCTCCTACGCAACTTGTGTATTTCGGGATACCCTTCTACAATTCCTTATACCATCTAAGAAAATCCCTTTTAGTCATCTTGTTGGAGCAATACACCGAGAACAACACTCGGGGAGATTACTACGCACATGTCATCTAGGTATTTGGGTATTTATATGAGGGATGGTCAATGCTCCTCGTCATGTTCTAGTGTTGGACCCTGCGGTATATAGCAAGTTGCAAAAACTTGACAATCCTAGTGAGGAACCAGCTTGTATCATCCCCTCTTGTCACTTAAGTTTGCTTGTGACTTGTAGTTTTTGTAGGAGAGGGTTTGTGTGATTTTTCTAGTTTTGAAACCCTAGGTTAGGTTTTAGTGACCATACAATCTAGCTGAGTTTCAGTTGAGATGATCCAGAAGAAAGCAGGGCTTACCACCCTACTTTTCTCTTGTCATAGGGGAGAGCCCAATGGAAGCCACAAATCAAGGTGCTGCAACTAAATCCCATGTCGAAGGAAGCCCAATTGTGGAAGGTGGATAACAATTCACCATTTACACTAATCCCTTGGTTGAACAACCTCCAACAGTTGAAACTGCCTTTCATTTTCCAATGGAAGGCCATGCTAATAGTCCTTCTAAGACATAATATGGCCCTAACGCTCCTTTTTGGAGAATTTCTATGGGTCAAGCCCTTTCCAAATTTGGGATTACTAGACCTTCTTTTTAAATCCTCCTATAGGTTCTTCACTATATGAAGAGATGTATAGAAGGTTCCATCTGTCCTTTGAACGTTTACAAAACAATAATGATAACCTTGAAAAAATCATCTCTACACCTATTCTGCATAAAGAACATATGTATTCTCTTTTACCCCTTCTTTTGAAACCTTCTCTTTCTGTATATCATTTAACTTGCTCATCTTTGGATGCTCCTAATGTATCACCAACTCGTGGTGTGACTAATCCTAATCTAGGTCAAACCTCCAACCATGCTCCTATAGTTTTGAATCGCCAGTCTATTCCTATTCCTCCCATACCTTCTGTAGCTGGGGGGAAATCCTCATCTCAAGTTGTATCTTTATATTCTAACACTAGGGGACAACCCCCAGCTCAAGTTGTGCCCATTTTTAGTGGAGTTACTTCTAGTGTCAGACAGACCCCTGCTGTAGGACAACCAATAGTGGTTGTTACTCCCACCAACACCAATATGGTAAACCTTCCGTCAAGTTCAGGTCAACCCTTAGGGGTACAACCTGCAGTCAAAAAACCTTCTTGGGGCTACTGTTACCCATGAAATCAACCACCTATAGGAAATATGAATTATCAACCTACATCTACAGGGGCTATGTATCGTGGAATCCCTTACCCTGGAAACATGTTTATCCTGTGGGGGAAACCTAATTGGTCCTACATGCCAAAAATGGGAGGAATACCTATTAATACTACTGGAGGTTCTATAGGGACACCTTATGGTGGCACACCCTTTGGAGGACCACCTGGAGACCCACCACCTCTGGGTGGCCCTCCCCCTGGAGGTCCAACGTCTTTAGGAGGATCTTCGGGAGGATCATCTGCCTATCAATCATCCTAAGAACTAATGTATCTGTCAACTTATGGTCCTATTGGTATGCATATTACTTATCAATACTACCCATATGGAAAACCTAATTGATAACTTCCGTTCTTGGAAACTTTGGACTTTCCTGATCTGCCCAAGTTGATTAATGATCCCATTCAGCATAACCCTTTATGGCCTTCTATTCCAGTCAAGTTACCATAAGACATTCTGAAGTTTGATGTGAAGCAGGGAGATGATCCCGAAAATCATGTCATGACATTCCATCTATGGTTTTCTTCCAAATCCTTGATGGATGAATCTATTCGTTTGAGACTCTTTTAGCACAATTTGACCAGTATGGCCGCAAAGTGGTACATTGAACTTCCACAACATTCGTTTGTGGACTTTATCGCAATGGAAACCATTTTTATTACACACTTTCATCTGTCCATTCATTATGAAATGGGTATGAACCTTTTAACCTCGCTCCATCAAAATACGTCAACACATATTTCATACCATATTCATGAGTGGTGGAGGTGGAGACGAGTCATTAAAGCTCCCATCCCGGACCAACTATTAGCTGATTGGTTCATGAAATCCTTTTTTCCTCCCATTGCTTGAGATGTGGCTATGGGTGGTGCTATTACTAAAGAGCAGGCTATCAGTCATGCTCAGTATCTAGACCTAGTGTATTCCCAATCCAGAACTCTATATGACCTAATCCCTCAAGCTCCTCATCCCAGAATGGAACCTACCAAGCCACTTGTAGAAACTCCTATTGACAGAGTTTTCAGTTCAATCCATCCTTCGTCAACAACTAAGCATGTTAAGAAACATAATGCTTCTACTACTGCTCCTTCTACTCCTATGGTTCCTATCGAGGTGAATGCTATCCAAAGTACATAGACACCCGGCAACAAGAAGAAAGGAAAAGGAAAAAATAAAAACCTGGAAACCAATAGGAGAATTCCAAGGCTATGGCCACAGAGAATGATAATAATAAAAAAGGAAATTCCAAGTACCCCTTCTGGTTGTGTGGTGGTGATCTCTTCATGAAGGGGTGCCCTTGTCGTGAAGAGATTAGTAAATTTTTGAATAGTAACCCTACACCAATGGTGCTTACCAATCCCTTCCCATCTCATCAACAATTGATAGATCACATGTCTAATCAAGGGACCTCTAATTCTACAGAAGAAATCGGAATGATGTACTTGGAAACCATTAGTTTGACTACTCATAATCAAGAATATGACAAACCTGTAGAGAATAAGGATGAAAACCCTTCTCCCAAGAAAAATCCTCCTGTTAGTTCTTCTCCATCTTCGTCTAATGGCCCTCTTACTATCGAGAAACCTAATATCAACTTAATCTCGCGCATTCTTGAGAATACCCTTAGGAAATTTGTTTTTAATCCCAATGCCCAAGCTACACAATTATACAACATCATTGAAGATTTGGCTCAGGAACCCTATGCAATGTCTACCCTGGAGGTGCTTCAAGTTGTCCCACACATTGCAGGAACTTGTTGACTGCTTTAGGAGATTTAGACCCCAATAACACTAATGTAATTCATTTCAATGTGGAGAACTATAAGTACAGGTTACCCCACCAACTCACGTTTCATATCGTGACGAGATTAGTTGGGAGAAAGTTCCACAGGAGTGTTTTGTATGAGAGAGCTTCAACCTCAATTTTGTCTGTATCCTGCTAGAGGGCCATTGGTTCTCCTAAACTTATGAAGTCACCTATGACCTTAAAAGCTTTTGATGGATGAGTTTTCCAACCTCATGGTATGTTACCAACCCTTTTAGTCGAGCTTGGGGGAAAGACTGTTTCCATTCAGTTGGAGGTGGTTGATGCCCCTTTAAATTACAATCTTCGATTAGGGATAAACTGGTTTTATTCTATGACTTTCATCACTTCAGCAGTCTTTCGAACTGTCCAATTTCCTCATTTATGGAATATTGTGACCATCGATCAACTTGAATTTTGTTCACCATATGTTGCTACTCCGACCACAAATAACATACCTATGATAGGTCAGTCCCCTCCTCCTTATTAGTCGATTGGGGTAGGTATGTTGAAGGATTCAACCCTCATGGGAGTGTTTCCCTCAATCCCTCCTAGTATGGAAGTGGTGACCGTGAACATGATTTGCATGATTGTTTATAGTCCTAAAGGCAAAGAATTTTTTGATTCATACTCTCTTGGAACTTATGAAGCACTTTATGATGCTGTTCAATCTGCTTCAGATGTCCATTCTGATGATCTTCATTTGGTGGCTTTAGATCCTTACCACCTACCATACTGGCTAAAACCCTCTCTCCCTACTCTAAAATTTCTCTCGTAGACTTCTCCTTCATATGAGTCCATAATGGAGATCATGAGTATGGATGGACCCATATGGGAAGATCACCATCACCGATATTCTTTTCTTACCAATGCTAGTTTGGTAGACTTTGACCTTGTATCTCTTATTAGTACTGATATTGTTAGTGATCCACAAATGCCTGTATTATTGCAAGACACAGATTCCAAAGTAAATTTTTGCAACATCACTAAGACAACCCCAATCGACATATCAGTCAAGCCCGAAACTGTTGAGCACGTTAATGTAGGCCAGAATTGCTCGATAGAAGAAGCTGAAAGTTATAGAGCATTATTCAAAGAATTATGTGATATTTTTTCCTAGATGTACAAGGAAATTCTTGGGATTGATCTATCTGTCATGGTACATGAGATTAAAACCTATCCCACGACAAAACCTGTCTGACAAAATTTGCGTCAAGTCCATCCTCGAAAGGTTGCAACTATTAGATCTGAAGTAGAGAAACTTATGGAGGCAAGGTTTATTTATCTCGTACCCCTAACGAAATGGGTATCTAATATTGTCCCTATGGCTAAGAAGAAGGGAACGACTAGAGTTTGTATCTATTTTCGAGACTTAAATAAGGCTTGTCCTAAGGACAAATTCCCTACTCCACACGTTGATCATATGATCGATAACTATGCTGGGAGCATCATCTTTTCTTTTATGGATGGATTTTCTGGCTATAATCAGATAGATTTTATTCCCACTGATTAGAATAAAATGACATTTATTTTCTCATGGGAAAAATTCACATATCGGAAGTTAGCTTTTGTCTTGAAAAATGCTAGAGCTACTTTCCACTGCACCGTGTCCTATTCTTTTCACGATATTAAGCACATCGTGGAGGCGTAGCTTGATGATCTCCTAGATCATTCACAACAATGTGAGGACCATCTAGGGAATATCGGGGACATTTTCCTTAGGTGTATTCATTATAATATTTGGCTTAACCCACATACATGTGTATTTTGTGTTGAGACTAGACGTATTCTTGGCTTTATGGTTTCCAAAGATGGCATCCGGATTGACCCTTTGAAAATTGGTGCTATTTTGGCCTTACTGGCCCTGGAAAATGTCACCAAACTCCAAAGTTTACAAGGGAACGAAAACTTTCTTCATCATTTCGTATGCAACTTTGTAGAAAAAATACATGGTTATATGCGTCTCTTAAACAAGGATACTCCATTCTTCTGGGATGAATAGGCCCAACGAGATTTTGATAATATAAAACATGCTCTGACCCATTCACCAGTGTTGCACCCCCAGATTATTCAAAATAATTTATGTTATATGTTGTTTCCTCCACTACTACCATTGGAATGGTTCTAGTGCAGGAAAATCCCAATGGAAAATAACACATGATATATTACCTAAGTAAGAGTCTCATTGACTCTGAAACCCGTTACTCATGTGTGGAGAAGTTAGCTCTAGCTATGGTCATTGTTGTACAAAAGTTTTGTCATTACATTCTATTTAGTACTACAATTGTACTCATGGATCAAAGCCCCATGTACTACATTCTGATTTGTCAGGTACTACAGAGCAAGTATTCCCGGTGGATTGTTAACTTACAAAAATTTCATCTTGAGTTTGCCAATGCTACTTCAAAGAAATACTTGGTTTTCTTGGAGTTTATGTGTGACCTTCTGTGTGATTTGACGGAAGCTGAGCCCAACGATTCATTTTTGGATGAATTTTTGTTCTAGATAAGCACAACTAATCCATGGTATGGACATTTGATCATCTATCTCCAGACTCAGATATTTCATCCCAACATATCCCATGACGATCGTCGTCGTATCCATTACCACGAAAAGTACTATCTCATTCTAAATGATACGTTGTATCGATGTGGTATTGAATATGTCCTTCGACAGTGCCTTACACATGAAGAGGTTGAACATGTTCAGAATGAATGCCACTCTATAGCATGTGGCAGTCATATTTTTGGGATGGCTACAACCCATAAAATCTTTCGTGATGGGTATTTCTGGCCTTCAATATTTAAATATTGTCATAAAGCAGTTAAGAAATTCCCACCTTGTCAACACTTTTATCCTAAAAAGTGCACCCACCCTACTCATTTACATTGCGTCATTGTTGTTGTCCCTTTCACCAAGTGGGGTATTGATTTCATGCATTGTAATCCTACCTCAGCTGAGGGGCATGGTTACATCATCGTAGCCATCGATTACTTCACAAAATGGGCTGAGGCAATGCATACATATGCAGAGGATAGTAATACTTCTACCCTCTTTTTATTTAACCATGTGATAGCTAGGTTTGGATTACCACAAGCCATAGTCACTGACCACAGATCTCATTTCCAAAATCAGATGATGGCTGAGTTAATCACTAAGCTGGGTTTTCGCCATGAAAAATAAACTCTGTATTACCTGCAGGTTAATGGTCAGGTAGATTCCATTAACAAGGTTTTGAAAACTATGTTGCGTAATATGGTTGGACATCACAAATCCAACTGTCACTTGACTCTCTTCTCTGCACTTTAGGCTTATAGGACTTTAGTAAAAACAACAATCGGTTCCACACCCTTTCAGTTGGTCTATGGACTAGAATTTGTCCTCCCCATAGAGTGTCAAATCCCGTCACTTAAAATCGTAGTAGAACTTCTCCCAAACACTTCCGCCGAGGAAGAGAGATTTTTGTACTTGACCAACCTTGATGAAAGTAGAAGAGGTGTTTCCTTGGCTAACGAGGCACACAAAAAATGTGTCAAGGCACAATATGATAAGTATGTTTAGCCTTGTGTTTTCAATGAAGGCGACCTAGTCCTGACTTATGATCAGAGACATGATAAACTAGGGAAGGGAAAGTTTGAATCTATGTGGTACGGTCCCTTTGTCGTTAGTAAGGTCTTAGATAAAGGGGCTTACAACCTCGTAGACTACATCAAGATACCCTTTGGGAAACCTTGCAATGGGTTGTACCTAGAGAGGTACTATGCTTAAGTCATTTCTGTATGGTAGCTTGTGTATATGTATATTATCTGACTTTTTAGTGTGTTTTGGCATTTTCAATATGGTTTTTAGTTTGTTGTCCATCCTATGTATACCATGTTTTGGTTATGCAGATTAGATGGATTTTTATGGTTTTGCTAATGGTGCTTGCCATCATACCTTGAACCTCGCTTCAGCTAGTCGGGTTATGTATTCCCCAGCTCATGATTTATTCAGTTCATGAGCGGTTTGCATAGGTTCAACTACCAACAACATCACTGAGTATCAGGCAGTGATAGGTTTACTGACCAAGGCTGCATCTTGGGACATTCATGATTTGGCAATATTTATGGAATCTTAGCTAGTGGTTTGTCATCTAAACTAGGTTTATACCATCAGGAACCCCACACTTATTCATCTCTTTTAAAGAGTGTGTTTGTCAGAGAGGTCATTCAATTTCATTACATACAGGCATATCCCTAGGTCCGATAATACAATTGCTGACTCATTATCAAACTACATTCTAGACTGGTATATCTCCCATTCATAACCTTTAAAAATAAAACATGGTCCATTGTAAAGTAAAATAAACTGTAGAAGACACATAAAACTCATGTAAATATAATTTATGCATTTTGAAGCACATATAAACACTGAAAATAAGTATTTATATATATATAAAATGCTTTTACAAAAAATATGGTAACGAGACTCCATCTGAAGCACTCTAGCTTTCAGGTATACAAAATGATACAAAAATCCTGAAGCTAGCTAGCTTTTAGTGATACATCATGCATACCACCTAATGGTGCTTGTGGTAGCAGATAATGGCCCTTGCTACTCTATGTAGCAAGCAACTGAAACGACCTGACACAACTGTAGTGTGTCTCTAAAACCTCCTAGGGAGGTCATCTATCACAACATCTGGGATGTCAAAAGTCAACCGACTAAGGTTCTCCTCTAACTCGGTAACCTCATCATCACCCCTATGTACAAAGTGATCTCCTGCTCACCTATCCATCGGGGATGATCCCCTTGGCCGCACGGCTCCGAAATCTACATGAAAACATTAGGTCTTGTTATCATATATAAAATTTATAAAAATTGAAAATACAAAAATAATCAACATCTTGAGAATTTTATTATCGATGTCACCCCACTGAGCACCAGCTGGTAGTGGTAGATATGGATCCCCTCAAAAGTCAGTCCCAGCATAAGCATAGTCATTAGAGGAAATTTGGGCTCGAAAATGGGCCTTATAAGAAAATGCGGCAACAATAAATTTTTTGAGATGAAATTCAAGAACCAATAGAATTTCAATAAAATGAGTCAACCATAATGGTTGAATTAACATATTTGTCATAAAAGAAAACTACATTTTTTGTTCGTATTTTCGGCATATCTCATTGTGTTTTTACTCAAATTTTAGGCGAGAGAGCTCGTTGGATGCATAATTTAATTCTACATCCAACAAGTATCCACACTTCATACTTTTGATGGACCCCACTACCCAAAAAATAAGAAATAACTAAAAAAATGTGATGATGATGTCATCATCACATTTTTTCAGGCATTTCTTGTTTTCGGGGTAGCAGAGTCCATCAAAAGTATGTAGTGTGGGTAATCATTGTGTGTGGAATTAAATTCCACATCCAACGAGCTCTCCTGCTCGGAATTTGAGTAAAAACACAGGGAGATATGTCGAAAATATGAACAAAAAAGTAGTTTTTTTCATTCTTCCTCCAAAATTAATAACTATTATTTTATCATTTTCCTTAGGAGGACCATTTTAGACCTCAAATTTCCTCTAATTCTTCAATCATGAGGATCTAGTCGTTCAACCAACGAAATAAGGGATCCCCCTATTTGACCTTGGCTTTGCCACCTCTAGTGTGAGCCATGATCTCCACCCACCGTAACATGCAGGGGTGTCAAGCTCTAAGCTCACTAAAAACCACATGTGGTCTCAAGAGAGGTACCCTCTTGAAGAATAAACATGCTAGGATAGTCCCATACCCAAATTTTTTGAGCTCTCCTTGCCGACACTTCGTCAGTTGGTCTTTAAACACAGGAAACAATGCCTCGGCCCAGTTAAACACTGTGGGTGCCATGGTCTCCAAGGCATACAAAATATATGTGCCTAGGATGCTTGATGATTTCCTTGGCTCCCAACAACCCTCTGCATAGTGAATAAAATGGTCTGAAGGGGTAAGTCCATCACATCCTTTATCAGGATCTTCTTACTAGACATCTTGGTCCTTGGATAGAAATGACGAACAATAAGTTCCTGTGTGGTAATGTCTCCCCCTCAGGAGCCATTCAAAGAGATAGGCACTCCATGCCTAGATATTCCAATCAAAAAGTAAATGTCCTCCACCTACACAGTGAGAATATGGGGCCCCACCTAAAAGTGTTGTTTTTCTGGGTTCCACATCTGTAAAATGTGCTCCAGTAATTGCACATGTGATACCATACTAGGAGCATGGAATAATTTCAGGAGGCCACAGCCTTGTAGGGAAGCTATGGAAGCCAAATTTGTCACAACATGGGTATCGTCATTTTCGTGGTGCCTCTCTTTCCAAATCACCATTTTTGAACAAAATGACTTGTCAAAAACAATCAATGGAGTATTTACACATACATATAATCTTTAAAAATCCTTGAAATATTCTATTTTGGATAGGGTATTCATGTTTTTGGCACCATGGCTGGCACCGCTCCTATCCCCTTATGAAAGAGTGGTGCCACCACCTGTGCAAGCCTAAAAAAGGCAGTTCTCATCAAGCACCACTCCTCCCGCAAAGGCTAGAAGCGTTACCCAGGATGCACTTTTTATGCTTGGCCCTGAAGCCCCAAAACTCAATGAAATTGCATGTAAATGAAAAATGGAAACCATCAAAATGGAGAGAAGGATTCTAGCTCTTACCTGAAACTAACGACTCAAAAAATGGACAGGTAATAGCTCCACACTGTCCAACTAAAATGTGCACACAAATTTCTCCCAAATGCTCTCCAGCACTTGGTAAATGGTAAATGAATTGGTTTTTACTATTTATTTTGGCTTTTATACAATATTTTTAGGATTATTATGTTATTTTAAATATTTTAAAATCATTTTCATTAAAAATTCCCTTTCTATAGTTTATAAAAGTCAGTTTTAAATATTTTTGGGGAACTAATGGCCTTTTAAAAAAGTTTTGCAGGGACAGAAATGAAACAATATTGTCTATGGGTAAGTTTGTTTTTGGATTTTTCATACTTCCGCAAAATGGAAAAATTTGTCAAGCGTTAATTTCGATACTTTGATCATGCTCTTTAAACCTAGTATCAAAGCTCTGAGTCATTTTCACTTCTTTTCAGGCTCGTTAAAACCGTTGATCATGAAAAGAAACCCTAATGGAGTCTTCTTTAAACTCTTTTCAGATTCCCTAATTGTGAAAAGATTGTCAAGCGAGCTTGTCTTATTCACGCTTGTAAAAGTACTTGAAGAGTCATCTCTCTAACGATAGTTTACCCATTTTTTGGTTTGGATTGACTAGTTACAAAAAAGGAACACTCCAGCCAATCATGACTGGAGATTTCTCTCAGGTATTATTTTATACTTTTTTTGGCCCTAAAGACTAAATCATACAGAAAATGACCCTTTGGAGTCTTCTTTTGTTTTCACTCAGAATCTCTAAACATGAACGAAGCTGAGTTAGTTTTCAATGGACTTGTTAAACCAAACATTGAGAGACCCTCTTTTGGGAATGAACCCCTCCTTTCTCAGGTTCGTGAAATATATGAGAATGGAATTGTCTTCGGATAAGCTACAATGAGTGTTTTTTACCCTCTTTTAACTCGTAAAAAATAAAAGAGGCACCCATTAATCATGATGGGGAAATTAAGGGAAGGGAACTAATTCATTTTTCAAATAAAATGGCATTTAGCAGTCACCTTTGAACATGGCACTTGTCTACATCTCATTCAGTCAATTGGGTATTCAACTGATTTCCAAGATGATCCACTTTCATGATTCATGTCACTCTTTTGAGTCTTTCAAAGAATGCAACATCCACCACTACATTATGTCCCGGTATCTTCCTAGTTTAGTCAGTTCTCTCAAGTCTTTAGTCGTGCCACCCAATGCTCAAAGGGAATTTGAAATTTTACCTCTGTAATTATAACAACCTTTGTGTCAGTACCTTTAAGTCAGTCCTATGGTTACATCATCTACAACATTCCAAAAATTTGTTCCAAGTTTTGTGTCGTCAATGTGGGATTCATCATGGCCCTCCTTCAACGAGACTATTCCTATCGACATCACCTCATAATCCAAGAATTAATATTAGATACAAGTTATTACCTTGAGATCTGTATGCCTTAATGACATATTCTCTTGCTCTCGACTTAGGTTCACATCATTGAACTTTGATCGATAGATTCGACTGAGTGTTCAACATTAGATCATATATTCACACTTAGGATATTGTACTAGGCTACCTTGGGAATCATTGACATTAATGGTGATCTCCCTCATGCTTGTTGATGGTTCTCATCATTGACCAGTAATCAAGTGGTTTCTACCATGTTCAACGTCAAAACATTGTACTCACATGGATAGAATCGTACATTATGGAATACGAGACGAAGACCCTAGGTATATGTTAAAGCGCTCATTGCTTTCCCTAGGTTACGATGGAGTATTTTTTATGAGTCCCAACATGGATCCACATTTGTATGGTCATGGCTGTGTTCAAATTTGTGTCCATTTGACGTAGATCTACAGTGTATGTCTAGTAGCTATGTCCAAGTTTGAGTCCTCTATCACATGGATCTACGTTGTATTCTAGTCACCATGTTTGTTCATCTCTCTCATGGATCTGCCTTGTATTGGTCTGCAGCCATGATGAGGATACATTTGGTTATGAGTCAAAAGTATTTATGTATTGTAGATGCCTGGTTGATGATGATCTTCGATAAAGCAATTTCTTTCCTCGAAGTGATAACTTTCTCTTTCAAATCTCTCACCTATCGTATCCCTCCAGCCTCATGCTTTGGGGGGAATTTTGTTAGACATAAATCTCATCATCATCATGTGATGAAGTCCCAAACATCAGTTATTTCCCTAAATCCCAAGTTGCAAAGTGAAACACTGGCCTTGACTTCAATTTTACATATAAAAGTCCAGCACCGCTTTTTCCCTTAAGGAATGAAGCATTACCTTCTTCAGTAATGCTTACTGCCTCTTTACAGTAAGTGGTGCCACCTCTTATTCATTTTGTTGAAAGTGTGGTTCAACTCTGTCACCGCTCTGTCATAGTGGAGGAGAAGCGGTGCCCTAGGTAAAAAGTGAAAAAGAGAAGATTCCACGAAGCTTCTTGGAGGAAGACTTCGTGGCACCCTTATCCCTACTCCTGAGGACCACTTGGACTCGAGATTTATCCTTTTGGGACCTCCCTTCCACCTCACCCACCATTTACTCAACCATCCCTATCCTCCTAAGGCCAATAAAACTAGGCTCATACCCCATGGTTGAGAGGGAGAAAATTTATGCTGCTACACTGAGGTTTTGGCCAAATATAGGTTGAGCATAGAAGGAGCAAGTTGGAGCTTTTGGGGACAAGGCATTGGCATGTGAAGGAGCATATTAACACTAAGGTGAAGGTTGTAATATTTATTATTCATTTTAAAGAAAAGTTGGTTCCTTTCTCGTAAAATATGTTATGTCGTAATCATGCATTTTACTGTTGGATTCCTTAGTAACTAACATATAATTGTAGATTATATTCTGGTGCTTTTGATCTTGTTTGCTTGTTTCATGTGATTGTGCAGGTACATTCGTAGAGATCCATCACCAAAGGAAAAAAATACATCACTCTATCAAAGGACTCATTGCATATCTCTACAACTTCTGGGGAAAGTCTTCCATCTCTATTGTAACCCATTTGTTCTAGATCTGGACCATTCAGATTAGAGGAACAACTCTTGTCTGCAAGAGGTGTATTTTTCCTAGCAACACCTTGTCTTTCCTGGCATTTTTCTCATGGTTATGTAGTTGGATGGAGGTGGTTCTTATTTTTTGATGCTCACAATGCTTGGATATGGAGTTCCTCCACAATTCGATGAATTTCACTGTTTGTTTTTTCCTTAGTAGTATTGAATATTCAATACCCTCATAATCTCTGGTTTGGGTGAATTTGTGTTGCTTGGAGAATGAAATAGGTCTTTTGCCCTTGATTAGATACAAGTAATCATGTGACAAACCCTTAGCCTTTGTGAAATTGTCTTTGATCAAGTTTTTGTACAAAATCATGAGTTGCTAAAGTTTTTCTTTATTATATCTTATGTGTACAAATCTTTTGATTATATTCAAAATGATCTATGTAGTCTTTGATGAGGCCTATGAATCCTACTTTGCATTCGGGGTTGTGTTGTTCAAATATTATGTTGAGTTGATGCATATGAGCATATTTAGTCTATGCTAATGCTTATCCACTTGTGAAGGACCCTTCAAGATATGATTTCAAGTTATAAATACAAGTATCATCTTTCATTATGATATAATACAAGAAAGAACATCTCAGCTCTATTATTTTCTTATATTTTACATCAAGATTTTTCCTACTATTGCTAGGACTTTGTTTCTTCATCCCCGGTTTTCTAGATCCCTGTTTAAGGGCTGTGTTTTTTTCTCTTGTATCTTCTAGTACATGAGTTGTGATGGGACATGACCTTCTATAGCTGACTCATTGAATTCATGTCCTTCCAATAAAGTCATGAATGTTTCTGCTATATCTCCTACTGGGTTGTGACCTTCTGACATTAAAAGTGGGATGTTTGTATTTTCTCTACTAGGTCGTTATCGTAGGTAACCCTCTCCAGGTTGAATGTAACTTTGTTGGCCTCTTATTAGAAGGTTGTGACTGTCATTTTTCTGGTCATGACTATTTTGGATCCACTATGGGTTGGTTGGGACTGTATTATTCCTCTCCTGACTATTTGTGACTCTTGGTAACCCTCTTTAGGTTGAACGTAACTATGGTGAGCTCTTATTAGAAGGTCGTAACTTTCATTTTCCTGGCCATGGCTATTTTGGAGCAACTATGGGCTAGTTGTGACTTGATTATGCCTATCATTGCTGGCCATAACTGTTGTGTCTTTTTTTTGGCATGCTGGGACTAGGTCATGACCTGCTCGTAGCTTTCCATGTCTAAATTTTGACTGTCAATAACTTCTCTTGTTGGGTAATTTATGTGGTGCCTTTTCTCTATTGATTTTTTATCTTGTGTACTAGTGTAACCTTTATGGATGGTACAGAGTTGGAGCTATGACTTAGTATTGTTGTTAGAGTAAGGCATTGACCTCTTACTACAGTAACCCTTGTTGTTTTCCAAGATTTGAAACTTAATCTATTTGTATGCCATATACCTAGGTTGTGACTTGTTGGGTGCCTCAGACTCATGTTGTGACTATGGTTTTAAGTGGGACAAGACCTATGACTGTTATTGGGATTTCTTGTCAGTGATGTATGTGTATTCATAATCGTTAAGGGAACTTAATATAGGGTACACCATAAACAATCATAAAATTACAATGAAACTAATTCACAGTAATTAAAAAATTGCTAAATAGGTCTATTTTGAATCTTCCTTACACTCAAACATATTTTGGTAGCTCTTTCCACTGTAGGGACAAGTTGTCACAATTCATACATTGAGACAGAGAGAAGGTTAAAGTTTCATGCGATTAGGCTAGAATTTCTAAATAGGTCTAGTTTGGATGTCTCTTATACTTATACATATTGTGCCAACTCTTGTCACTGTATGGGAAAGCTGTCACAAGTCATATTTTGAGAGAGACAAAGTTAAATTTATATAGGATTATGTTAGATACATACATTAAAAAATTCCACTCACCAAGTGAGAAGATCTCATTAGGATAATAGAACCCTAAAAGTCACATATCCATCTAGAACACTTAACACCACTACATACCTATTATCTAGGCTTTGACATAGTCATAGTTTAGCAAGGATAGGGCACCACAATCCTGGTACATTAGTTATAGTTCAGTAGAAAAAGGGACATGGTAGTCACAGTCACACAATCACAATCCAGTAGTGGAGTGACACACAGTCATTGTCCAGCAAAGAAGTGACACATGGTCACGGTCCTCTTCATAAGGTCATTCCCTCATCCCTAGAGGGCATGCACAGAACACCACCCAACCCTAGAGGGAATACACAATCGGTTAGAGGACCACAGTTTTCTATAAATATCACTCAACCACTCCTAGATTTTTAGACTTTTACCAATCAAAAACATAAAATAAAGTTAAGTGAACTTAATATAGGGTACAAAAAATCAATTTTTAACAGTTAAAAGAGATGAAATGTGTCATGATTTTCTTGATACATTTCAGTTTTGGGGTGAAACATATCACAATTTCCATGCAACGTATCAAAGTTATGCTAGTCATTGACCCTTGGGTTTGTTTAGACCTGATATATGACTCTTGAATGCATCCTGTGATTGGGTGTGATCTTGTGTGTGCTCAATAAACTTGAGTTGTGACCTCTATGAGGTTTTTGGATAGAGTTGTGATCCATGTGGGCTGTCAGACACTTGGACAGAGCTATGATTTGTGTGGGTTGTTAGGACTCAGACTTGACCTTGTAGGGATGCTAATATTTGTGACGTGACTTGTATTTTTTAACCAATATCTTTAATTTATATTATTGTTTTACATCTAGCTGTTTGTTGGAAATTTACTCTATTTTTATTCTTGTACTATTATGCTTCTTGGAAATTTATCTACAGTTGTACCTTTAATTCATTTAAGTAATTGAATGAATTGGTTAAACTTCATTGGAATTTTTTTATAGTTGATGTTATGTACATTGGAATTGGTAAGTCATCTCAAGGACTAGATTTAACGCAATGGCCAATGGAGTGTTAAAGTTGAAAGAGATGAAAATTATGTTTGAATTATTACAACAATACTTTTTTGGATCTAGATTTGTTATTTACTTGTGCTTATACAGTGATGATAAAAATATATCTGACAATATACCTCGAGTGAGAGAAAATATTAAAGTCACTGGTCTTGTTGGTCCTATGGGTAAAAGGGGTTGTTTATCCACCTTTATGGCACACCTTGGTCTTGTGGTTATGGGGGTTTCCTTACCATATTGTTGTGACCCCTTTGGTTGACTTTTGGTCCTTCATCTTCTACTTGGTCCTAGTGCCCTTATTATGTGTGGTTCCTTTAGCACCTTTGATATGATGAATTGACCTTATTACTTTTATTGTTTTATTGTTATGTGACCACATGACCTATGGTACCCTACTCTAAGTGTACTCAACTTTATTTTATGTTTTATTATGTTAACCACCCTAAAACCTAGGGTTGGCTAAGTGACCATTCTAGAAGACTTTCAAAGTTTATATATTATGTTCATAATTTCACTCTTGGGGTATCTTGGCATGAAAGAAGTATATATATGATCTTTGTTGGACACATCATAGGGTTATTGATGTTGTAAAGTTTTGTACACTTAAAGTAGGGTACCAAAGGTCATATGGTACCTCTTATAGGGATGATAGACTTGTGTTATGAGATGTGAATCGTGAGCTCCAACCAGTTACCTACAACTGTGAAATGTGAATAATGAAATGGAAAACGTCGGTAATCAAACAATAATGGTAAATTCTATATTTATATATATATGATGCTAATGCTAATAATATACTAACACAACATGATACAAAACTTTATACACTGAATAATTTTTTAATAATAATTTTTAAACAATAAACTCATTTGAGTATAAGGAAGATTCAAACCAGACCTATTTACCAATTGTTATTTAATTACTGTGAATTAGTTTCATTGTAATTTTACTATTGTTTTTGTTGTACCCTATCTTAATTTCACTTGACTTTATTTTATGTTTTTTATTGGTAAAACTCTTAAAAGCTAGGTTCATGACCTTATCAAGACGATCGTGATTGTGTGTCACTTATCTGTTGGACTGTGACTATGTTTCACTTCTTTGTTGGACTGTGACTATGACTCTCGTGTCCCTTTCTCCACTGAACTGTGATTGATGTACTAGGAATGCCATGCTCTATCCTAGCTGAGATATGACTATGTCAAACCCTATATCTAATTGTCAATTGTTCTTTAATTACTGTGAATTAGATTCATTGTAATTTTACTATCGTTTATCTTGTACCCTGTCTTAAGTTCACTTAACTATATTTTATGTTTTTTATTAGTAAAAATCCTAAAAGTTGGGGTTGTGACCTTATGAATAGGACCATGATTGTGTGTCACTTATCTACTAGACCATGAATCTGTCTCACTTCTCTACTGGACTGTGACTTCTTTGTCCCTTTCTCTGTTGAATTGTGACTGATGTACCAGTACTGTGGTTCCCTATCCTTGTTGATATATGACTATGTCAAACCCTAGATGATAGGTCAACAATAGTGTTAAGTCTGCTAGAGGGAGATGTGACTTTTAGGGTTCCTATTTATGATTTTTGTTGGGTATAATTGTTGTTATCCTAATGAGATCTTCTCACTTGGTGGATGGGATTTGTTACTATATGTATCTAAGATAATCCCATAATGCTTTAACCTTCTCTCTCTCAAAGTATGACTTGTGAAAGCTTGTCCTTAGAGTGACAAGATTTGGCACAATATATCTGAGTATAAGGTAGATCCAAATCAAATCTATCTAGAATTACTATTGTTCTTTAATTGTTGTATATTAGTTAAACTTAACAGAATTTTTTTACAGTTTATCTTATGTACATTGAAATTGATAACTCATCTCAACCACCAACTTTAACGTAGTAACCAATGGAGTGTTAAATTCAAAAGAGATGAAAATTATGTTTGAATTTATTACAACAGTGCTTTTGTGGATATAGCTTTGTTATTTACTCCTTCTTATACAATGATGATAGAATTATATGTGACAATATACTTTGAGATAGAGAAAATATTAAAGACATTAGTCTTGTTGATCCTATGGGTAAAAGGGGTTGTTTCTTCACCTTTACGGTACACCTTGGTCATGCGGGTATGGGGGTTGCCTTACCATATTTTTCTCACCCCTTTGGTTGACTTATGGTCCTTCATCTTCTACTAGGTCATAATGCCCTTATTGTTTGTGGTACCTTGAACACATTTGGTATGATGAATTAACCTTATTACATTTATTTTTTTATTGTTATATGACCACATTATATTTGGTACCCTAATCTAATTGTACTGAAATTTATTTTATGTTTTATTATGGTAACCAACCAAAAAGCTAGGGTTTCCTAAGTGATTGTTCTAGTTGCCAATTTTATATAGTATGTTCATAACTTCACTCTTGGAGTATCTTGGCATGAAATAAGTATAGATTTGATATTTGGTGGATGCAGCATAGGGTTATTGCTGCTGTAAAATTGAGTACACTTCAAGTAGGGTACCAAAGATCATATGGTACCTCTTCTAGATTTGTTAGACCTGTGTTGTGAAATGTGAACTACGATCTCCAACCAATGGGCTACAACAATGAAATGTGAAACTAAACCATCAACACTCTAACTCTCTCTCTCTCTCTCTCTCTCTCTCTCTCTCTCTCTCTCTCTCTCTCAAGCTATGTATTCTGACAGCTTGTCCTTATAGTGACAAGATCTTACTCAAAATTTCTGTATAAGGAAGATCCAAACCATATCTATCTAGCATTATTATTTTTCTTTAATTACTGTTCATTAGTTAAACTTTATAGAATTTTGTTACAGTTTATGCTTTGTACATTGCAATTGATAACTCATATTACGGACCAAATTTTACGTAGTGATCAATATAAATATATATGTGACAATATACCTTGAGATAGAGAAAAGATTAAAGTCATTGGTCTTGTTGGTCCTATGGGTAAAAGGGGTACCCTACTCTAACTGTACTCAACTTTATTTTATGTTTTATTATGGTAACCAACCTAAAACCTAGGGATTCCTAAGTGACCATTCTAGAAGACTTTCCAAGTTTATATATTATGCTCATAACTTCACTCTTGGAGTATATTCGCATGAAAAGAGTATATATATGATATTTGTTGGATGCATAGGGTTATTGCTGTTGTAAAGTTGAGTGAATTGGAATTGATAACTCATCTCAAGGACCAACTTTAACGCAGTGACCAATGGAGAGTCAAAGTTGAAAGATATGAAAATTATGTTTGAATTTATTACCACAATAATTTTTTGGATTTAGCTTTGTATTAGAGTCATAAATTCTTCTTTATGTACTAGGTTCCACATTTTTCACCTAATAATAACCATAAAGCTCACTATTGATTCAAGAAACACTTAATGAGAAATACATGGATGAGATGTAATATTGAATAATGTTTCCTGTGGTGTAGGAGAATGAAATAGGTATTTTTCAGATCTGTCTTCCTTGAGCGAGGGGAGTTTAGGAAGACAAGAGGGGAGTGAGACATCTATAAGGTATACAACAGGTATATCAATTATATGTCAAAATATCATAAGAAAATTCCAAAAATGCATGCAACGTTTTCTTCCTGAAGGGGGGTCAAGTTTTTATGATGCCAGATGAGACCA
The DNA here is from genome assembly GCA_001517045.1 of Pseudotsuga menziesii. NCBI lineage: Eukaryota > Viridiplantae > Streptophyta > Pinopsida > Pinales > Pinaceae > Pseudotsuga > Pseudotsuga menziesii. The sequence continues at coordinate 291,944 of LPNX010496139.1, read as the reverse complement.
TAAGCGACATCGAGGTTCCATTGAGGTACAAACATATAGTGAAACAATGGGTTCCCAAGGATTTTCCTCAAATAAACAAATATTTTTGTGTGAATGAGAGGATATATCGAATTGCACCATCATCATTACATGGTTTTAGGTTGTTTGGCATGGATGGCATAATGGTATGTTATGGAAGATGTATTGAATTAATGGAGTAAGTTAGACAATGTCACAACTACATATATTGGATGTGAATGGTCCAATAAATAAGAAGTATGCTAAGATACAGATTATTTGCAAATTATTTACAGCTAAAACTAGGGTATATTCCCTAAAAGCTACAGGGAATATTGCGGGGTTTATAAACAGTAGAAAACCATGGTATACACTTAAGAAACCCAATTTCATATTTGAGGGGGGTGAAGGAAACCGTTTTTTTGTGTGTGCCATTAAATGAATAGCTACATGGGAAGAGTTGTTTATTAATTACAATTTCAATCAAATAGATACAAATGGGGTCACTATGGGAGTGGTACATCTGAAAAATTACCTAACCTTTAATTACTGAATCTAATATCTTATATATATTTTTGGTAGTCTATTGTTCTAATTTTGTTAAAATTTTCTATATTTAAGACACATGGTAGATATCATGGCATCTCCCCAGCAGCTGATAAGAGGAGCACACCTTCCTCAAGGAAACATGTATACATTATTGTAATTATACAAATATAATACGAACCAAGTGTTTATTTTTTATGTTTTCCATGAGTATAATCGTTCCATTTATATAATGGTATCTATTTTTTTGTTGTAGGATGTTGATTGGGGTAGCTCCCTACCACTAATAGATCAGAAAGTACCTGCCTCGAGGAAGCAGGTATACTTCTTTTATATTTTACTACTATAATATGCACAATATGTTCTTTTATTGTTTATTTTCATCAGTATTTTGGTTTCATTTATATAATGGGTTATGTATTTTTCATCATATACAAGTGATTGGGGAATCTCCTCGAGAGTTCATCACATGAGTAGAACATCCTAGAGGAAGAAGGTAATCCTCATTGTAATTTTACTACTATAATCTATGGAATATGTTTTCTTATTATTTATTGTTCATGAGAATATTGGGTGCATTTCAACATTAAATTATGTAGTTTTCATCACATGCAAGTGATTAGGTTTTTTTCATGATTACACTACTTTCTTTTCAATAATGTTTTATACAATTAATTGTTGTAGGGAAGTGATCGGGGAAAGTCCCCAACTATCCATTAGATGACTACATGCTCCTCGAGTTAGTATGTATACCTATTTATAATTGCACAAATAAAATATGACCAATATGTTTTTTTATGTTAGGTATCTTTCTTGTGTATATTGATTTCATTATGATAATGTTTTCTACATTTTTGTTGCAAGGTTATGGTCAGGGCAAGGCCCCAGTTGTGGAGCACACGATGCCATCCTCGAGGCAGAAGGTATATGTAATTGTAATTTTTGAAATTGAACATGAGCAATATGTTATTTTATTATGTTGTTTTCCTCACTATATTGATTTCATTTTAGTAATGTTTGATATATTTTTGGTGCAGGATATTGATTCAACATTTGATATAGCATCAGATAAATCAATTGATATTGATGTGGACAAGATCATGTGTGATGTTGACATTGGATCTTCTCTAGACCTAATTAAAATGATAGATAAGACCTTAAAAAAATTAATGAGGATATCCTTTTTCTACTATTTGTTTCACTGTAGACAAAGGAGATTAAAGCAAAGGTTTATGTTTTGGTGAAGAGATCTAAGGCCTTGAAAGTAAGATGCAGGATACTGAATTAAAAGATAAATTCATTTATGATTTTATAATTTGTACTTGTATATGATCATGAACTAACAATTCGCTTGTATCTACATGATTTTTTGTGCCCACACACTAGTGGTGATGGCGGTGTTGGTATTAGTGATGCTCGTGGAGAGTCCTCACATGAGCATATGAGTCCACCTGCATCACATGTTTCATTGTTGTCGAATGAACGGTGAGTGACACACTTTGTGACACCCCTGATGCAATATGTGAGTGCACCATCTAGCGGTTGGTGCATGCTAGATGCTATAGAACAAGGGGTTGATGCAGAGATTAGCAATGATAATTTTCAAGAACCATTTCCTAGATCTTGTCGTGTCACTAGCACAGGTAGACGAGAGACAACATTTTTGGTGGATGAAAATACTGTTTCCATAAAGATAGAGAATATACCACACATGTATACATTATTTAACTTATTGTTTATAATTTTATTGTGATATTATCAAAAAAAAATTGTTTTACAACTAACGATGGCATGATCGTCCTATAGGAAATGATGTTCTTTATAAACATCTAAATGATATATCATTGGAGATATTTGGGCCCACCATATTCACAAGGTGGAATAAACAAACAATAAGTTTAAAATATGAGCTCATTAATAGCTTGGTTGGCATGTTCGGTAGCGAGACCTTCAATAAAGAGGAGGTCCTAATGAAGGTCGACCAACATATAAAATTGTGATGGACCAATTTAGGGTTCATATAGAAAGTAACCCTAGGTGTGAGTGCCCTCCAATTATTTTGGCAAGAGAGTGGAAATACCTAATAGAATATGGAAAGGAGAGGGATTTGAGAAAATAAGGAAAGATACTGCCAAGCAGAGGAAGGTATGCAATAATTTCAGTAATTTAATTATAAACAATATTATTATTAATTTTTAGATCAAATTTGAAACAAGTACTAACGTATTTCAACATTTTCAAAGGATGTTAGATACATCAAAGACTAGAAAATAAAAATTTGGTCAGCACAAGCTTGGCCCTAGTGGTTATTCCAATTTGGCAACACGAATTGAAAATATAAAAAAACCAATATTACATCCAAAAAATAAATTGTATTTTTTTTTGTTTACTGAAATTTAAAAGGAAATTTCATGTAATTTATGCAAATATGCAGGTTGATCGATTCAATGAAGTGACCACAGAGGAATACTTGAATCTTGGATTCCAACACGACTTTGGAGTTGTTGTTGAATGCCGAAAAATATTGTATGGGAAAAAATTGTCTTCTGGTGATCCATCTTGCACGTAGGTATATAAAATCAATGAATTTTATTTAAGAATGGTTACTTGTGCAATCTATTCATTATAATTATTTGCAATAAAATATTAACTCAATTTTGATCAAGAAATCAACAATCCACCTAATGCTGAGGATGGAGAACAACCTATCAATGGTCATGCTTTGAATCCAGGTAATGAATGAATTCATATGCTACAATTAAAACTTTTGCATTGCAAATGCTGAATATTAATTTTACTTTTTCATTTTTCAACTATAGAGAATGTAGAGGCTCATATTATACAAGCCGAGCCTATACAGGGACACAAAGTACATAATGTGTCCACATCGGGTAAGAAACACGTCTATAATATTTTTTCAAAGAAAAAAATGTCATTATAATATTATCAGATATCAATTTAACATTTTTACATTATTGCAGCAAATCCCAACCCCTTGCAATAACATCCACGTCACACATACTCTATGAGGAAAACAATACGACAAGTTGTGGGTACGAAGAGAACTGAACGAGAAGTTGTAGAATATGAGTTTCTTGATGATTATGTAAAAATAAAATAACCTAGAAAGAAGTGACTTAATAGACACTATCTATACTTATTTTTGACAATAAATTAAATCCACATTTTTGCATATAAATTCAATATTTTTCCTAGTACATGCATTGGGTATGGGGTATTGAGAGTGATGTGAGGGGGAAAGGGGACATAAGAGATTCTTCCTTCATGTGGATAGACATTTTCAGTACAGAATAATTTATTGGAGGTGTTTAATCTTGGAGAAAACCTCCATCGATCAAACGGATCAACATGAAAGTCAATGTTAACTTCATTATTGCTCCAAAATGACGGAGTTTTGCTCCAATATTAGATGACTCCAATAATTTATTCTTAAAACCAAGAGGATATTATTCATTAGTGTTAGCTTGTTCTATCAAGTTTTTCATTTGTTCTCATCGAGTAAATCCATGTTTGAATCCAAGATGATGAGGGGCTAATACAAAAAGAAGGCTCAGAAGGTGATGGGAAACATTATAAACGTATGTTTTACTTCTCATAAAAATGCACCTTAGAGTATTAAATAATGGCACAAATATGGCGTGTATTTATTTTGTAAATATTTATGGAGGTTGAATGATTTGGAACTACAATTACTTATAGACAAACTTGACAATGGATGTGTTGTGATGAGGGGAGTGTTGGCCCATTTTTCTAACCTAGGCCAACTAGGGAGATTAAGCCCACACAAGTCACTTAAAGCAGCTCTCGGTGTGTTTGAGATAGCAAAATATCATAGGTTATGGTCATGCTACCAACTGAATTTTTCTCTTAAGGAGAAAATAAAATTCAGTAAAAATTTATCCTAATCTTATTTCTATTTAAATAAAACCCTAGAATTAGTTTTCTAAGACTTAAATTATCCTAAATTTGATTTCTTATTGAAATTCTTCGATTTTGAGGATTTTGGTATTAAATATTAGAAACTATTATAATTATTCTAAAATTAACCTAATTATATTTAACAACTGTCAAATGTAAACTATACTAAAACAACACTAACTAAATTATTCTATCCCAGCTGAGAGCAATTTGAATATTATATTAATTATCAATTAATGTTTCAAGTAAACAGGAGGATAAATGAGTAAGATTTAAATGAAAATATTTAAATCATCCACACATAATCATTCTGCTATATATTTACTATAACAGAAAATTTAAAATAAATAATTACTTTAAACTTTTCTGAAATATTTTATTAATTAACAATTAATAAACAACAGTAAATATTTGAATGGAAGATAATGTTTATAATGAAAACATTGCAAAAATACAAATGAAATCAAAACAAACATAAATATGTATATTATTATGTATCGAATCTTCAATAGAAATACTGATTCATTCAATTATAATAACATACTCATTCAGATAGCAATATTGTGTTGATAGAGTGTAATATCAGATAATGAATACAAGCATAACCAAGTATAACTGCATCAATAGTATAACTAGAAGATGATATACTGAAATATATTATAAACGTATCCAAAAATAATACCGATCAACAATACCAATCTGAGAATTTCCAATCACATTCCACCTCTGAAGATAAAACCTCAGTAAGGGATAAAACTAGTATTGAAAGAATATTTCAATGATATTTTTCTTCAACCACTCCATCCCTCTTGCATTAAAATTACTTGTTTATATAACCCCACTAGTATTTCAATTCAGTTTCTTCATAAATGTTGTATTCAATACCATAGGGGTCCTATCCCTATTAAAGTGTATCGAATCTCTTTAAAAGACACCTGTCACAAATATTACTATAGGATAAAAATAGTCAAAAAGATGACTAGCCTGTATCATCTCCTGATTTAAGGGAACTAGCATATTCGTGGCTATTTTGAAATTCCAATCTTCAAGAAGCATCAACGTCTGCCAATTGTGATCCGAAACATCCTGTATTTGCTAAGGATAGTGATACCATGTACACCTGTTCAAACAAACATAAGAATCTTATTAAAACCAGTTTCAACAGAAATAACAATAAAACCAACAAATTATATGCGTGCCTGCAAAATCTACGATTTTGCAGGAATGCTCTTAAAAATATTTTATTACCCGTCGAAAAAGAGATAAACCATATAACCAAAAATAGAAACAACACCAGGTTCTACTTTGTAAATTGATCACTCTTCGGGATTCACAAAGTTTAGCTTTGAGCCTAATGATTACTAGCTTCTGTCGATCTACTTGCTCAAGCAAGTGCTGGTTTGTGTCTATCATTGATTTTTTGGATTTCTTGTATCGATTATTATTGATGTTCATGTCCTTCCATCTATTAATCCAATTTAGTAATTCTTCCCTGAATCTTTTATTTTCTTCATCTTTCAAGGCTGCGTTTGCTTGACATTCTTTTAGTTCGTTTTTCAATTCTATGATTTTGGTTTCATATACTCTGTCAAGGACCTGTTGGAGGGTTTCTTCTTCCTTATCATGACATGAACCATCTGACTGAGAAGAATCAATATCATTTACATCTTGATCCGGTGATGGAATGCTCATAAACGATGGCTCAGGGCCAAAACCAAAAGCATCCATACATGATGGGGCAGTTTCAAACTTACCTGACTCCGTAATGTCTTTGGCCAATGATTTTTCACGATTATTCTCTATGAGAATAGGTTCATCTATATGCGTGCTTTCAGGAACCAAAGATGGAACACCATCCTCAAGATGGAAAATCACTGGCCGAGCATTCTGTTGAGTGGTTGCAGGAACAGAGGCTGTAGGTGTGGTATTCATACTTCTAGTGATTCTTCTTGTACAAACAAACACAAGACCTTTTGGCTCAAAACCACCTTTGTCACAAAAAACCTGTGCTAACTGTTCAAGTATTCGCATGGATTCATCACCATGTTTTCGAGGAGTACATAACTCAGAGGGGTTTTCATAATTAATAGCATCAACATCTTCATTTTTGGTCAATTTACCCTTCATCTTTGTAGGTGTACTGAAGCACTTTTCAGATAGAGATTGGCCCATGTTTGTCTCAGCATAGCAGGGAGCTACCTTCAAAATTCCATCATTACTAATACAAGTACTTATAGGTGGATTTGCTTCCTGTAGTTATTTATCCCTTAACTTGGTCTTGTGAACCTCATCAACTTTGGATTTTACTGGAGCTTTACGCTTCCTACGAGTTTTAGCGGGAGGGTTTGGCCAATACTGCATTGGCCCTAGTTTAATTTCAACCAAAAACTCATCCCAATATTTACAGTTAAGAGACAGTTGATGCTGGATTAAAATTTTAATTAGATAGTGGTGGAACAAACTCCTATCAGGATTACCTATGGTATTTTGCACCGAATGTGCCATTTTCTTCAGACTTTGCAATAAGTAAAATGGAAGATTGAGCTTAGAACCTTTTAATGCTGAAAGTAGTCACAGATGATAATAATGTAGATGAGAGAATCAGCCATCACAAGATACATACCTGACTAGGATTTCATAAAATTCTCGCCATTCTCATTTTAAAAATTTAACCGAAACCCCAATATTCAACTTTGCATTGGCAGGTAAGGGCAACAGTAAGGACTGAAATCTCTTCTCATCAACCTTTCCTCCTTTAAACCATCACTCTCCAGTTTCAGGAAGCTTCGTAGCTTCTGCAATCTTATCTTCATCAATTATAAACTTGAAATCCCCAATCTGAACTACATTTTCCTTAAAACTCATAGCAAATTGTTTGGTAACATCCACGTTATGGCCACTAAAACATCTGAAAAACTAACCCCATCCAATCTTTTTGAATAATAGAGAAGCTTTCTCGTCGGCTTCAACCAGCTCAGGTCCTGAAATTTCAAATCGGCTGAGAGGAGCCATTGTTTCCTCACTACAACTCTGGTTATGGGTTGAAATGAATGAAGTCATGAACATTGAAGGAATAGGCACCCAAGTATAAGGCATTAAGTGAAATGTCAAATACTCAATTGATTCATACATGACAGAAACGAGAACCCCAATTTTGGCCATGTTAACCAAATTTGGAGATGATGAGAATAACAGCCAGTGTTTTTGCTATGATAAATGAACAGACTAGCCATGACTAACTGAAATTCTTCAGAAAGTGGTATGTAAGAAATTTCAAACTCTGACTAATCCTTCATATCAGACATCATTCAATTCAGGGATCATAAATTGAAACATTAATGACACCCAGTCTGGAATGATGGGCTCATACAACATCATGAATGGGAATGGCTATCAGTCATACATGGAATTGAATTCTACTGATACGATTTCATCATTAAACCCACAGCTGTCAATTAAATTGATAGGTGTTAACCAAATCCTCATACCAACACGAATTCAATCTTTATGCAACGACCCTTGTAACAGATGTTATCAATTTAGCCACACGAATCATGTATCTTAATTATAACTATCAATTGATAATAACCCCAGATTACATATGGAAGGCAATTGTGTTCATAAACAGGATGATGTGGAGTTATAATAATAATCCATTATGTTCTTAGGATTTCTGAAATGAAACTAACTAGCAATCACTATTCACACTCAAACCATATATATACATGTAGTTTTATTTTGAGATATAGTTTTAAATACTTTATGAAATCCTAATCACTTATGACCCAAAACCGGATGTGATAGGATACAAAGCTCATAAAACTATTATGGTTATATTTATGTGACACATGAAAATTTTGAAATAATATACATTTATTTGCACTCTCGCTATTTTTGTGTTATATATGTACAATTTTTACAAAGCAATGATATGATATTAAAAGATTAAGTTATATGTGGAATCTGAACCTTAGGTTTAATAAATCACCTTTAGTTATAAGGATTTCAAGACCTTATAATAATAATAAATATCTTATCAAAAGCCAAGTTTCAAAAAAATTCAAAATGTATCTTCATTAAAAACTAATTAGCATACTATACCTTAAATCTCCTAAATCAATATATATAATCAAATGAATTAATTAATGATAAAATTGATAATATATAAAATTTACAAAACTGACAGCTGCTAATTTGTCAAATTTATGAAAGTGTTTTCATAAATTTCTAATATGACTCTTAACTCTTATATAATTGAGAGTACCTTTAGAATCGAAGATTTTGAAGGCACTCTTTTATAATCTTTAATAAAAAATTAATCATAGAAGAGAACTGATCATTTTCATCACAATAGAAAAAATGAAGGGGTTGTTGTTGACTACCAATAGGGAGGTATGTTGTTTCCAGTTTCATTCCATATTATGTTCATGCTATGTATTTCATGCCATATTATGTTCATGTTATGTATTTCATTCCAGATTATCTTCATGTTACTCTGAATTTCACAACTAATGTATATTTCCACACCCATGAAAGCCGAAGTGATTTTACCCAAAATCAAATATGTAGTAGGCATAAACTATTTGAAACGAGACTATAATGGTAGTCATCCAAAATGTACCAATTCTTACTGCTTGAAAACCTCAAATATTTTAGAAAATATTTTATTGTTTATGGTTACCTTAGAGTGTTAATTCTAAATTCTTGAAATGCAGCAGAAACATAATACATAAAATGGTATATTTAATATTTGCATAAAGTTCACTCACATCATTTTGAATTATTTGATCCTATATACTTATTTGATTATTGTCCATGTATGTTACACCAAAATATATCCTGCATATGTTGATTCTTGTTGTTTACCTAGCCTTGTGATCTAAAAAATATAAGGTTTACCCTAGGTACCATCCTTGAAGTGAGGGTAAGTACTTGAGGGTTTTTCCTAGAATTATAACTTGGGAAAAGAACAATACAATTTTAAATTCTAGAATAAAGACTTGATCTTTAAGAAAACCCCATGGAAAGAGGGAAACTTGTGTTTCTTCCTTCCATCATAGGAAAATTATGGGAAAAGAAAGAATTTTTATCCATGGACTGAATTGTGGGACAATAGCACAAGTAAATAGCCATCTTGGCAACAAATTAATTGGTCTCATAGACTTCAACCATTGATTGGCCCACTTTTACAAGAATATGCCAGATAATTATGGATGATTGTTTGTTGAAGGCCGAGGATAAACTTGGATGTCCATGGACACATTTGGGAGAATTAGAAATGGTATTATCATAATCCATTTATGGACATTGAATCAAATATATCTATGATAATATTTGGCCAACTTGTTCAAAGGTAAGTCATCTTAATAAGAAGTGGAATGTTGAAGATTGCAAAACAAGGGGACTTGTGATGTTTTAAGACATATAGAATCTCCATTACTCTATTTCTACTAAGTACTAGGGTGGTTGTTTTTTCATAATAGTTTAGCATTAATCTAGAAGTTACATACTTATATTACTATTTAGTACTTGGGTGCTTGGTTCTTCATAAAAAAATAACGATAATTTGGAAGTCCCATACCTATAGTACTAATAAGTACTTGGGTGGATGGTTCTTCATAGTTCATAACAATTTAGAAGTAAGGCTCAATTACAAAATACAAACAATGTGGTTTCTCAACAACTATAAACAATGAAGCAGGTGATGTGGAGTTGTGAAAATGCCAAAACATTTTGAGCCTAAGTTTCTGCTGAGTACAATGTTCTCTTTATCTTACATTGGAAAGGAGAAGTGTTTGGATACAAATGTTTGATCTTGAAATCACATGGGAGTATGGGACATGATCCAAACAATGGGAATTTCTTTTTTCTATAAATGATGTTGTTAAAAAGCTTGTCATGAGATGAACACTCCATTCATATTGAAAGAATATTCTAGATTCAAATTGGATTTGGTTATCCAAATGTTAATCAGGATTTCCTTTGCTTAGAAATATGTAGATGGTATTCAAGATTGAAAAAAAATACACATTATGCAGAAAGAGAAAATCACATAAATCATATTTAAAAGGTTTTCATAAATATTAAAAGTTCATCTTCTGAAGTGAATGGAATGAAATTAAGACTTCTAGTATTGAATTTGACTTGTATTTTAGGAAAAATATACATTGGGATATTTATATATATTTGCTTCTATAGAACCCTCCTTACCCTTTACTCAAGACCAGAGTTGCAATGACAAAATTGTTCTATTAAGGTACTTGGACTGCATTTTAGTGTAGCCACAATCAATTTCAAACAAAACTTGAAATTGAATTGTTTAGCAATTTACGCAAATGAATTATGATGAAGAAATTGATAGATATACCTAATAATTTATATGGTTTAGAAAATATATCAATATATTTTGATCCATGCAATAATGGGTCACTAAAACTTGTATGTTAAGGTAATGTTTTATTCCTTTCCGTACAAATTTTCCAAAATATGAGCATGTCCCCAAGGAAAATGATCTATTCAAGAATCACACAACTAAAACCATGCATTAGGTCTCTATTTAATGATCAATAATAATTTTCTTACAACAACACCTTAGAAAAATAAAAGTTCTAACACTAGAAACATACCTAACTGTGTCAGGTTTGAGACCAAAGGAAATATATATAGACTAGTCTATCAATTTGGTAAATTTACCCATGTTTAAAAATGCTTTCTCTTGAAGATGGAATTAGTTTCTCGTGTACATTCCATTTCTTGTTTTTCATGGATTTGTTACATTTTGTTTCAATCCTTGTTCTCATGATACATTTTTTTAAACTACTCAGACTCGTCACATTTTCGACGATGTAAATACTATATCCAACGAGGCTTCCATACCACTGACGGCAACATCGTTGTATTTTTGTGTAGCTTTTTTTTGGTACTATGTCGTATTTCCAATGGCACACATGTTGGTTAACTGATAGTTTGGGTGGATTATGGTTTCAATTAACAAACTTCTTAATACATCCAAACTGCCGATTAACTAACACTTATGCCATCGATTAATTGACGGTTTGGGTGGACTAAGGGTCAATTAACCGTCACTTTTCCATTGCATTTTCGACTACAATACTGGAAATTAAAGTCAGTTAATCAACAATATATGTGTCAGAGATTCAACTGAATATCATTGCATTTAATTTTTAGTCATGCAACTAGCAATTGTTGTATTTACGATGTATTGTTGGGGTCATTGAATATCCAATGCAATTCTACTAACATTTAAAAATAATCCACCTTGTTGGATTTTAGATGGAGTGTTGTCAAAATTCTGAAAAATATGTCGTCATATTTTTTGTTCAAATTTACTTGTGGGAGCTTTGAGAATTCTAATAAGTATGGAAGAGATGGGATATGAATAATTTCCAATACAATTGTAGAAGCATATATTTGATCTATATTTTTATTACAATATGCATGCCCATGGATTCCTTTTAAAGGTCAAGAGGTGGCCAAGAAACAACTAGATCCAAGTTTGAACCCCATCACCTCATGAACTAGCTTGAATATACACAATGGGGTATACTAAATGCTCATCCATCATGTTGTGAAGACAAGTTTGAATTTTTTTTGGTGAGGGGCCTTCATGATCCTTTAATGCATGGTTGGTGGCCAAGTTCCCACCATTTTGGCAATCACAAATATATTGAAGGAAAATACACATAGGTATAGAATGGGCACAAAACTAGTAAGATGCATAGTAGCATACCTAAATAGAGGTTTGGTCACTACATGGACTTGTCTTTTAACTATTATTTTTCATTTTTGGACTCATATTGCTTCTTGGATATTGATGAGGATGTATTTGGTGGGACACATGGTATATCTTAATGATACCTTATTAAGAGAAATGAAAAAATGTTGCATGTGTGGAAGATTTGAACGTTAACAGTGGTTTTAATTTTCACTTTGGGAAGGGGCACTTATATCATCCCATTTACTATTGCATTTATATTGTATATGTTATTAATAATATTTATTGTATAAAAAACAAGGAAGAGGATTGAATCCAAGCTAATCCAAAGATAGTGATTTGATATTGTGAGGGTGCATTTGTGCAAGAGACGAGGGAGTTCCAGTTTTCATCGAGATAAACATACTGTTAAGATTGACATATTTGAAGAAATCCAATGATCTAATATTGTGTTCAAAGAATTTATTTATGAGATAATCACATTAGAGGAATATATCAATTCTATGGGATATTTAAGGCCTAGATCAAGCCAAGATAAGATCAACAACTGATAAGAGCTTTATCTCCCCAATATACGTAGTTTTTAATGAAAATTTAGGATCATGGACTACCAAGACACATGTTGACACAATGATTCTTTTGGGCCTCAAAAATGGTCATATCTTACAACCATATCTTATCCTTGAAACCAACTTTGGGATCCTGCACCAGTATATGGGGCCTAATGAATGTCAGAATGATGGGACAGGAGTATGGGGCCCATTTTATGAGATTATCATTATGGGTGAATACATGTTTAATCCTATGTCAAATGATCGATGGTTGAGGAGGATTCATGACATCTAAACTATGCAAAGGTTGATGCAAACAATGTATCCTAGACCTAAAACCATTGAGCCACATGTCAGCATGAGATATCATCAGGCCCTCTAAAGCAATCTTAGTTTACTATATTTATTTGACCCTAAAACCACTTTACACTATATCTTACAAAATAAGGACTTACTAACAAATCAATAAGTGACATGTGTCCCTCATATTGAATGCATCGAATTTCAAATTTTCCCACTATAAAATCCCCATTTTCAGATATCGCAAGCATTGTTTTGCAAGGATTTTCCAGAGCTCATCCATCTAAGTACTTTCATGTGCATTTATCTGTCTCTACTATAGTTCCTTAACCACCAAAAGAGATTCATATTGTCACCATGACCTCCACTCCCAAAGTGGTATCCTACCCATATACTAGAAATTTTTTTGGCAGGGAAGATGACTTAGCAGATAACCACTATGATAGATCTATGACCATGTGTTGTCTATTTCCAACCTTCCCCATATTTCAAGACCAGCTGAAGACCACACTAAAGGTTGATTTAATTATCTGAATATTTAGAGTTTGGGGATGTCTAGGGTTATACTACCTATACCTTGACCTTTTCCTGAGTTGGTACAATGCTGCATAGAGTTATATGGTATAGACAAGAAGGTCATCATTTCTAGTCTCGACTTAGTTATTTTCTCAATGAATAAATAAATCCTCCAAGATATGATGGAGATCAAAGAAGACTTAACTCTACTAGGTTTTTATGAGTAAGACCTGATTGCCAAAGTTAGAAAACTATCCACTGAGAGTAGGGTTTTCTTCCTCATATCACTTTTACCTCTTGAGGTTGAGAAACCTTATGCATCGTCTCCCCACAAACTAGAAATTTTCTTAGAGCACGATTAAGTGGCGATTTGCATAGCACGCCAATTTCTAGGCTATAATTATGACCTTATAGTTTTTCTTTGTAAGTAAGATAATACTTTATATTAAATATGGAAAATGATTAGAAAAAGGCCTTCTTTGCCACCAAGCCCATTGTATGAAGCTTTCAAGATCTGAGATGAATTACATGATTTCATCTATCCTTATCCTTTACCCATAGACTTGCCAAAAAATGGCCCTACAGTTGTACTAGAAGCAGAGAGACATACAGACATCCTACTAATCTCTTTAAATAGATAAAAGACAAATGACAAAATGGTATGACTACATGCGCAAACAAAAATAAAAAAATAATTATTATATAAGCTGTCATAGACTCTGATATTGAGAATACCATCAGGCTGAAGATGTCCAGAGATGCAGGGAGAGTCTCCAAGGGTCTACAGCAGCACATAAGGGGGACCCCTTCTCTCTACTTCCTGAAGATTAGCAGCCACTGGACTATCGCCTTGGATCCTTAGATGTGCAGGAGGGATCAATATGCCAAAGCACTTCAGGATCAGGTCCACCTTGCAGTTCAAGTTCCAGAGGTTGGAGTCGTCATCATCCCTCCAGTGATCCAACTTCCCTAACTTGATTTCTTCTGCTTCCGTCTCCCATGACGATCGACCCAGGAGGTTCTTCATGACCTGGAAGAGAGCTATTTTCCTCTCATATTGACTTGTTATGCCTAGTGTGTGTCTTGGGCCCAGGATCCAATACTCCACTTTTTGTCATTCCTCCTATAGGGTCTCATTGTCCAGCATCTCCCACAAGTTCTTCTCGGCATCGTCCACCTTCTATTGAATTTCGTCGAGGAGGGTTAGTTCGTAACTATAAGATTCCCACAGGGCCTTGGTTTGGTATCAGGTCACTCATCCCATTTCCCATGCTACATGCTTGCCTTTCCCCTTATGGTTACCTGCATCCATATTTCCTCGGTCCCTCAGATAATTCACCACCCTATTCTTTGAATCACTTCTTATCACAATAGTAATGGAAACAACAATCCTCGCAATCTCGATGTGGGAAAATTTCCAACTCTTTAGGTCCCTAAATAGTATTTTCCCACCCCTTGGCATCATCCCTCTTCTATGTTTCATGATGGCCTCGATACCATATGTGGCACGATGGTAATCAATCTAGAGTAGGGTTCACTCTTTCCCACCCTGTGCATTCATTCTCCCACACTGATGAAAAGACTGTGAAATGGAGTCTATGGAATGAGCCATTAGATCACCTGCGCTCATCACATTTACACCCTTGTTCTTCCGTCGCATCCACGTTCCTTACCAAGATTTTTGGGCTCACCTATTAGGATCATAGTTCTTGAGCTTTATTACCTTGCATGTCCTGAGCCATAATATCCACACACCTGGGTCGTATTGTATCATCCACTACCTCCCCCCAATATTTTGCATTGACACCTTGGTAGTTCTCCATACTCCAGCCTACTAGAATATACATGACCTTGTTCCCTTCCCTACTTATGTGGTTAAAGTTCGTGGCCATTTTGTCCCAGAGGATTTCTTGGAGGGATTCCACCCTTTCTTGAAGGTGCCATGACCGAGCTACCTTGAGGCTCTATGAGCCATTCTGGAGTTTAATTTCCATTTGTATTACCACTTTGGAGTCCCCTTCTATGATACTGGGAAACCATCCCTATTATTTAAGCATGGAAATTCCCTAGAGAAGGCCCTCTATTTCTATTGCATTGTTTGTGTCCCAGCCTATGTAGCCTGAGCTAAAGCCCACCAAACTCCATCTATAGTCTCTGATGATGAACCCATAACATGTTGGCTCTTGGTTACCTTTTGAAGCCCCTTTGAAATTTATTTTGTAAACCCCCTCTGGTGGGGGCATCCATATGTTTGCACTCGGTATTTCCTTTGTTTTCCTGGTGGTCATGACCATAGGTTGGTTTTCACAAGAGAGGGCCTAGTTTTGAAGGATCATCTTTTTAGAAGAACTTGCATCCTAGTCTATGTCATTCCATGTTTTGTCCTTTATGGTTTCCCAAACTGTTTTTAGAATTGCCTATCAGACCTTTTTGTTTGGGATCTTTTTCCCTTGGAACGTTCTCAGATTCTATTCCCTCCAGACTTCCCATATGACCAGGTGGGGGAATAAGTCCCAGACACGGTTTAGGATGTTGTTTGAGAAGGGGTTTCGAGACCATTCACTGATTGTTCTATTTGGGCATTATCGTATCCTGTCCAATTTTCTGAATATTTATGCTCCCCTATCCCAGATTGAGGATGTGAATGCGCAAGAGTCTAGGAGGTGGTCAGTCGTCTCCTCCTCATCTTTGCATAAGCAGCACCAGTAAGGGACCATCATACCTAATTTTATGCGATTTTCACCGGTTAAAATTCTTTTTTTCATTACTAGCCAGCTGAAGCATGCCATTTTAGGCCATAGTTTTTTCTTCCAAAGATTTCCCCATTTGTTTTCTTTTGGTGGTTATGTGGCATTAAATAGAATGTTGTAGGATTCCTTAATTATAAATAATCCTACTGGGATACACCCCAATCAAAGTTTTTCCTCCCTTTTGTGAGTTCTAATCCTTTGTTTATCCAAGTCTTCCAAGAGGATGTCTATCTTAGTCATGGGTTCCATGAATTCCCACCATTCCTTGTCTTCCCAAGTCTTGAAGTCTTGGTGGCCATTTTGTGGTTTCCAGAAGTCCCTTACCTGGGTCATGCCTTTGTTACAGCATGATTCTTTTATCTGTTGGAAATCACCCTCTTGCCCCAAGGGCAGAAGTTGTTGCCAATATTCTTCCCATATCCTAGTTGTCATGTCATTCCTTACTTCCCAAAATCTATGGTCTTGGATAAGGCCTCTCCCCTTCTAGGTTGTGCGCCGGATGTGCGAGCTGGGTTTTCCTTCAGAGATTTGTATCAGGTCCTTTTTTTTCAATCCTATGCATATTTAGAGTGCCAAATTTCGTCCCAGGGTTCTTTGGCCTGCATGACCCATCTCCACCAGAGTTTTGCTCCACTGCCTATACTTTCTTTCTCCGGGTCTCGCAAGCCTAGGCAACCCTAGGAATTTAGAGTAAAAATCATATCCCAACTGACTAGGGGCCATTTCCTTTTGTAACTATTACCACTCCAAATAAATTCCCTTTGAATTCACTGGATTTCCTTAAGAAACGTCTTCGCAGCCGCCAACATAGAAAGGAGGTAGAAAGGCATTTACTTTAATATAGAATTTACCAATACCATCATGCTCACTATATTCAAGGTCCTAAGAGTCCAATTGACTAGACATTTTTTCATTTTGTCTAAAATTTCTCTCCATGAGCCTTCATTTTCCAAGACCATCACCAAAGGTGTGCCTAGGTATTTGGATGGAAGGGAGCTCTCCTAGAAGCCTAGGATCCTGCAAATATTTCTTCGGGTGACCCATGGAATATTGAAGAAAAGGAATTGGGATTTCTGGGCAATAATCTCCAGACCTAATGCTAGAACAAACTCTGCAAGACATTTCTTAAAACTCTAAGCTTCCTGGACTGAGGGATATCCTATGAGCATCGTATCATCAAAAAAATGATGATGAGTGTGCTTCTCCGCCTCAAGGTGGATTTTGATTCCTCTTAGTTCCTCATTTTCCCTAACCTGTGAAAAATCCCACCCCAATCCTTCCACCATTAGGATAAACAGAAAAGGGAATAGGGTGTCCCCTTTCCTGATTCCCCTTATTGGACGAAAGGTGCCTGATCGAACCCCATTTATTAGAATGGAATAGAAGGTTGAAGTTACCAAATGCATGATCCAATCAATCTAGTCTACCCTAAATACAAAGGATACGAGCATGTGCCTCATGAAATTCTAGTTCAACTCGTCACAGGCCTTGGAAATATCTAGCTTGATCAACATTCCCATCATTTTTTGCATCCTTATTTAGTGTAGAAGCTCATGTACCAAGATGATTCCATCCTTTATCTATCTTCCCTCGACAAAGTCCAATTGTTCAGGTGAAATGGGAACTGGAGCATTGGTTTAAGATGGTTTGTTGTGACCTTGGTGGTGATTTTGTAGATCACATTGCATAGACTAATGGGTCTAAATTTATCCGGAGAGTCCTCTCCCTCACATTTTGGGATAAGGGTGATGAAGGTAGCATTGCATGTTGGAATAAATTTCTTTGATGTCCTGGAATCCTCCATGATTCTCCAAACCTTCATTTTTATGAGATCCCAGTATCGGTGAAAGAAATTGACAGTGAAACTGTCAGGACCCAGGTTCATCCCTTCCTTCATCTAAAACACCACCTCCTCTACTTCATAGAGGGTTATAGGCTTCATCGAGAGATCATTTTTCTCGACTGACACTAAAGAAGGAATGAACCTGGTAATTTGGTCAATATAAACACTTCTCTCTAGTCTTGGATCCAACATGATTTCTGTGAAGAAAATATTTAGGGTTGTCTCTATTTCTTCCTTGGATTCCACCCGTTCACCTCCTGTATTTTTCAATGAGTGTATTTTGTTCTGCATCCTGTTTTGAACCATAAAGCGGTGGAAGAAAGTTGTGTTTCTTTCCCCCTCTTTTAACTTGTGAATTATGTATTTTTGCTTGCATAATACTTCCTCTTTCTTTTCCTGCTCATGTAGTCTTTCGCTAAGCATTTGTTCCTCGATCCTTAGATCTTCTGTGTATCCCTCTGTCATCCCTATTGATTGGATATCCTAAAGTCACAGCTCTATAGTTCTTTTATCAGCAAAAATGTTTCCAAAGGCTTCTTGGTTCCATTTTTTTTCTTTTTTTTTAGGTCCTTCAAATTTTGTTGGGACATGTACATTCTTGGCCCTCCACCTTCTCTCAGCTCCTCCCACCATGTTCTGATCTTTTCATCGAAACTTGGGTGATCCATCCAGAATTGCTCTAGTCTTAATGGATTCTTGAATTGAGATCCTAATCCACTCCACATTAAATCTATGGGCCAATGATCCGATCCCATCCCCAGGAGGGTAGCTAGGTGAATTTCACTTCCTAGGTCTATGATTGATTTCGAGACCAGGAACCTATCCAACATTAAGGCTATATGTCTTTCACCTACTCTTTTATTGTTCCAAGTAAACCATCCTTCCCCTGGCAATATTTCCACCAATGCAAGGTCCTCGATGGTGTACTTGAAAGCCTCACATTATTCCTCTAGTATACATCGAACACCTTTCTTCTCATCTAAGGACATAATGATATTGAAGTCCCTTCCCACAATCCAATTTCTGGTGGGCTGCGAGCATTGACCCATCGTAGGGCTGTGAGGAACTCTTTTTTCTCCCCTGGGTTGTGGCGACCATAAACATTCATGATCATGTGTTGTAATCTCACAGATCATAGTTACCAATAATACACATTTAAAAGCATACAGACATATCAGAGACAAGAGACAAAAACATAGATGTAAGAATAACAGATTATATTATAGAAGAGTCCATACAATACACAAAATTGAACCAAGTTCTCATTTGGCTCAATAGCCTAATATATATGATTTACAAAACAGTTACAAAAAATTACCTGTCAGTTCTATCAACTGAAACGACCTTAGGTGGCTGACCTAATCTCTATTTAGTCAGCCGATCGACTTAGTCGGCTAGTTGACTAGTTCCTCCAACATCTTCCCCACGAACAAAACTATTCTTCATCCTGAAAAAACAAGGGAGATACTTAAAAAATTCTTTGGCTATCTATAGTAGTTATTTCTTTGTTTATCCTTTTATGGGCTCTGAAGTCTGATAGTTGGTCTTTTCTGTACACAAAATTCCACAATTGCTTCTGCTGTCACTGCCAGCTGATGTTGGAATTCTGTCCAACTTTGCAATATTTTCTGGATGTCGATGGTTAATGTTGTAAGACTTGAGAGTGTCGACATATTATCTTGAATGGAAAGTTCTTCTATCCTTTCCATGTCAAGACCCAAAAACTGGTATTTTTCTTATGCCATCTCCAGAAGTCATTTCATTTGTGGATAGATGATGTCTAACTTGTCCAAGCTCGAAATTGCCTGCTGCACCCACTGGTGTGCTTGTCACTCGAGCTACTGCAGTTTGGTTGTTTCAAGCATGATTTGATCTTCGATAGTGATTCTGAGTGCTTCTTTCATGTTCTTCCTCTTCTCCCAATGCTTGGATTTCTTGCTGGTCTGTCAGGATGCTGGAAGAATTTCCCATAATAAGCAGTCTAGTCCCGTAGTACTCCATTTGTGATGACCGACTCCTCCATGTGATCTTGAAGCACTTTGTAGGCTTCAGAGAAGGTTGTGTGCTGCTGCATCAGTAGTCGAGTTATTTCTTATTTTTTCTGTTCCCTTGTGTTTTGCATCTGTGTCTATAGTGCCGACACCACGCTTTCTCTAGTGGCTTGTCGATGTCGACCTCTGTCGGTCCTGGTATCGCAGACTGCGCAAGGTTTAGGAATTTGTTTAGGAACTCAGAATTTGTCGTTGAGCTCCTTGTGTATATTCTGGCTTTTTTTATTTGCTTTGATGACTAGGGTTTGCAAGAGTTGTCCCAACTCTCCATCTCTTAGCTTTGGTGCATTGACTGCAATGGTCAACCCAAGTTGGCTGATGTGAACTATTGTCGCTTGTGGTTGATGGTCCCTCTTCTTTCTATCTCTCTTTCTCTTATGCTTTTGTGCTTACTGCTGTACTTGTGTAACTATGAGATTCAAACTTTCCAACAATGGGTTGTCTGGTTTTCGGTCTGTAGTGGTTAGGGGAACTTCTGGTTGGGGTTGCGGTATGAGTGCTCCTGCTGGGTGTGTATCTCAAGGATTTTGTATAGAGGGTCCAGATACAGATGTTGTTGGTACTGATGGTTGCTACATAGGTGGTTCGGGTCTAGCTGGTTCGGTTGCAGGTTCTGGGTTGGGGGGTAGTGCTGGTGGTGATGGTGATGGTGAATGGTCGGGTGTGATTGGAGTGGTGGGTATGTGTTCAGGTGTCAGATCATCGATTTCTGGGGGTGAGCCTTCTAGGATGTTGGAGAACAATTCATTGATTTCTTGATTTATTTCTTCCATGTTCTCTTGTTCCTCATTTCCTGTCGGTTCATTGGTTGGTGGAGGGGGTTCGGGGTCGATTGGGATGAAGGATGAGGTCCGACTTGCAACGAATTGAGCTATTGTGTTGAGGTTCCTCACAAATGTGGATGTTATTACTCCCAAAGACCTCAGTTTTTGGGGTAATAGGCTAGGTTGTGAAGGAGCAGGCTTTCATGACCCACCAGTTTCAAACAGAGGCATTTTGGTGGTGATATTTTGCACAGAGGTGAGTAACTCAGGCAGTTTTTCGACATACGCCTGGAAGTCTCTGTCTTGGTTGAACCTCTCCTTCAAGGTGTTCAACATAGCATTCTTGCATATGTCGACTGGGCTTATTGAGGGGAGCTATGGAAGTGTTTCTTGCATGATTTTGGTTAGGGATAGGGGTGAGGGTGTAGACACTAGATAAACAACATTTTCGGTCGTTGAGGTATTTGTGCTCTTTACCTTTTTCGGCCGACCTTGCTATGCTCTTGCTTCAACAAATTTTTGGAATTGTGCCTCCATCGCAATTTTTCTTACTGCGACATATTCTACGATGTCGACTTCCATGGCTACTAATTCATCTTCATATTCTGGTGATTCTTCGATGATAAGCTTGCGCTTCCCCTTCCCCTATTTTTGTTCCTAAATTTTTCTCCTTTTCCTTGAAGCTGCTATTTCCTTTGATAGCTTACATATGTTTTCTTTGGTTATAGCATACTCAGGGTCTTCAGTTTCCCTGTCGTCCCATGGTCCTTTACCTCCTCGTTGCTATTGAGTTGGGCCGATGCTTTCTTCAGCTGGATTGGTTACCTGTTGTTCTGTCTGTGCCCCTTCCCTTTGGGCTGTCAACGGTATGATTGTAATTTGTAGTCAACTGGTGTCTTCTGCTGGTGTTTCCTCTGACACAAATGTGCCAATATATAACCAGAGTTCATAATATTCTTCTTTTTCTTGGTATGTTAGTGGCTCCTCTATTACTAGGTTTGTTTCCTTGGCCTTTTCTGGTATCGATAGTTTTGTGCCAAACTGTCGAGCTAGCTCCCGAAAGATCACTTTGACTGTTGGGTAGTAGTTGAGAGTCTTTGCTTTTGCCTTGGAGCCCTGCATGTACCAAACCACTGTATGGTCAAGTTCTAGCTGTATGTGCGTGGTTTTGGGAAGACTTCATCGGATGTTTTGGGGCACCCTCCATCTGGTTTTCTGGATTTTAAGCTGTTGGAACCCATTTTCCAACAACACCTTGTCGTTTTCTAGTTCCTTCATTGTTTCGGTCTAGTTGAACGGTTTGAATCTCCACATATGGAATCTTGTGGGTTCTTGAAACTACTTGTCCCTGACAGGGCACAAGTAGTACATCACTATACATATTATAAGGGACGGGAACCTTATAATCCCTCTCGACTCCTAGAATTTTTTCCAGATACCTTTGAGCATGTCGGCGACATACTCTACCCATATGTATATTTTCCCTATGTCGGAAATGGTATCCACTACCTATAGCATATCTAGTTTTAGGTTGCTTCCTCGACTTGTGGGTGTAAGAGTTGTTGCTATGATTTTACCCATAATTTGTGGAATTCGGTCTTTATCTGGCTAATCATTAGCCCTTTTGAGTTTTTTTCCGATGGTGATCCGGTTAGTTTCTCTACCAGCCCTTCTTTTATGCTGATTGGTACTAGGTCACCTTGGTTGGATAAACCAGTCAATTTGTATATTACTTTGCTAGAGATCTTGATTGGCCAGTCGAAGTAGAATCTTTCGTTGTGGTATCGGCTTATGATGAATTTAACTATTGTTTCCTTTGTACCTCCAAAACATGCCATGAATTGTGTGTTCATGTAGTTCATGATAGTACTGTGGTTTATCTTATCTACAGCTGGGGTTGGTTTCTTGCCGACATAGGCCCATTCCTTGATCTCGGTCCATGTTTTCTCCCATGAGGTCTCTTGAACCTTAGCATTCTTTATGTTTCTTAGTCTCCTCAATAATGGGGTCTCAGCAGTTTTTAGTTCCTTAGTCTTGGCTGTAGCTCTGGTTTGTTTTGGTGCCATTTTTGTCGGGTTTCTATTTTACTTTACTTCAGGTTTCTCGGTTCTCAGTTTTCTATTCGATAAGTTGCTCTCTCTGTTTGAAACACTGTAAATGATCCTCTTGCGGTCTAGTATTTATAGGTGATGCGCTTGACGTATTTTTCGATGGGTGTATTAATGGTGGAAGTGATGGTCTAGCGCGAGCACTTGAGTTTGCATTAATGGCGAGTTGATTTTGGTGCTTGTAGTCATGAAGGCGTGATGTGACTTTCAGGGTCGTTGGTCAATCTCAATCGTGTGAGTGCTCGATGGTGGTATATCGATGGGTGTAATGTCGGTTGTCGAAGCATTGATTTCCTGTCATCCTAGTCTATGTGTGTTGGTTCTGTTTTGTTTATTTTAGATTTTTATAGTTTTGGTCTAACCGTTATGGTTGTTATATGTTTTTTTTGAACTTGTTTCCAGTTTTTGTACCGCTTTAGTTGGGCACCATTAACAAGTTTCTGAAATAATATGCCTTGTAACATATTTAGTTGGACTGATTCGTTGACATGAATCTCTTCGACAACATAGGGTCCCATCCATTTTGTATGTAGCTTTTTTGGTTTCCCTTTTACTCGACTGTTTTATAGTAATGCAAGGTCCTCTACTGACAAGTTTTTGTTTTTGATGTTGCATTCGTGCCATGCCTTCTGTTGTTGTTTCTAGATTTCTTGATGTTGTAAAGCGATCAGTTGGTGTTCTTCAAGCTTACTTAATTGCATCAGTCAGTCCTTTCTTCCTTGTTCGACATCGACATGTAAAATATCTACAATAATAGGTGTCTGTTGTAAAAAATGTAGTGGAACTACTGCTTCTTGTCCATAAACTACTTGAAACGGTGTTTGGTCGGTTGAGCACTTGTATGCTATTCTGTACACCCATAGTATTGCCGGTATCTTTTCTTCCCTGTCGTCTTTGTCGTTGTTACATATTTTTGTTAACCCTTTTGTTAGTGTTTTATTGAATTCCTCAATTGCTCCATTTGAGTGAGGGTGGTAACCTGTAGTCCTTCGGTGGTCAGTTTAGAACTGATCTGTTAGTGTTTTAATAGTTTTATTAATAAATTCTGACCCTTGGTCACTGATTAGGGTTATTGGACATCCAAACCTGGTAATGATATTTTCATAGAGAAACTTAGCAGCTATCTTGCTGGAACATGTGTTGAATGGTTCTACCTCTGCCCACTTGGTTACATACTCATCTGTAGTTATTATGTACCTTGCTCCTGTTCTTTTTGTTGGTATGGGAAATGGTCCTATGAAGTCAATATCCCAAATTTCAAATGCAAAACTCGGGTTTACTGATATCAAGGGAATTTCTGTACTAGGCAGAGATCAACCTAGATGTTGACATCTATCACATTGGCTTACAAAATTTTTATAGTCTTTGGGAAGTGTCGACCACCACAACCCTGACTGTTGGATTTTCTTGGTAGTTGTTTCTTCTTGAAAATGTCCTCCCGCATGTCCATAATGTGCTTCATACATAATATTATTTCTTTCATGTTCTAATACACACCTTCTGAGGATTTTGTCCAAGCCCAATTTATATAAGAATCCATTTATGAGGCTATATGTTGCAGCTTTCATAGCTAAGATTTGTTTCTTTTTCATACTCATGCCTTCTGGTTCTTGTCCAAATTCTAAAAACTGAGCTATTTCCTTTAACTCTGCCGGGACTGCTTCTATTCTGAATAAATGTGCATCTGGTAAGTCGTCTTTGACTCTTCTCAGTTCCTCTCTTGTGTCGATTCGTGATAAGTGGTCGAGTCCGACAATTAACTTCCCTAGTCTGACAACGACTTCGAATTCGAATTCTTGAAATATAAGTAGCCATCGACAAATTATCCCATGGTGTAAGGGTTTATTTATGAGGTATTTTAGTGCTTGGTGGTTGGTATAAAAGATAAATGGATTAGCTAGTAGGTAGTGTCGATACTTATCTAGTGCGAAGACAATTCCTAATGCTTCTCTCTCTATTGTTGAAAAGTTTCTTTCTCATTTATTTAATTTTCTAATGCTGTAAACTATAGGGTAGTCCATTCCATCATCTCCTGGTTGAGTTAGGATTACTCCTATTGCCAGACCTGATGCATCGATGTGTACATGGAATTTGGTTGACTAGTTTGGAAATCTTAGAATGGGTGCTTTGACTAGTTTTTGTTTTAGCATTTCAAACGATATGTTTCATTCTTCTATCTAGTCGAACTCCTAATATTATCTTAATAGTTCTTCTAGTGGGTATGTCATATCTGAATAGTATCTTGTGAATTTTCTGTAATATCCTGTATGACGAAGTAGTACCCTAACTTGTTTTGGGTTCACTGGTGGTTTTAAGTCGAGAATGATTTTTATTTTTGCGAAGTCGACCTTGATACCCTCTTTACAGACAATGTGTCCTAATAGTATCCCTATAGGGGTCAGAAATATGCACTTCTTGATGTTCAGAGATAGCTAGATTTGTTGGGATCATTCCAACAAGAGCCTTAGCCATTTGCAATGATCTTTCAGCATAGAGTATATTGTATAATCGTCGAAATATACTGCCATCATTTTGTAAATGTATTCCTAAAATGTTTTGACCACAATTCTTGAAAATACTATAGGTGCATTTTTTAGTCCAAAAGGCATAACCCTGTAAGCAAATGAGCCAAATTCACATATGAATGTTTTCTGTTCCTGGTCTTCTTTGGATATTGGTACTTGGTTATAACCTAAAAATCCATCTGTAAACGAGTAGCGTTCATGTCCTGTGACCTCATTTAAAATTTCATCTGCATAAGGTGTTGAAAATGGGTATGTTAGTGTAACTTTATTAAGTTCTCTGAAGTTGACACAGATCCTTAGCTTGGTTGGATCATGTTTCTTTGGTTGAACAACCATTGGAATTTCCCATTTTGATTGGTCAATAGGGTAGATAATTCCTACTGCAAGTAGATTATCAATCTCCTTTTTGACTATCTCTTTGTATTTATGAGCTAGTTTATATGGTATTTTCTTTACTGGTCGGACATCAGGTTTAATGACAATATTCATTTCACCCATTTCATGCACTAGAAATTTTAGATCCTTGTAGTCTCTAGCAAATACATCCTGGAATTATTTTAGTAGGTTTACTATTTCTGTTGTTTTTTCTTCACTCGAGTAGTCTCCAATTTTTGCTATTTTTGGTCGATCGTCAGTTGATATGTCGATTTCCTTAGTTTTTACTTTAGCGTCTAACCATTGAGGTGCTTTTGTTTCATTTATTGCTCTAATCCCTTCTTTAAACTGTGAAAATGTAGCAGGAAAGTCTGCTGCAGTCATTCGGTCGGTGTCTTCTTTATCGATTGTCGTGACTTTGAGTACTGTGCGAATTGGTTTTGTCATTTTGGCATGGTTTGATTTCCATCTAAAGCTTTTCCCTTTCGGATTTTCATTTTCCATCTGTAATATTGTTCACTATGGTATTGTCCCAGTTTGTATATTATTGCATTTTATTGTCGGTCGGTCATATTTTAGGGTTTTGTTCTCTGTCGGTTCCACAAATGCCTTGATTTGTTTTGCAGTTTCGATCAAGTTTTCATCTTGTAGTATAAAGCTGAAATCTTTAATAAAATTCTCTCTTAGTTCATTCCATAAGAATGTTTCACCTCGTGCCTCTTCCATTTTGTACCATTTTTTTGGTAAGTCGGATAGCGTCGATGGAAATAGGTGTGGCCATGTACGTTCATCCTTATACCCCAATCCTTTTCCATTATTTTTCACATGTTTTTATGTGGTTTTCTAGATCCTGTCCTTGGATGGACATAGGTATTTGGGCTTGATTGGTTAACTTTTTCCCTCCAAATATTTCTATGAAGAAGGTTGAAGCTGTTGTCCATGTCTGCAATCTTGATTGATGGGTATCCCACCATCTTGCAGCTTGTCCTATGAAAGTTTCCACCAGGATTTGGAGTCAACCACGTTCACCAATGTTCCTGGATACTTGTTCAATGTGCATAGCTAGTGATTCTCTTTCTTTATATCTTGGGATTTGTGTGATATTTACATTTGTTGGTTAGAGGGTAGGACATTCCTTGGTTTTCTTTTCAAATATTTTTGGGATGATGGACACCACGAAGCATTGTCGGACGGGTTTCTTCTGTAATTTTTGAATGGTCCAGCATCCTCTTGATTGTGTTTCATAATTCTCAACTTCCCAATCATATAATTCTACATTTGAGTTGTATCCTACTGAATCTTTATTCCCTAAGTGAAGTTCACCATAGACATTAGGTTCTGTGTAGTCCTCATTGTTTTGTATCTGATATAGTTGTCAGATGTGGACTTATTTATCCATAGGTTCTATCCAAGGCTCTCCTTGGGATGGATGGATAGGTACTATGACTTTTTTCCCATTCCATTTTATTTTTATCCTTTCCTTGTCTAAGGATATCGATGCTTTCCTTTTTCTTCCCCAAGGTTTGTTAACTTTTCATATGCTTAGCTAAGACATCAATATTTCATTTCCTTTCATAACAAAATCATATACACAGGATCACTGAAAGAAACAACATCACAAGAACAACACATATTTATCCTGGGAAAATCCTAAAGGGAAAAACCCAGCAAAAGCTTCCTCAATATAGATGCCCCAAAAAGGTAAAAGATAAAACCAGCAAGGAGATCAAAAACCTGATCCTCCTCCTTCTCCAGCTACTTCTCTCCTCCACAAGTGCGCTACTCAAGTGAGTGTGTGTGTTCAAATGAGGAGAGCTACACCTCTATTTATATTCATCCGTTCACTTCAATTAACTCATCCGACATGTAGGCTGGAGTTAATCATGTAGGCTCGAGTTACACATGTAGGCTCAAGTAACCACACTGGGGTGCTAATGACCCACCTTTACAATTAGAGGGGACAACCTCATTACTCTTATTAGTTCTTCCGATTAGAAGCATTCGGGTACAAGATAATACAAGTGGTTCTCCCGGTAGGACCATCGGGGACCACAAAATATACATATAGAATATTCTTCGAAGTTACAATATTTCAACACTCCCCCTTAACAAGAAGGGTATTCTACAACAACATCAACAACAACAATAGTAGGAGAGGACATCATCAACATCATCAGGGCAACACATCTATAAATCATTGGAAGCTTTTCAACATCATATAGTCTTCATCTTCAATATTTGACGACAGCAAATCTTTAATCAACATCAACATCTTTTGAACTTTTGATCATCAACATCTTCAACACTTTGATCTTTCGATCAGCAACATCTTCAACACTTAGACCTTTCAATCAGCAGCAACATCTTCAGCACTTTGAACTTTCAATCAGCAATATATTCGGCACTTTGACCTTTTGATCAGCAACATTTTCAACAACATCTTCAACACTTTGACCTTTCGATCAACAACAACATCTTCAGCACTTTGAGCTTTCGATCATCACCAATATCTTTAGCATTTTGATCAGCAATATCTTCAGCACTTTGATCTTTCGATCAGCAAATACATCTTCATCATTTTGACCTTTCGATCAGCAACATCATCACATTCTGATTAGTAACATCGTGATCAGCACCATCATCATACTTCAAATCTTGAACAAAATCATCATCATCATATTCTGATCTTTTGATCAGTATGTCGTCATCATCACATACTGATCATCATCATCGTCACACTCTGATCTTTTGATCAGTACATCATCATCATCATACTCTTGATCTTTCATTCAGTACATCATCATCATACTCTGATATTTTTATCAGTACATCATCATCATCATAAAAACATCATCATCATGAAAACATCAACACCATCAAAACATCATTATGATCAAAACATTCAACATCATCAAAACATCAAAATATCATCATCATCACACTCTGATCTTTTGATCAGTACATCATCATCATCATAAAATAATTATCATCAAAACATCAACATGATCCTTCCTTTTGGAATTACGGGATTTAGGTCTTTACGGAGTTACCAATGATCCTTCCTTTCGGAATTATGAGATTTAGGTATTTACGGAGTTACTAATGATCCTTCCTTTTGGAATTACGAGATTTAGGTCTTTACAAAGTTACTAATGATCCTTCCTTTCGGAATTATGGGATCAACACATTTGTGGAACTCAGACAATCCTTCCTATTGGAATTACGGGATCAACACATCTGTGGAACTCAGAAAATCCTTCCTATTGGAATTACGGGATCAATTCAATGATCCTTCCTTTTAGAAT
This sequence comes from Pseudotsuga menziesii, assembly GCA_001517045.1. Lineage (NCBI taxonomy): Eukaryota > Viridiplantae > Streptophyta > Pinopsida > Pinales > Pinaceae > Pseudotsuga > Pseudotsuga menziesii. Next base: position 262,639 of record LPNX010496139.1, on the reverse strand, counting down.
TATGAGATTTAGGTCTTTACAGAGTTACTAACGATCCTTCCTTTCGAAATTACGGGATAAACATAGATGTGAAACTCAGACAATCCTTCCTATTGGAATTACGGGATCAACACATCTGTGGAACTCAGACAATCCTTCCTATTGGAATTACGGGATCAACACATCTGTGGAACTCAGACAATCCTTCCTATTGGAATTACGGGATCAATTCAATGATCCTTCCTTTTGGAATTACAGGATTTAGGTCTTTACGAAGTTACTAACGATCCTTCCTTTCGGAATTAGGGGATCAACATAGATGTGGAACTCAGACAATCCTTCCTCTAGGAATTACGATATCAACACACGTTCTCGAGTATCGAAGTCATCGGATCCGTTCTAAACCGAATTTCAAGGATGATACAATCCTACCACATTCACGGGTACCGAGATCTCTAGATACATTTTGAACCGAGATTCAGGGATGATGCAATCCACCACTTTCACGAGGGCCGAGACCTCTGGATACATTTTGAACCAAGGTTCAGGGATGATGCAATCCACCACTTTCATGGGGGCCGATACCTCCGGATACATTTTGAACCGAAGTTTAGGGATGATGCAATCCTACCACATTCACGGGGGCCAAGACCTCCAGATACATTTTGAACCTAAGTTCAAGGATGATGCAATCCCACCACATACATTTTGAACTGAAGTTCAAGGATGATTCAATCCCACCACATTTATAGGGACCGAGACCTCCGGATACATTTTGAACTGAAGTTCAAGGATGATTCAATCCCACCACATTTATAGGGGCCGAGACCTCCGGATAAAAATTGAACTGAATTTCAAGGATGATGCAATCCCACCACATTAATGAAGACCGAAGTCACCAGATCTATTTTGGACAGATGTCCCAGGATGATACAACCCCTCTTCATTCTCGAGGACCGAGGTCACCAGATCAGTTTAGGGCAGATGCCCAGGGATGATACAATCCCACTCCAACATCACTACTCACCCTTTTGAGGAAGGTTCTTCTGAACCTCACCAAGCTTGTCTCTAAAGTGTTCGAACTTTACTTGAGACAGAGACTTCGTTAGCACATCAGCAACCAAACCATCATCATATACATCTTCAGTATGTGAATACTGAACTATCACCCTCTGTATCTCCAGTATGTGAATACTGAAAGCATCATCATCTATATCTTCAGTATATAAATACTGAAAGCATCATCATCTCTATATTCAGTATATAAATACGGAATCACCATCATCTACATCTACAGTATGTAAATACTGAAACATCATCTATATCTTCAGTATGGGAATACTGAGACATCATCATCTGTATATTCAGTATAGAAATATGGAATCACCATCATCTGCATCTACAGTATGTAAATACTGAAACATCATCTATATCTTCAGTATGGGAATACTTAAACATCATCATCTGCATCTTATCTCATATGTAGAAATACCAGATTTCTATGTGTTATGATGGAAAACAGGGTTCTCTGTCATCACAACTCTGGTTATCACATAGAATCATTGTAGTATCCATATTCAGTTCAAAGAGACCTGATATCATCTTTCGAAGCCATATGGCTTCACAACTTACCAGAGCAATCTGCTATGTATCTTGTTTTAGCCATGCTACGAGAAACATTGGACTGTTCCCTGCTAAACCATGAAATCATAGTAGACCCCAAACAAAAGCATCTACCTAATGTGCTTTTCCTGTATGAGATACTTCCAGCCCAATCTGCATCTATGTAGCCATACAATCTATACTCATGGCTACCAACATAATATAAAGAAAAGTCTATAGTCCCTTTTAGATATCTCATCACATGTTTTACAATTACTAGGTGAACCCATCTTGGTTGAGCAAGATATTGACTTAAGGTGTTCAAAGCAAAACAAATGTCTGGTCTGGTATTTGTTAAGTACATCAATGACCCAATGATCTGTCTGTAATGAGTCATATCCACTAACTCTGATGAGTCGTCAACTAACAACTTCAGGTTGGAGTCCATGGGTGTGGCCATGACTTTGCATTCCAACATATTGAATCTCTTCAATATCTCTATCGCATACTTTCCCTAGTTGAGAAAGATTTCTTCTAAACTTTTCCATACTTCCAAACCTAGGAAATAATGCATTAACCCAAGGTATTTCATCTCAAATTATTTTGCTGGTTTCTTCTTGCTTTCCATGACCTGTTTCTCATTTCCTGTCAAGGATAAGTCATCCACATATAATAACAGGATGACAAGTTCATCTTCTACAACCTTGAGATAAAGGTTAGGATCAACTTTACTCTTGGTAAATCCCATGCTCGACAAGAAACTATCTATTCTTCCACACCAAGCTCTGGGAGTTTGCTTTAGGCCATAGAGGGCCTTCTTCAACTTGCATACGTGATTCCATCTGGCTTCAACTTCAAATCCTCATGACTATTCGATGAAAAAACTCTTTCTCAATCATATCATTAAGGAAGGCTTGTCTTTACTTGACCATGGAAGAAACTACCATGATAGTTCTGAAGGAAGTGTACCTTACTTCCTGGAGTAAGTGTCTCTTCAGAATTAATTCCCTCTTTCTGAAAGAAACCTCTGGCCACAAATATTTCTTTATACTTCTCGATACTTTAGTCAGCTGCATGCTCTATTTTGTATATCCATTTGGAGGATACAATACTCCTTCCTTCTCATTTGGGAACTATATCCCATACATCATTCTAGTATTCTTTCATCACGAGTTCATCTTGTTAGATCATCAACATATCCTAGTCTTCTGCATTCAACTTTGAAGGTTGAAACCCACTTTACTCTTGGTAAAGTCTCGATCCATAAAGAAGCTATCCATCATGTCGTACCGTGTCGAACTCAGATATCTTCTGTAGTCACTCCCCCTGAAGTGGAGTATTATATTCCTTCTTCATTCTATATAGGTGGTTCTATGCTTGATATATACTGGTCAATAGAGTATGTCTTGTCATAGTCTATTCTTTCCGAGGAAAATCATGAACCTTTCTTTGTACACTTGTTCTTGTAGATCCATATGAAGGATACTATTTACTTCCCTTTATGTCTCGAAATCATATCGTATACATCATTCCCCATGATCAATTGTTATTCTTTGATCATAGTTTCTTTTATAGAATTCTTTTCTTCATCTTGATTTATCTCTCATACCCATGGTGTTCTTCATCCTTTGAGGTGGATCTACCGCTTTCTGAAGCTCTTTCTTTTGTCATGGTGTCTCTGACCCTGGGAGCTTTAGATTCATGTTTATTGGATTGTCATCACTTGTTCTTCGGAACAAGTCTCATCCTTATTTTCTTGTAGGAGGTTGTACAGGACTTTTCCTACAATTCAAATGCACCAGTTGCATGGTTAGAACTATTTCATGAAACATATGCATAACA